>CAWUFW010003962.1:610000-617500 GCA_963921515.1 Calotriton arnoldi
GGTTGCCAAGATGTATGAATCTCTCCACGGAATTTCCTGTATTTTAGACAGGAAGTCCATAGTATCTCTGCAGTATGAGGGCAAGTTGAATACATATGGGCAAAGGAAGTAATCCAAATAGATAGAGGTATTCTCTAGGAGGCTTTGACAGGCAGAAATTATAGGCCTACCAGGAGGATCCGTGGGGTGCTTGTGCACCTTTGGCAATAGATAAAAGACCGGAGTCACTGGTTTCTGCACCAGTAGGAAGAGAAACTCATTTTGACTCAACATATCACGCCCCTGCCAATCTGTAAGCAGGTGATGGTAATCCTTTATGGTTTTATTGTACCTCGCCACACTGGACCTCAAGTAGCTTCCTGAAAACTCCAACTGTCGTTTTGCCTCAGTTCGGTATTTGTTGATATCCCATAGGACAACATTGCCCCCCTTATCCGATGGTTTAATCACAAAGGTTGTTGCTTGTTTAAGGGACTGTAGTCCTACCCTTTGTGAAGGTGTGAGATTTCTGGCAAAGTTATCTCGTTGTTTCTTCCACAATTCCAGGAGATCCATTTGGATAATCTCATGGAATGTGTCAATTCCGTCATGCAAAGTTATTGGGTTAAACTTGGACTTCGGTTTAAAATCATTTCTAGAACTCCTACTGACCTCCATATCCATACTGATCAGTAGGTCACGGTCCGTAGTCCAGTTCTTGATGCCTGTCTCAAACTCCCTAAGAGTAGCAAGAGTTTCAATATCTCTGATAGAGAGTACCTCCTCTACAATATTGGCAGTGCTTGTTGCCTCAGTAGTAATGCTGGCACCTCTGATATTACGCAAAGTGTGTAGTTTCATAAGTTTCAATTTGCGCATAAAAAGAAAAAGGTCAATTCGCGTTTTTGCGAAATCAAAGTTAGCTGTGGGGCAGAAAGAAAGGCCCAGTTCCAAGACCGATCTTTCCTCAGGAGTGATGCAATGAGGGGAATGGTTAATGATAGAAAAATTCGGTTGCTCACCTTTCATTTGTTCCTCTTGGATCGCCTGATGCCTCTCCCACGTGGCGTTTCGTTGTCATCGCCCTTCACCACCTCTCCTGCTCCTTCCTTTTCTAGATCTTTGCCTCCTCCTTTTCCTCTTCCCCGTAGAGGTCTTTTCTTGGCGCTGAGGCTTAGTTGCATAAAACGGTATTCCTCCAATGAGGCAAATGGTCCTCTGTCCGGTCCTTGTATTCCTGATTGGTCTTCCTCGTCTGACGGTGCAGCGGAACTGGACTCTGAGGTTTCCGATTCTTGGGCTCTCAATGCCTCAATGTTTTTGTAATCCTTCCTGATTGTATCATATTTCCGGCTAAAGGTGAGGATGCGCCCTTGCGCATAGTCGTTTCTGTCCCTTATGAATTTCCACCTTTTCCTCGCCTTAATACCATCTGCATATTTTGTCAGCCTTACCGCCATATCTTTGGTAAAGTTTGCGATCTCTTCTTGGGATGGTAATTTGCTCAGCGCATCACGCAGTTGTTTCAGCTCCTCCTCAATTTGTTGCAGCTCAATGGCAGCATATTTTGAGAGAAGGCCCAGCATCTGTTTACATGTCGTCGCCATTAAGCCAGACCACTCATCCAAGTAATTTCGGGTTCGGATTTTGGTAAGTGGGGGTCACCAAGATTCTCAACCCCCTTGGGACCCGCCCCACTTCAATGTAGTTATCCAGTGATATCACTTCCCAGCTACGATTTATTTCTTTCTTGCAAAGTTTGTCAAGTCGGTTTAATTCCTGTTTCAAAGTTTTGTCACCACCAGTTTCACCGCCCTGGTTCCTCGTGGGGGCTCCTCGGTTATCTGTGTCCGTTACCGTGAACAATGTTCTTGCTTCGTCCAGTCTCATGCGGATAGCTTCGCACATTGTTACCACGCATAGGTCTCAAATTAATGTACCTTTCTTCCTTTCACCATGTCCGTTGCTTACCACATCGGGAAATCCTCCCCTGTATCACAGACCAGGCGCAGCTGCGATCGGTCCGGACAGAGGTACCCCTGCCGTTCCTTCAAAATCACCGGAATGCCGCGGTTACAACAAGGGTCAAATACGAGTGGCTGCTAGAAGCGAAATCCCCCAGAACTAGAGTTCATCCGCACCAGCAGCGGCCCCGTAAAGACTTCCTCCGTATAATACCTGTTTGGCAAATCCAAAGTGGGAAAACCTCCCAAGTATGAAGGCGGCGGGAATCGGGTAAGAATAGAGTTCCAAGCAAAGTCCAGCCTCTCTTCCGATCTCGTCCACCAGTTGGGGTTGGTGCTGACAGGCGGGCGCTGGACCCGCTGTAATATTGTAATCGCCTCGTGCTACTCGAGCACAAGAAAAAGTCGCACTCAGGATTTACGATTAGTGGAAAGTTTTATTTATTGACTTTGACACGTTTCGACAACACAGTCTTTGTCAAAAAGTCATACAATGACCCGGGAGTGAGCTTATGAACACTTTCTGTGTAATAATAGACATAGAAAAAATGTGCAAGTTAATGGTACGTCTTAACAATTAAAAAACAGACTTCAAAATTTCTCATTTCATTGTGACATAATAATCAGACAATTGGTGAGAATGACATTGAAATACAGTGAGTCAATTTAAATGCACAATTAATGTTTAAAATGCGGCGAAAAGACTAGAGAAATATCGCGCATTACCAAGTGCCAAGTGGCAGATTGCAATAGTGCTCAGCTTTCTAGCACTACTCTCATGCGCCTCATGTTTCGCACTATGGGCTGTGGTTCAAACCCAGGTTGATGGACAAAAGATTATCATACATCATGATAATGCCCGTGAGCATTGAGAAGGCACTCTACGTCACCCTGCGCCTCCGGCATGAATTGCAGCAAGTCAGGAACTTTCCAATTCTTTGTTTATTTTGCCTACGCGTTTCGAGGCACAGAGGCCCCTTCTTCCTGGGCAGCTTTAAAACCTCACTGACACTCACAGCCGATTTTGCCGGTTTAAATTGCCCACATGTCCCTGCTGCAACTCCTCCCATCACGTGTTGCTGCAGTGTATCTTGGGGCATGTAGTAAATGAAGAAATTAGGAAACTTCATAACAAAGAAGTCTTCCAAGATGGCCACCAGTGAAAAAAGAGCCCAAATGTAGCACAAATATTACCCAGATGTAGCCCACATATAGCCCAATGACAAAAGTGTGCAAAACACTTTATTTTTAGTTTTTTTGCAGTTTTATGTAGTGCAGACTGGTCAGGTATTGGAGCATTGCATCTTAAAACATGGCCCCCCCTACACTACAAAAACACCACTGCACTACCTTAAACCCTAAAACACTACCCCCAGCACAACCCCCTACACTACACAAGCACCACTGCACTATCCTAAACCCTAAAACACTACCCCCAGCACGACCCCCTACACTACCCAAACACCACTGCACTAACCTAAATCCTAAAACACCACCAGCACGACCCCCTACACTACCCAAACACCACTGCACTACCCTAAAACATGACCCCCTACACTACACAAACACCACTGCACTACCCTAAACCCTAAAACACTACCCCCAGCACGCCCTCCTACACTACACAAGCACCACTGCACTACCCTAAACCCTAAAACACTACCCCCAGCACGACCCCCTACACTACACAAACACCACTGCACTACCCTAAACCCTAAAACACTACCCCCAGCACGACCCCTACACTACCCAAACACCACTGCACTAACCTAAATCCTAAAACACTACCCCCAGCACGACCCCTACACTACCCAAACACCACTGCACTACCCTAAAACATGACCCCCTACACTACACAAACACCACTGCACTACCCTAAAACACTACCCCCAGCACGACCCCTACACTACACAAGCACCACTGCACTACCCTAAACCCTAAAACACTACCCCCAGCACGACCCCCTACACTGCCCGAACACCACTGCACTGCCCTAAACCCTGAAACACCAGCCCCTGCATGACCCCCTACACTGCCCAAACACCACTGCACTGCCCTAAACCCTGAAACACCACCCCTAGAACGACCCCTACACTGCCCGAACACCACTGCACTGCCCTAAACACTGAAACACCACCCCCTTCACGACCCCCTACACTGCCCGAACACCACTGCACTGCCCTAAACCCTGAAACACCACCCCCAGCATGACCCCCTACACTGCCCGAACACCACTGCACTGCCCTAAACCCTGAAACACTACCCCCAGCAAGACCCCCTACACTGCCCGAACACCACTGCACTGCCCTAAACCCTGAAACATCACCCCCAGCAAGACCCCCTACACTGCCCGAACACCACTGACCTAAACCCTGAAACACCACCCCCAGCACGACCCCCTACACTCCCCGAACACCACTGCACTGCCCTAAACCCTGAAACACTACCCCCAGCATGACCCCCTACACTGCCTGAACACCACTGCTCTGCCCAAAACCCTGAAACACCAGCCCCAGCACGACCCCTACACTGCCCGAACACCACTGCACTGCCCTAAACCTTGAAACACCAGCCCCTGCACGACCCCCTACACTGCCCGAACACCACTGCACTACCCTAAACCCTGAAACATCACCCCCAGCACGACCCCCTACACTGCCCGAGCACCACTGCACTGCCCTAAACCCTGAAACACCAGCCCCAGCATGACCCCCTACACTGCCCGAACACCACTGCACTGCCCTAAACCCTGAAACACCAGCCCCAGCACGACCGCCTACACTGCCCGAACACCACTGCACTGCACTAAACCCTGAAACACCAGCCCCAGCACGACCCCCTACACTGCCCGAACACCACTGCACTGCCCTAAACCGTGAAACACCAGCCTCAGCACGACCCCCTACACTGCCTGAACACCACTGCACTGCCCTGAACCCTGAAACACCAGCCCAACACCCTACACTGCCCGAACACCACTGCACTGCCCTAAACCCTGAAACACCACCTGTGCATGACCCCCTACACTGCCCGAACACCACTGCACTGCCCTAAACCCTGAAACACCACCCCCAGCGCGACCCCCTACACTGCCCGAACACCACTGCACTAAACCCTGAAACACCACCCCTGCACAACCCCCTACACTGCTCGAACACTACTGCACTGCCCTAAACCCAGAAACACCATCCCCAGCACGACCCCCTATACTGCACGAACACTACTGCACTGCCCTAAACCCTGAAACACCACCCCCAGCACGACCCCCTACACTGCCCGAACACCACTGCACTGCCCTAAACCCTGAAACATCACCCCCAGCAAGACCCCCTACACTGCCCGAACACCACTGCCCTAAACCCTGAAACACCACCCCCAGCAAGACCCCCTACACTGCCCGAACACCACTGCACTGCCCTAAACCCTGAAACACCACCCCCAGCAAGACCCCCTACACTGCCCGAACACCACTGCACTGCCCTAAACCCTGAAACACCACCCCCAGCACGACCCCCTACACTGCCCGAACACCACTGCTCTGCCCAAAACCCTGAAACACCAGCCCCAGCACGACCCCCTACACTGCCCGAACACCACTGCACTGCCCTAAACCCTGAAACACCAGCCCCAGCACGACCCCCTACACTGCACTGCCCTAAACCCTGAAACACCACCCTCAGCACGACCCCGTACACTGCCCGCACACCACTGCACTGCCCTAAACCCTGAAACACCAGCCCCAGCACGACCACCTACACTGCCCGAAAACTACTGCACTGCCCTAAACCCTGAAACACCCACCCCCAGCAAGACTACCTACACTGGCCGAACACCAATGCACTGCCCTAAACCCTGAAACACCACCCCCTGCACGACCCCCTACATTGCCCAAACACTACTGCACTGCCCTAAACCCTGAAACACCACCCCTCAGCACGACACCCTACACTGCCCGAACACCACTGCACTGCCCTAAACCCTGAAACACCACCCCAGCACGACCCCCTACACTGCCCGAACACCACTGCACTAAACCCTGAAACACCACCCCCAGCACAACCCCCTACACTGCCTGAGCACCTTTGCTCTGCCCTAAACCCTGAAACACTAGCCCCAGCACGACCCCCTACACTGCCCGAACACCACTGCACTGCCCTAAACCCTGAAACACCACCCCCAGCACGACCCCCTACACTGCCCGAACACCACTGCACTGCCCTAAACCCTGAAACACCAGCCCCAGCAAGACCACCTACACTGCCCGAACACCACTGCATTGCCCTAAACCCTGAAACACCACCCCCTGCACCGCCCCCTACACCACTGCACTGCCCTAAACCCTGAAACACCACCCCCAGCATGACCCCTTTACTGCTCGAACACCACTGCACTGCCCCAAACCCTGAAACACCACCCCCAGCATGACCCCCTACACTGCCCGAACACCACTGCCCTAAACCCTGAAACACCACCCCTGCACGACCCCCTACACTGCCCGAACACCACTGCACTGCCCTAAACCCTGAAACACCACCCCTGCACGACCCCTACACTGCCCGACCACTGCACTGCCCTAAACCCTGAAACACCACCCCCAGCAAGACCCCCTACACTGCCCGAACACCACTGCACTGCCCTAAACCCTAGAACACTACCCACAGCATGACCCCCTACACTACCCGAACACCACTGCACTACCCTAAACCCTAAAATACTCCCCCAGCACGACCCCCTACACTACCCGAACACGACTGCACTGCCCTAAACCCTAAAACACTCCCCCAGCACGACCCCCTACACTACCCGAACACCACTGCACTGCCCTAAACCCTAAAACACTCCCCCAGCACGACCCCCTACACTACCTAAACACCACTGCACTGCCCTAAACCCTAAAACACTACTCCCCGCATGACCCCCTACACTACCCAAATACCAATGCACTACCCTAATCCCTAAAACACTACCCCCGCACAACCCCCTACACTACCCAAAGACCACTGCACTAAACTCTAAAACAATACCCCCCGCATGACTCCCTACACTACCCAAAGACCACTGCACTACCCTAAACCCTAAAACACGACCTCCTACACTACACAAACACCACTGCACTACCCTAAACCCTAAAAAACTACCCCCAGCACGAACCCCTACACTACCCAAACACCACTGCACTACCCTAAACCATAAAACACTACCCCCAGCAGTACCCCCTACACTACCCAAACACAACTGCACTACCCTAAACCCTAAAACACTATCCCCAGCAGTATCCCCTACACTACCCAAACACCACTGCACTACCCTAAACCCTAAAACCCTAAAACACTAACCCCAGCATGACCCCCTACACTACCCAAACACCACTGTACTACCCTAAACCCTAAAACACTCCCCCCAGCACGACTCCCTACACTACCCAAACACCACTGCACAACCCTAAACCCTAAATCTACCCCCAGCATGACCCCCTACACTACCTAAAAACTGCACAATTTGTTACAGGCGTTGCAACGCAGGCCTGTGGTGCTTACTGGAAGTACCTGGTGGGCTG
>CAWUFW010003962.1:1227500-1670126 GCA_963921515.1 Calotriton arnoldi
GACTAGTTCTGCATATTTCTGTGGGGCCCAACTTCTTGGCAGGGGGGACGGGGTCCACCCTGTGAAAATAGTGGGTGGACGCAGTGTACCTGCGTGTACCCCCGACTTGTGCCCTGCTCATAACTACAGAATACACGGCCAGGCCTGTGCGGTCTCTGCTGCTTCAAAAAACGCTGCGCCTCCGTCGAGCTCCAATATTATAAAATAGAGTGAGTTCCGTCACACGAGAAACACAACACTGGTGAGCAGTGATAAATCAGGGGGGTCCGGAGAGGGACACGTGGAAACAGAGAGGGAAGGAAGCAACGTGTGGAATATATGCACATATCGATTAGTGCGCGTTGTACCGGGTCTGAGACGCCCCGGTCCGCCCCAGGCAGACATCTGCTACAGCTGTCTCATAGAGTAACGCAGCCAAGGCCTTTTATTTTAAGGTAAAAACTTGAGAAAGCAGACGCAGATAAAGACAAAACGTCCCTAAAATCTCTCTGCCAGTAGCAGGACATGGGAATTATTCGGATAGTTTTTTTCTGTTTTATTAAGGGCGACTCAATCCGAAGGAGAGCTTACATGAGCACCAGTTACATCACACAAGGACACATTCATTTTTGGTATGCGCAGGGAATCACAGAATGTGAACCCGGTTCCCCAGTTTCAAAGTCAGCAGCTCTGGCTGTTACGCCACATCCTCTCCCCAATATAGTTCTTGTGTACCGTTTGACCTTTCATGACCTTGACTCTGTAATGCTATGTACTCCCTCGTCCCCACCTTGTTCTGTACTGGGGTTTCCTTTCTTAGTGCAAAGATCCACCCCAGTATTTCTGGCTTGTTCTCCTACACAGTGTGTGGCTCCTCCGATAAAGCTCAATCGCCTGTTATAGGGCTTCGTCATTACTAGAAGTTCTCCCCTTAAACGTCACCTTTGCTCTCCTCCTCTGCTCTTGTCGAGACCGTCAACATGTCGACTATGGCTACAGGCTAAGAAGGACTAAAAAAAGGTGACCCCGCGGCTACCTTAAATTTTAATGCATTTGGGAAGAAGCAATTAAAACAGACTTAATTCATACATTTATTTTAATGTCATTGCCAATGAGGCACAAATGTGAGGCCGAGTGATCCATAATTCAATAAACAGTACAAGTAATGCCATATCAGATGCAGACCTCGAGACAAACCTAAAACTGCACAGAAGGAGCCCTCATTTCAAGAACAGTAAATGCAATTTAAGACATGTGTCTGCTCATTAGTATTCTCCATTTAATAAAACAGTAGCAGGGGGGCCATAAGATGTCATGTGATGCGCTCAGTGATCTCATCGACGGCATGTGACAAGTTCTGTTGATGCCATTAGCAAGGGAGTCAGTGTGGAACAGCCTTCGATTAATGAAACTTGAAGAGTTTTAAAAGCAGCCCAAAACATCATACCAGCAACAGTGGTTCAAGCAAATGTATCAATAATTGAAGTTTGGCTCAAAAATCGGAGGGGTTGGAATAAATGATAACCGGCCACAAACGGCTTCTCCCGACTGACAATGAGAGCCACAAATCTCGTTTCTTCTTCGCTTCCACTGGTCCTTGTCTAGGAGCGATAGTGACTGAGACGAATCACTGCTAACAGGATGTCCCGGAAGGTTCTCCTGAAGGTAAGGGACAGGTCTCAGGAGGAAGACATACTGCACTCACTGTCATCTGTGCTTTTTCTGCCAGCGGCGTCTACCCACCACACCTGAGCCCGTGGTCACGAAGGGGCGGCATAGACGAATTCAGGTCAACAGCCATCCTCAGATGCTTGTTAGTGAGCAGGCCGTGTTCCCTCTGTGGACGGCTTTGGCATTTTAGCTCCATCACATCTGTCACAGCCTTTTCTAGAGATGCCATCGCCACTCCCGCCAACATGAAGCGCATCCAGGCGGACAGGCGTGGAGAGCAACAGTAACGAGGCAGGAGAGGATAAGGTGTGGAGAAGAAAAGGATGGTGTATGACCAGCTCAGAAGATCCCTTGAGGCCACCAAAGGACCATGGTACATGGTTAGCAGTTACGTGTCGTACGTAACCAAACTCTCTGTCCTGAGTTGGCGTGGTTGCATATCAGACCTTAGGGCTCTGTAAAAATGGGTAATTAAGTGACGTCCTTCTCCCCATCCAAGACCGCCAGGGCGCCGCAGAAAAATCTGCCCAGAGCTCCGTCGCCACACTTTACAATTTTTCAATGTAAAAAATGACCCGTGTCTTGTGCCTCTTGAAATTAATTGAAGTTATCACCTGGGTTAACATCCCCCGTTTCCATACATTCCCCCTCCTGCCACTGCTCCATAGAAATGATTGAATCAATATTCCGAAAGGGTGCCAAGTCCCATAGTTTTAATTCCCTACTGAAGGGGGCTCAGCGAATTACTTTGTGAACAACTTTTTCCCATATACCGGCCGTATTGTGTGACCAAGTACAGAACAGGGAGCTCCAACCTGCCTCCTCACACTAACCATTGGGGCAAAGTGTTACCTCCAAACTGCAGTGGGCATAACCCAGAACCCCAAATATCGAAATCCCTCCAATTCCCATTGCAGGCCCACATCTGGCAGCTGATCTCAATGCTTCCCAACTAATTCATCCAGAAGGAACAGCAATGACTTGCGGGTATTCATCTTGAGACCAAAAACCTCACCAAAATCTTTCAAGAGCTGCTTGAGGATGGGAACAAAATTCTCTAATGAGCGCACATAAATCAATGCGTCATCCACTTATAACGAGACAACATGGACAGTATTCCCCACCTTGATCCCCCAGGGTTTCAGCTCTGCACGTAGTAAAAACGCAAGGGGTTTATTAGCCAGGGCAAACAGAAGGGGTGAACGAGGGCACCCCTGATGAGTTCCCCGTCCCACTAACCAAGAGTCAGAAAGGTCAACCCCCCCCCTCACCCTGGTGCGTATAGAAGGGGCTGTACACAACAGTTGTAACCAATCACCGAAATTGGTTCCAAACCCCAGGCCCCACAACACTGCCATGAAGTAGGCCCGCTCTACGGAGTTGAATGTCTTTTCAAGGTCTAAGGAAACCAAGGCCTTCTCGCCTTCCCTGTCCAAAGTATCATGCAGGACATGTGCCAGTCTGCGGAGGTTGTATGTGGTACTACGTGCCATCATAAAGCTGCATTGGTCCTCATGAACCAGACCTCTAACTACCCCAGCCAGCCTTGCTGCCAATATTTTACATCATATTTTGAGGTCGGTGTTAAGCATGGTTAGCTGTCTATACGCGGCAGGGGCCACAGGGTACCCTCCAGGCTTCAACATCAGACACTACCCCCCTCTCTCATAGTTGGCAGCAGAAGACGTCTCCTAATAAACCTAATAAAGCAGGTTTTTAAAACAACAAGACCAATCAGCGGCAAAGCCAACAGGTCTGGTATTTGAAACACATTGCAGTAGTAGTCCTTTACAATGAAGGGAACTACTTTGTGTGCAGATGTGTTCCTTGTGAAAGAGCGAGAATGGCGTCGCTCACACTGACCCTAACCAATGGCTGAAGTGGGCTGACCGACTGCCCCATGCTGTAGGCTGCAGTAGGCGGACGAAATATGTGAATGACAACAACAGACCAGTGGCTGAAGCGGACCGACCCACTCTCATGGGCTGTATGCTGTAGTAGGCGGAATAAATATGTGAATAAGCCCCAATAATTAAGTATATTCTACATATAATTTTGAGCAAAATCAAAAGGTCATGGCTAAGGGCAGACCTAAAAATTAGAGAATTTTCAGTATAAGCCCACCTACTCATTAACGTTAGTTAACTATTTATTTTACTCTTTCTACTACAGGGAAAAAGGTCGTACAATACTGTATTCACACAACAGCTTTTATTAACAGCTTCCTGCATGAAAATAAGCATTTCTTGGCCATCTTGTGTCCTGGGTTATCAGGGGGCAATGGAACAGGTCATCCATGTGAGTGCTGCGAACAGGGGTATTGTGAATATGACATGGGAGGCCATGCCCAGTAGGCAGCTGGCATAGCCCATGGCTGAGGAACATGCCTACAAGTACTGAGCACTACACAGGAACTGTTCCTGACGTTTGTGTGCTGTGTGCTCCACGAACAACCAGAGGCTGCGTGCGCCCTGTACAAACTGCACACAGCCCGCAGGAAAGGTATACCAAAACTAAAGACATGACGTTCTCCAAAAACCACTTTTAAGAGACAAAATGGTTCTCTTGCAACGTCACATACTTATTAATCTACGTTAAAACTAAATCTTAAAAAGTCACTGCACACCTTTTAGGCGAGGGGATATTTTATTTACAACCTTTAATGTAAAAAGCGCTCGAGCGCATACTTATGGTTCGCTGCCCACCCTCCCCACGTGTCCTGCTCATGAACTCCACCAACATGACAAACGTCATATATGACGTCAATGATAGAACTGACTGGAGCACACAGACCATGGCCAGCCCTGTGCCCACTGTGTACTGGTGGGCATGTAGTGTGTGCGCTACATACATGACATGGCTATAAGACTCCCCTAGTGTGCCATACACCCTCGATGATGCACAGATGTCTCGCGTCATGTCACCAGTGACGTCACTGCTAAAGGCATGTCATAGGCATGCAGTCGAGGAGGGGAGGGTATGGATGGATAGCTGACTACCCACCTCCTCCTGGGAGACAACAGGTCACTCACAGACCCTCCCCTCTGCTGCTACAGATAACACCTCCTTTTTGAACAACTGAACGGATATGTTTTCAGTGGGACTTAAGGTTTCATTAGCTGACAAAACCAATTCAAATTCTTCTCAAAAGTAGCAAAATACCCACATTAAGATATTTTTGCATAACTCATATTCTCAAATGTTGGAAAATGTCGCGCTCAAGGGGTAAAATGAGTTTGCTGTAGTGACTACAATGCTAAACCCTAGGGCTGAAACATCAAAACACATAACAACCTTTACTGGCCCTTAACGCGTCGGCAACGCGCCGCATCACAACCACACGCAGTATATTACTGTGCAAGAACGTCACAAGCACACGCAATACATTTCTGTGCAAGAACGTCACAAGCACACGCAATACATTACTGTGCAAGAACGTCACAACCACACGCAATACATTACTGCGCAACAACGTCACAAGCACACGCAATACATTACTGCGCATATAGGTTCTTCGCCTCATCCTCTCACACTCTACCTGCTCTGGGGGTCCCCCAGAACCTCAGCCTCCTCGCCCCGTTCCCTCACTCCCTACCTGCTCCGGGGGTACCCCAGACTCCTCGCCCCATCCTCTCTCACCCTACCTGCTCTGGGGGTCCCCCAGAACTCCAGACTCCGAGGCCCTCACACTCTACCTGCTCTGGGGGTCCCCCAGAACCTCAGCCTCCTCGCCCCGTTCCCTCACTCCCTACCTGCTCCGGGGGTGCCCCAGAACCCCAGACTCCTCGACCCATCCTCTCTCACCGTACCTGCTCTGGGGGTCCCCCAGAACCTCAGCCTCCTCGCCCCGTTCCCTCACTCCCTACCTGCTCGGGGGTGCTCCAGAACTCCAGACTCCGAGGCCCTCACACTCTACCTGCTCTGGGGGTCCCCCAGAACCCCAGGCTCCTCGCCCCGTTCTCCACCTCCATTCCTGCTCCTGGAGCCGTCGCCCTGCGGTCAGGTCCCCGGCCCGGCCCCACTTCCTGCACCTTGAACCGGTCCGTCCTGCTCTACTGCAGTTTACATCGAAGCAGCTTGTTTCTATGTGATGGAGTGTGTCTCTTCGTGGGACTGCGCCCCTGTCAGAGTCCACGTTGAGAGGATTCTATCCTAAAAACTGTCTTTGACGCAGGTCTCGCATTCAAAGTTTATTATTTCCCTATTCCTGAGGCGCGAGTGTGTCCCATAGACTTGCACATTCTCTTGCACGTCGCTCGTCTTCTTGTGCGGTCTCTTTTAGTGGGTCTCGCCGAGTCCTGTGATCTCTCACCGCCGCCGTCCACGCGCAGTCTCTTTTAATGCGTTCACTTCTTTAGAGAATGCTTTCTAGGTGCATCGGTCTGTCTCTTGTGAAGGTTGTCAGTATATCCCCGAGAGCTCGCTTTGTCGCAGTCTCTGCTGGAGTTTACTTTCGGGGTGCAGTCTAGGCTGCAGTCTCTCTAGGGGAGACTGGGTACATATTGTGAACGCTCCCTTGTGGGGCAGGTGTCGTGCCTCCGTCCTCAGAGCATTTAATATGAATAGGATGTCTCTTCGCGCTTGTGTAGTCTCGCTAAAATTGTGTTTTCAGAAGGTGTCTTTTCTCGGAGGTCTCTCTCTATGTCCGGGGTCTGCAGCTTCTTGGGTGCAGTCTCGGTAAAAACGACTCGTTCGTAGCTGGTAGCGTCCTCCTGGGTTCAGGAGGTCTCCTGCCCCCGCAGCAGGCTCACGAACACTCTCTTTGGCGTCGCCATATTTTAGAGTTCTTTCCTCCGGCTCCGAGTGTCTGTTCTCCTAGAGACTGCGCATCTTTGCCCCCCGAGGCAGTTCAATGATGTCTCACAATCTCCCTGAATGTGGTCTCTTTCTCAGGGCCCACTCTCTTCTCTCGGGCTCGGGATAAGTTTTGTCACCAAGGCTGTCTCCTGGCGGACCTGTTTAGTGGTTCATGTTCACAGTGATGTCTGTTTTCTATTCTAGTGTTATGAATGTAATATGCCGTCTTCATATACTTCTCATGGGGGGCTTTTCTCAGGGTCTGTTCTCTCAGAAGTATGACGTAGACTGGTGTTTTTTTGTCTGCTGCCATTGTCCACAGCCGTCAGCTATATACGAGAGACCCTTCCTCTGCGGGATCAATACATTGCACCGACCCCGCTCTCATGTAATGCTGCAGTTTGTGGAAGGAGGCGGAATGGTCTCCTAGCGATTATCGCAGACCTCTTACCTGGGGCTTTGCAGTCTACTATCACACAGGGGGCTGGCGGGCGAACCCCACGTAGCGTGGAGAGGAAGATGCCTGGCCCTCATGGGGGGTGAATGACTGGGACCATGGGGATCAGTCCAGGAGTCTGAGTCTACCGTCCCCGCTCACAACACGTGAAGCTTGAGCTCCGGGAGGTCACAGGATCAACGAGCAGAGGGAGGTACGGCTGCCAGGGCTACGGTTGGGCTGGTTTCTGAACCACACAATTAGAAGCCCAAAGCGTCCAAGGACCCCAATGTATTGGGCTTTGTGAATGCTGCACAGCTAGTGCGGGGTGAACCAAATTTGAATTTCGGATTCATGAATCCCTTCTGAGTATCGTGGTCTTTTCTCTCTGTCCACCCAGCTCCCCATTCCTTTCTCTGCACATCTCTCTTCTCACCCACATCCCTCTACCTTTCTAGGTCTCTGTCCACCCAGCTCCCCTTTCCTGGCTCTACATTCTCTCTCCTCTCACCCACCACTCTCTACTAGACTGATGATATCTATATTCTATGAGCGAGAAAGAAGCACCCATTCCTTGCACACAAGGGAACGCGCGGGCATCTTGAAAGCAAAACAGGCTTGTTTAAGTGGAAAAACATGATGTGGCTGTGGCTGGAATTAAAGGTGCATGCTTTTTTAAGCTACCTACATCATTATCATATGAAATCTCTTTATTTATTTCATAACTACACTTTCACAATTGCTTTATCAACTCTCTTGCTTCCTCAAATTTACTTAAATGCACCATTTGCCTGCTCTTTTTCCCCCCAAATCTCCCCGAACCACACAATATGGTGGCTGGACTCGCTAGCTACACTCGCTCGCCTCCGGGCACTCATAGAAAACTTTTACGCCCTACCAGTTTCAAATGTCACCAGCCGCCCCTGCAACGGGACTGATTAATAATCACTGCCACAGCTGGGTCTTTCCCAGCCTCCTCCATCAGCCTCTCCTTCCAGTTACACGTTAACCCAAGAGCTGTGCCCCTAGGAGCATTTCCGCCATCAAACCCGAGGCAATCCAAGGCCAGGCACAAACAAGCCCTCCAGGGCTCCGGCCCGAGAGGGTCTCCTGCGGTCCAGGTACCACCCGGCACAGGGGGCTTCGCCTGACCCCCTAGGGACACAGGGACACGCCTCAGTGGATGCCGTCCACGGGGACACCCATTGAATACCTGCTCCGGGGGGGGACGGCGGGGGGGACTCTGTCTGACCGCCCAAGGGACACAGGGACACGCCTCAGTGGATGCCCTCCACGGAAACACCCCCTGAATACCTGCTGGGGGGGGGGGGGAACTCTGTCTGACCTCCAAGGGACACAGGGACGGGACTCCTGCTCGGGGACACCCGCTGAATACATGCCCATTCACAGAAGGGGTGGCGGGGGGCTCCTCCTAACACTGCACATGCCTGGATGTAGTGTCAGGAGGAGTCCCCCAACCCCCTTCTGTGTCTAGTGCGTGTGTCTCCTCCACTGCACCCGGGACTGTGCATGTGTTGTGCAGCTGCCTGCCGCACACACAGTGGGCCCTGTAAGAGGGCGTCCCCCTTAGTGCTGCATTGGGCACATCCCCACACTCAGTCGCTGGGACTCCTTCCCATGGGAGTCCCTCCTATGTCCGGTTCCTCTGCGGCGTCATTCTGGTGTGCAGAGGGCTGAGGACAAGTATTTATACCTGCCCCCACCCACTGGCCATTCTCTTTGTTACCCGCTGGACACGCTGTCACCCTCCCAACCGCTTACCCTGCGTGCCGGCGGGATGGCTGGCAAAGGAATTGAACTTATTAATGTATAAATTTGTGTTGCAGGCGGAGTTACAGGGCGATCCGGAGGCTGATTGGTACATAGGGGTACCCTTTCAGGAGCACAATAGGGGTGCCTTATGCCAAACCCCAGGAGTCTTTACGGCAGGACCCTGGATGAAAACGTTGGCGCCCTGCTATTCCTTCGGGCAGTTGTAAGCCTGAGCAACTGGGGACTTGCCATGCAACGCTCCGCCCCTAAAAAGGTGTGAATAAAGTTATGGACTGGTGGTTCATGGTATTTAAGGGGGATAATCCCCACATAAATGTAGCACCGATTGGGTTGGCCACGGTGCAGTTTGGCTCATCAGGCGGGCAGGGCAGCTTAGGTTAGTCACCGCTGCCTGCCCTTGGATTGCCCGTAAGTTAACCCATCAAGTTGGCATACTCCTTGTATGAAATAAAGCTGCAGCAAACTGTTTTCCAACAAAAGTTGTGTGGACTTATTATTTTGTGCAGCGCGACCAATTACTGCTAAGCGGGGTTGCCGATATCAGCACTATGACAAGAGTCATGGCGCACCAACACGTTCTCCTTCTGAGGCAGCGGCCTTTGATTTTCATTTTGAACATGAATGAGCCCCCTCGTCCAATGCCCTAAGTTGGCAGGGTATGCCAAGACGTGGGTCCCTTGCTCACTTTGCCACTGGATTCAAGCAAGCCTGGCTGATGACGGCTGGAATGCCAGAAACCGGTCCTAGGATGCTTGTTTCCGGTCCAGGGAAGACATGGCTTGGCAGTTCGTGCTGGACTGTTCTCATGAGGCACAGGGTCAGACTGATTTGCATATGGCCATGTCTGAACTGGGGTGGTGGAGTGAGCTAAAGAATGATGATGGATTAAACCCAGATCAGTTGACTGGGGGTGAGTGTTTGATTGGCTCAAACGTTCCGTCCATCATCCCCTTTTGTATCGCACCAACACGTGTACAGTCCTTGGTGCAGGGCAGAGCCACACGCACTGACCCCTCCTCCACAGAGGAGCACCCCCTCCCCCCACCAGCATCTCTAAAATACCTAACAGTGCCAAGAGGCCAAGGGGTTCAATGCACTAGACAACACCCATGGAAGATAAAGCAATCAAGAACTTGAGGCCTGGAAACCATGGCTGCGGCATGAACAGCATATCAACAGGAAGGGCAACAACGAACCCGGGCACATGCCCATTAAAATGTCTACATTGGCGACTGCCAGTTTCCTACCCACTAACTCTTTCTTATAGCCTATAGCAGATGCCTCGAGGCAAGTGTGCACTGGCACTGCACTGAAGCATAACTACCATCCAAGAAGGCCACCTGCCTGTGTCTTCAGCCTGCAGGGAGCCCCAGCAACCCTGCGCCGGTCTCACCGCCACCCACGACCCATGCCCGTTCCCACCGCCACCCACAACTCCTGTCCCATTCCCACCCCGACCCCTGCCCTGTTCCCACCGCCACCCACAACCCCCGCCCTGTTCCCACCGCCACCCACGACCCCCGGCCCGTTCCGACCGCCACCCACGACCCCCGGCCAGTACTCACCGCCCCCCACGACCCCTGCCCCCCTACTCACCGCCCCCCACGACCCCTGCCCCCATTCCCACAGCAACCCACGACCCCTGCCCCGTTCCCACCGCCACCCAGGACCCCTGCCCCGTTCCCACCCATGACCCCAGCCCCGTTCCCACCCATGACCCCAGCCCCGTTACCACCCCCCACCAACGACCCCTGCCCCATTCCCACCCCCACCCGTTCCCATCCCCACCCAATTCCCCGCGCCGTTCCCACCGCCACCCACGACCCCTGCCCCGTTCCCACCGCCACCCACAACCCCTGCCCCGTTCCCTCCGCCACCCACAACCCCTGCACCAGAAACATACCAAACTGCACATAGTTAACCTCTTCTGCTATGAAACTCCCACCCAAGACCACTGCCTGCAGCATCCACCCGCAGAGCATGTTTGCAGTGCCCCACCAGCCCTAACACCTATGGCTTAGAGACACACACACCCCTGTGTGCACACGGCTATGAAGCAGAAAATGCAATCAAACAGAGTGATGTGCACATGAAAACAAGCATCCCCAAAGTCAACAGGTCTAGCCTTTCGGACCCAATTGCTTTGCGATAGTTTTTGACGATGCTGCAGAGCATTACCGATACTGTGCAGCATGACAAAAAAAAGGGGGTGCTGGGGCTGCGTCATTTTATAGATGAATGTATGAGCATGCCTACAAAAAGACGCTGGCACAAAGGTATTTTTTTTTAAATCTTTAAATGGAGCAGCAGGCAATGCTGCGGGGGAAAACAACACAGAGGGATGAAAGAAGGGCGGGAGAAGATACAGCACTGTGCCTCTCCCTCGCCAGTCCATCCCAGGAGTCCAGACGCATCACCGCAGCATCTACATGGCACTGTACCTGGTCTCTCCCCAGTCCATCCCCAGAGACCAGCAGAATCATCAGAGCTGTGCTTCCTCCCTCCACTGTCCCTCACAGGCGTCCTGCAGCATCACCACAGTACCTATAGCATGTTGCATCCTTCCCACCTTCTGCCACAGCCCATGTCTGGGAACCATCACCACCCTCAAGGCATCTACAATGCCGTGCACCCCCCGCCCCCCAGTCCGGTTTCAGTCCCTCACACTGTCAGTGGTATATCGATGTGGCTCAGCTCAGCTCCTAACACACCCCAAGGCTCACGCACTTCACAAGGAGAGTGTAGAGTCCTGCATTGCACTAGCAGGCCGGCGAGATCTTTGTTACTACCAGGATCTGGCTCTCGCCGCTCAGGAACTGAGAGATTGGGTTCCCGCAGCTTCACCCCCCAGCAGGAGCATCAAAGCCTCGTATTCAAGAGGGAGCTCACAGCCCTCGGGCTGGGATTACTCCACTCCCACAACAATGGTCGCGCCTTCAATAGAATGAAAGGTTTGTGCACAATGCAGCCATGAAACAAGAGGTACAACAGTGGCCAGAGTGACAACAAACACCTGAGGATTGTGAACAATGCAGCCATGAAACAAGAGGCCCAACAGTGTCCAGAGTGACAACAAATGCCTGAGGATTGTGCACAATGTGGCAATGAAGCAAGAGGCACTACAGTATTCAGAGTGACAACAAACACCTGAGGATTGTGAACAATGCAGCGATGAAACAAGAGGCACAACAGTGTCCAGAGTGACAACAAACCTGAGGATTGTGCACAATGTGTCGATGAAGCGAGAGGCACAAGTGTCCAGAGTGACAGCAAACCTGAGGATTGTGCACAATGTGGCAATGAAGCGAGAGGCACAACAGTGCCCACAGTGACAACAAACGCCTGAGGATTGTGAACAATGCTGCGATTAAACAAGAGGCACAACAGTGTCCAGAGTGACAACAAACGCCTGAGGATTGTGCACAATGCTGCGATGAAACAAGAGGCACAACAGTGCCCCCAGTGAAAACAAACGCCTGAGGATTGTGCACAATGTATCGATGAAGCAAGAGGCACAAGTGTGCAGAGTGTCAGCAAACCTGAGGATTGTGCACAATGTGCCCACAGTGACAACAAACGCCTGAGGATTGTGAACAATGCTGCGATTAAACAAGAGGCACAACAGTGCGCAGCGTGACAAAAAATACCTGAGGATTGTCAACAATGCTGTGATTAAACAAGAGGCACAACAGTGTCCAGAGTGACAACAAACACCTGAGGATAGTGCACAATGCAGCCATGAAACAAGAGGTACAACAGTGTCCAGAGTGACAACAAACCTGAGGATTGTGTACAATGTGGCAATGAAGCGAGAGGCACAACAGTGCCCACAGTGACAACAAACGCCTGAGGATTGTGCACAATGCTGCGATGAAACAAGAGGCACAACAGTGCCCACAGTGACAACAAACCGGCGGATTGTGAACAATGCGGCGATGAAACAAAAGACACAACAGTATTCAGTGACAACAAACCTGAGGATTGTGAACAATGCGGCGATCAAACAAGAGGCCCAACAGTGCCCACAGTGACAACAAGCACCTGAGGAGTGTGCACAATGCGGCGATGAAACAAGAGGCACAACAGTGCCCACAGTGACAACAAGCACCTGAGGATTGTGCACAATGTGGTGATGAAGCAAGAGGCACAACAGTATTCAGAGTGACAACAAACACCTGAGGATTGTGCACAATGGGGCGATGAAACAAAAGACACAACAGTGTCCAGAGTGACAACAAACCGGAGGATTGTGAACAATGCAGCGATCAAACAAGAGGCACAGCAGTGTCCAGAGTGACAACAAACACCTGAGGATTGTGCACAATGTGGCGATGAAGCAAAAGGCACAAGTGTCCAGAGTGACAACAAACACCTGAGGAGTGTGCACGATGTGGCAATGAAGCAAGAGGCACAAGATTGTCCAGAGTGACAACAAACACCTGAGGATTGTGCACAATGCAGCGATGAAGCAAGAGGCACAACAGTGTCCGGAGTGACAACAAACCGGAGGATTGTGCACAATGCGGCGATGAAACAAAAGACACAACATTGCCCAGAGTGACAACAAACCGGAGGATTGTGCACAATGCGGCGATGAAACAAAAGACACAACAGTGCCCAGAGTGACAACAAACCGGCGGATTGTGAACAATGCGGCGATGAAACAAAAGACAACAGTATTCAGTGACAACAAACCTGAGGATTGTGAACAATGCGACGATCAAACAAGAGGCCCAACAGTGCCCACAGTGACAACAAGCACCTGAGGAGTGTGCACAATGCGGCGATGAAACAAGAGGCACAACAGTGCCCACAGTGACAACAAGCACCTGAGGATTGTGCACAATGTGGTGATGAAGCAAGAGGCACAACAGTATTCAGAGTGACAACAAACACCTGAGGATTGTGCACAATGGGGCGATGAAACAAAAGACACACCAGTGTCCAGAGTGACAACAAACCGGAGGATTGTGAACAATGCGGCGATCAAACAAGAGGCACAGCAGTGTCCAGAGTGACAACAAACACCTGAGGATTGTGCACAATGTGGCGATGAAGCAAAAGGCACAAGTGTCCAGAGTGACAACAAACACCTGAGGAGTGTGCACGATGTGGCAATGAAGCAAGAGGCACAAGATTGTCCAGAGTGACAACAAACACCTGAGGATTGTGCACAATGCAGCGATGAAGCAAGAGGCACAACAGTGTCCGGAGTGACAACAAACCGGAGGATTGTGCACAATGCGGCGATGAAACAAAAGACACAACAGTGCCCAGAGTGACAACAAACCGGAGGATTGTGCACAATGCGGCGATGAAACAAAAGACACAACAGTGTCCAGAGTGACTACACATGCCTGAAGCTGTGAGCCGGAGAGGTCCAAGCTGTGCTGGTAAGTGGGGTTACGCTGGTGAGGTAAGGCCTAACTATATTTCATAGGGTCTATTAATAAGGGGACACATACACAGGGATCACTGGTGCCGGGAGATAACCCACGTGCGGGTCCTCTCCTTTTATTTAACCCCGCACGCCACGCCTGGCCTGCGGATGACGTGGACATAGTTTCCGGCCATCGACCGGAAACACAGAAATGCTAACCATTACATCCCTTTCCAACTCGGTTCTTGGAAACAAAACTTCAGAAAAAGTCCTGCGAACATACACAAATCCGGCTGCATAGTCTCAACAGTCTTAACACGCAAAATCCTGGAGACGTCGGCTGGGGCGAGGATTAGGCCGTAGACTGTAACGATGTTGGCTTCGTAGTGGCGGTTCACTTGGCAGGGGCTGGCTTGGAGATGAATCGGGAGGCGATGCACCTTGGGGGACAGGTTCCGATGGATTGTCCTGATCTTCTTCTTGACTCTGGATGTTTTGGCTCGGGCTCAGCAGGGGGCGAGGGCCAGACTCCGAAGGTTCTGTCGGGACTTCTTTGAACCAGGAGATGTTACGCAATATTTCCTCGCTCCCTTTCCTGGCTGTCACCATGGTTCCATTGCTGGTGACGACCGTCCAGGTGCCTGATTCATGGATGGTTCGGAACTTACCACCGGGCCGGCGGTCTTTGAGTAGGACTGTGGCACCCGGTCGGAGTGACCGGGGTGCAGCATGACATCGAACACTTGACCGGTGGTTTTGTTGTTCTCGCCTTGCTTGGGTTTCCTGGACGTCTAGAGGCAAAGGTGTCCGCCATGGACACGTAGGGATCAGGTCTCTCCGTGGGCCTTTGAGCATAAGGGACCATGGGCTCCGCAGCGTGGTGCAGTGTGGGGTACTCCGGTATTCCCTGAGGAACTCATGAAGACGCTGCTCAGGATCCGCTTGTTCCACGCTGGCGATGCGCAGCATTTTGTTCAAAGTCCTCATGAAACGCTCTACGTCTCCGTTTGTCTGGGGCCATTGAGGCGTGACGCGGCGGTGATGGATTCCTCGCTGACGGAGGAACGTGGCAAACTCGGCCCCCTGGAACGGGGGTCCATTGTCGCTCCGGATCTCTAGGGGAAACCCAAATGTGGCGGACACCTTCTCCAGGATCGGAGCCACATGGGCGAAGGCGGTCGACATGACCGGTTCCACTATGGGATACTTTGAGAACGCATCCACGAGGACGAGCGTGTGCTTTCCTCCGGGGAAACTCACGAAGTCTATGCTCACTTTCGACCATGGGAGGGTGCAGGCCTCTTCTGTGATCACCGGGGTCGGTCTCTCGGGAGCGCTGGTCATCTGACAGGCCTGGCAACGGCGCACTAGGTCTTCTACCATGGCCTCAAGTTCTGGGAACCAGACCTTTTTTCCTCATCCTCGTTTTCATTTTGGTCCCGCCTTGGTGGCCTCCATGGGCCAGTTGAGATGCCCGGTGCCTCAGAGCTTGCGGTATCACCAGCCTCGAGCCTCTCAGGAGTATTCCATCTGCCGTGGCACTTAGCTCTCTTCTCACCCTCCATATCTTTGTCAACTCTTCTCGATCTTCCGGTGCCCATGTGTTGGTTTGTTGAAGGTAGTTCCTCCACGACCCTTCTTGGACCGCTTGGAGAGTCCGGGTGTATATGGTGTCTTGACCGGCGGCTTCTTTGATTTCCTCAAGTGTCATCGCCTGGGGGCAAGCCGCTGTTGAGATCATATTTATGTACTGTTCCGACCCTTCGAGATCATCTGCCTCTTCCTTTGGTGCTGGGTGTCGGGACAAAAAATCAGCGGAGTTTTTCGTCCCAGGTCTATATACTACATCCATCTGGTATGGCTGAAGTTGTATAGCCCATCGCTCAATCCGGGGAGGTGGATGAGGGGCTGACCCCTTGAAGAGGGGAACCAGAGGCTGGTGGTCGGTCACTACGATGAATGGTTGGCCCGTCAGGTATAGGTGAAAGTGGTTGCAGGCCCACTTTATGGCGCGCGCCTCTCGCTCGATCTGGGCATACCTTGCTTCAGTGGGAGTCAGCGACTTGCTGGCAAACGATAAAGCCGCCCATCGACCTGGTTCCTGTTCCTGGGCAAGCACCGCTCCCAGCCCCACCGGATTGGCGTCTACCAGAAGTTCTGTTCGTTTTGCCGGGTCGAAGTAGGCGAGAGTGGATTCCCCCAGTAGCGCATCCTTGATGCTCTGAAAAGCTTCCTCTTCCCGCAGTCCCCATTGCCATTTGACGTCAGTTTTCGTTAGGGCCCTCAGCGGCTCGGCACGGGTTGCGAGATCAGGGATAAACCTCCCGCAATAAGTGGCCATGCCAAGGAAACTTCTCACTTCGGTAGGTGTGGTTGGAGCTGGAGCGCTTCGGATGGCTTGTGACTGCTTCGGGTCCACTTGAATGCCTTCCTGGCTGAACACGTAGCCGTAGAATTCTAGAGATGGTTGGAAGAAAAGACACTTTTCTTGGTGGAGTGTTGCGCCATGTTCACGGAGGCGGCGCAGCGTGCTTCTTAGGTGTCTGTGATGGTCAGCGGCAGTGGCAGAGTGGATCAAAATGTAATCGCTGACGTTTATCACTCCTGGCAGCCCGGACAGCATCTCGTGGATAGTGTTCTGGAATACCTCCGCAGCTGAAGATATTCCGAAGTTCAGTCGTTTGTAACGACACAGCCCCAGGTGGGTACTAAATGTCGTAATGTAGCGACTTTCTTCCGCTAAGAGGAGCTGGTGGTAGCCCGCGTTCAGGTTGATTTTTGAAAACCACCTCGACCCGTTGACATCCGCAATTATGTCATCCATAGTTGGCGTAATGTGACGCTCTCTTTTGATGGCCTGGTTGGGCAACCTCATATCAATGCAGAGGCGGATGGCCCCTGGCTGTTTGGGCTTTTCCGCGATGACCATCTGGGATACCCAGGGCGTCGGTCCTGAGACCTTTTCGATTACACCTAGTTTTTCAAGGTTTTCCAGTTCTTTTTCCATCAGAGGCCTCAGGTGAAATGGGACTCTCCGGTGTCGCAGCGCGACTGGGGTGACTGACTTGTCAATGTGTAGCCTGACAGGGTCACATTTAATGGGCCCAAGTCCTTGGAAGAGTTCCGGGAATTGGTCGAGTATCTCGTCAACTTGATGTGCTTGGACACTCCTAGCAAAAGACACCAGCCCCAGGTCTTCTGCCGTGTGACTGCTGAGTAGGTTGTCCGCTTCCCGATCTATGACGTGGATGATGGTCGTGACCTCCTGGTCGTTTGACTTGATCAGGACGGATATTTTACCTCTCAGTGGCAGAGGGGTTTGGCTTCCGTAGGCAAATATTTTGGTCCGGGACGGAGCGATCGGCGGTCGAGGTTGGAGGAGCCGGTACTGCTGGAGGCCCATCAAGTTTACAGACGCTCCTGTGTCGATGATCGCCTTTACTTCCGTTCCTGCGATTTTAACTGTGCAGGTGGGTTGTGGTCTCCTTCGACGCTTGAGCTCTCTTGTAAACGAAATCAGGTATGTTTCCACCTCCTCCTCCTCCTCCTCCGTGGACGAATCTTCTGGCCCTTGATATCTTCGGCTCGTCTGATGTGGCTCTTCCTGCTGTGAGGAGTCAGCAAGGGACAATTGTTGTACTGCCCGTGATGGTGGTTTTTGTCCTCTGGCGTCTCGTCCTCGATCCCGCCTCCTGCCCTCTGCTGCAAAGTGGTTGGGGATCCCACAATTAGCGCAGGTCTTCCCTTGTGCGGGGCAGTCTTTTGCCGCATGTGGCTCATGCCCACAGTACCCACATCGTGCCTTGGATGCTTCAAACCTTGTCTTTCTGGGTACGTCCCTTCGTGGTCTTGTTCGGAGGGTGTCAGCCCGCTCCGTTTTGATGGTCTCTGGTCGTCCTTGAGGCTTTGTGAGGGCTTGATCCATTTCATTCGCCCTAGCCGCCGATAGATCGTGGGTCCTGGCTAGTATGAGTATGTCTTCCAGTGCGATTCTTGGCTGGCGCAGGATGAGGCCTCTTATCGTCTTGTCTCGGCACCCTTGGATGAGCTGGGCCCTTATCTCCTTGGGTTGATCGTCCTCTGCATGTACTAGCCAGTTCACGCAGGCGGGCGTAGAACACATCAATCGACTCCCCTTCCCGTTGGCGGGCCTGGCATAGCTTGAAACGTTCAAAGTCGGGGTTAAGTTGGGGGTCGAAATGCGCATTTAATGCCGCTACGGCAGCATCGTAGTCCGTGGCAATGCCTGTATTCGGCAGGTGTTTGAATAGCTTGAATATCTCGTCCCAAGCATAGTGGAGAAGTAGCGACCTTCTCACTGCTCCGTCGGTCTCCCTGGTGGCTACGAAATAGTTGTTCAGGCGTTCTATCCAGATTTTCCACCTCGGGGACGCTGTGGCCGGGTCTTCCAGTTCACTGAAGGGTGGTAGTACCCCTGTGTGTGTTGTGCTGGGAGTCTTTGTGGTGCTTGTGCTGGGTCGTTGTCACCCATGTCTCCTGTGGGTGGGTGCTTTTCCTTCTCCCTTCTCCCTTCTGTCCTTGTCTGATCACTGTGTGTAGTGGCTGTTGTCCTGACTCTTATCGCTGGCGTCCCTCTTTGGTTGGGCACCCTCCTGCCTCCTTCTCTGGTGTGTTAGGCTTTCTCACTATCCTTTCAATTGCGCAGCTCTTTGTGTCCAGATGCTTGTATGCTGCATATGTTGTGCTGCATATGTTGTCACTGCCTCCCTTCCCCTTGTAGCCACAGTCAGTGGCAGGGCCTCCTATGTTGGTTCTTTTCTTTTGGGTTTTTTTTTTCCACTGATCCCCTCACACTGTCGTGATGAATTACTGGGCGTTTTCCCTTTGTTTTATTTTTTTGTTTTCCTTATATGCAGCCTGTTTTTGTGTTCTTCTCTTCACGCCTACGTCACTGGCTCCCGTCGGTAGCACCCCTTGCCTCCTGGGGCCTACGCGCTCTCGCCGGGCATCAATGGTGCTCTGCCACACGCTTCACGCGCGTGCACGCTTGGGGGAGGCTCGACGGAGTCTCCTGGGACGGGGCAGCCGTCGCGCTGATGATCGCCACCCACGCGGGGGCCGCGCTTGATTCCGGAACGGTGCGGCAGCTGCGCGAAGCAGGGCAGCTCGCCGGGTGAAGGGTACAGGCACTGGGACGATCACGGGCGCCTCCTCGAGGCAGCGGGACACCTGGGGCACCACAGTGAGATGGCACTCACCCGCGGAGCTCTGACACCGCCCTCTCGACGTTCTTCTTGAGGCCGCGGTCGCAGCTGCACGGCGGTCTTCCCGCACTTCAGACGTGGGACCCGACTGGGGCAGCCGGCTGCAAGCAAAAGTTACGGGCCCACCTTCGTCGCCAATGTGCTGGTCTGTGGGGTTACGCTGGTGAGGTAAGGCCTAACTATATTTCGTAGGGTCTATTAATAAGGGGACACATACACAGGGATTACTGGTGCCGGGAGATAACCCACGTGCGGGTCCTCCCCTTTTATTTAACCCTGCAGGCCACGCCTGGCCTGCGGATGATGTGGAAATAGTTTCCGGCCATCGACCGGGAACACAGGAATGCTAACCATTACACAAGCCACAGTCTACGGTTACTTCTTTTGTAGGACGTTCAGGTTTTCCGAATTGTCTTGAGCAGCTACTGTCCTGTCATTCAGTCATGTTCTAATTACCTCTGATGCAGGGTGCCAGATATTGTGCGCTGATCTTTAAGAGGACAATGCAGTTACAGTACAGTGTTTTTATTTTTCGCAGAAATAGTCTTTACATCTTGTACCGCACAGCTCTCTGTTGCTTCACTAGCCAAGTTTGTGCTTTATTAAAGATTTTAAAATAATTTTCAGAAACCAGGCACTCCTCCCACTGAAGCTCTCTGCCCTCTCCAGGGGATCCGTAGAGTGAAGCTCTCCGTGCACAGTGATGCTGAATATCAGCACCTCTCTGTGGGTTCATGTATGAAATACTAGCTCTGCTTTATATATTTATAACAGAGGGATCAGAACAAAGTTTAGATTGAACTCAGTTTTTATCTTCGGCCAGTTACCTGCATCCTGTGTCTGCACCCGTGCCCTCTCCTCCCTGGCACTATCAAGCCAAGGTAGCACCTACCCCTTTCACAAATACAGATAATGAAATCTCTTTACTTCTAATGATACAGGTCTGGGTTGGCATCATTTGATTGTAACAGTATTGATTTATTGAATATCTGCTACATGTACCCCCTTTCTTCTGTGTCCTACAGCTGACTCCACCAAGACCTTGGCACTTGAACCAGGCCGAAGGAGGCTTGAAAGTCCACCCGGCCTTAGCTCTGAATTCGTGAATGTTTGCCTACGTTCCTTTTAATTTGATTTGCAGTTTCAGATTGATATGCATGCATCTAAGGTCTGAAGTCTCGCATTCGGAGAACCTGCAGCGCACTCTCTTGGGCATCCCCCCCTCAGGCACTACCCAGAAACTCTGTCCCGCCTATTCTCCACAACAACGGGGTCAATGTCCCCTTCCCATGGACTCTCAAGCCCCACTGGGTGAACTGGGAGTGCCACTGGACACGGTGCAGGCCATGCCTGACCTAGGCCTTCCTTGGGCAACTTCCAAATAGAGACCCTAAAGATCCCTCTGTGAAATCTGACAGACCACCAGGTAGGCACATACCTACCTCAGCTCAGGGGTCACCCCCTCCAGCTGTACTGCTGCAAACTTCTGAGGGGACTCAAGCCTTCGAACCCAAGGTTGGTACATCTAAAGGGTACCAGGCAGACATCTGCCAAGGCACAGCTATCTGTACCTTGCTATTCTGAAAGAAGAGTGACATTCCCTATCAGAAGTGTCTGGCATCACCCCAGTGTCATCACGGCGCCCTCAGTTTAAAAAGGGCACCACTACAGGATCTAGCAAAACAGTATCTCGGAAGATATCTTTCATTGAACATGGGCAGTTGTTTACTCTACCCTGAATCTCAGGGTTCACCTTTAACCCAGTCAGAGAATCTAGGGAGTGCGCCACCCATTCTCAGAGCTCTGCAGGGTCAGTCACTAGTCCACCTGGGGAAAAGAGGGCGCTCCTCACCCTCTATTCTGTCTTCCCAAAGGCTACCACTACACTTGCCAGCTCCAGAACCATTCCCTCACTGGACCTCCCACTACTGTGGGTCTTGCCTACAGAACCTCAGGAACTACCACTTTTTCTCATGACTCCAGCAATGGGAACATTTCTCAGGGACCACACCACCCTGCTGGCGGGGACACCTAGGGGAACCACTGGGCTTCCTGGTACTCTCCTGCACAACTGTGATAGTGGTTTTTGGCCTGCACCAATAGCATGAAAATCCCTGAAAAAGAAATGACCTCGCTTAGGCTCCTTTACTTGAAATTTGCATTGACTACGACAACTGCGAAAAGTTCCAAGAGCCTACCAATAATCTGCAACCCTGGAAGTTGGGTCTGCACCCTTTACCCAATCTCTGTGGTGTGGGTTCTTCTCGTAGTCCCTAAACCTAGAGAAACATGCCCTCCCCATACAGGCTTAGCATGAGTAGAACACTACGGCCTTGGATCCCATTAATGGAAACAGTTCTATGAAAGCCCATTATTTCAACTTGAAAACAAGTCTCAGTGAAAACAGCGATTACACCAACGCACAATGTTTCCACAAGGAATGTATGTGTGGGGCATTTCTTTTCCCACATCTTGAGGTCACACAACCAAACCTTTGAACCCCTCTCAGAGCCTTGCACTCTGATATTTGTGCATCAATGTGTACGTTATATGCACCAATACTGAATTTATTCAATGTTATTAGTGCAGCCCAGAATGTATACCACTGACCTCAGCGCTGTCAACCAATGTAAGAAAGTGGGTTATTAGGTGCGAATGATCGGAGGAGTTCACAAGTTAAGTCTGCAACCTTCCGTCTACTGGAAACCAAGTACCCCGTTGTAGCACTACTCAGAAAAGGTGGTGTGGGCTTCTACCCTAGATCACTGGTTTGCAACAAACATCCAATAAATAGTCTAGTCAGCGTTTTTACTTCTAAAAAGGGAAAGTACTTTATGACGCACACACTAAATACTACACATTAATTTACAAATATATACATGATGGCAGGCGGAAATAAGCATGGTGACACCCTCCTACAACTTCACACCCGTAGCGAGCCTAGAACCCTAAAAGCATGGTACTCCTGCTTACACTGAACACAATATGAAGTTACCAAAAGGCAGGTCTACTGGCTTTCTCGGAGTGTCACCACATTACTGAAAACAGAAATATGTCATAATAACCCAATGCAACACCATTGAAATCCCTATGGATGGTATCCTCTTACAATGACATTCACTAATACCGGTATTGATTTACTGCATGGGGGAAGATTGGTTTCTTCGGACCTCCTGGTCTCTAAATTTTGCATTTTCTGGGGAGGTTGATTTTTACTGCTCTCCCTTATCACACAGGACCTGTCTCCTGTGTGTGTGCCTGGCACTTCTCCTGGGCCCAGGGCCTTCCTCAGCAGGACCCCTGAGGTACCCATTGCAGAGTGCCCTCCCTGCTTGCATCATCCAGGTTCTACGGCCTCCTCATGCCACTTACGGAGCACCTAGGTCAGCAGGTGTAAGGCTCCCTCTCCTTCTGGAGGTCACACTCCTGCAGCAACAGTCCACAAAAGATCCAGGGAACCCTCCAGGGACGCAGCTCAAGTAGATCTGTTCCTCTACTGTAGAGCGGCAAGCACCATTGGTCCTGGAGAAACAGGTCCTAGTCCTGGGTGCAAACTGAAATCAGAAGTTCTTAAGACCATCTATGCAGTGGGGTTAGCTGTCTGCCCTCCTCCAGCTGGGTATTCCTCCTGTGTAACTTCCCTGAAGTCCAGACTGTTCTCAACATTCTCTCCTTGTGCAATAGGAGTGGAAAGTTACAGAAAGTAAGCACCTCTGCCTAATCTAGGGTGATACATCATCACTCTACCTTTCCCAAATCCTCCAGCACAGCCTTTTGGAAATTTCCAAGATAGGGTTCTCAAGTCGTCTATTGAAAGACCTTCTCTGAAAGCCTAAGCGGTGATCCTAACAGCCACAGCTACATGGTCCCTTCTCCCTAAAACTTTAAAGGGCAGCTCCTCTTGCATTGTGCTCCTGAGGTCTGACTACCCTCCTTTATTTATGTGGGTCTCAGCCTTCCAAGGCCAGATGCAGTGTGAAAAGTAATTAGCACATGCAGATTCCACCGTACCCTCTCCAGGTACATGTCTAAGATGCGGTGATGGGTCAGTGACATTCCTTCATATGACCTTGGTCGGTGACAATCCTTGATATGACCTCGGCTTGCAGGTGTGAGTTGGACTCCTGGGTGGTGGTGTTTGGCGTACTGGGTACTGTAACTGCCATGAACTTGTGTGGCTCAGTAAAACAATGCAGGTCAGGAGAGGGTCGGAAGATTAGACATAGGGTGGGCTTGCTTCTGGCCAAATGGTGCAGAGCCATTCATTGGCTTTCCCTTCATGCCCCGCAAATTCCAACCGGGATCCTGGATTTAACTGAAGGGGCCACAGCAAAGGAGCGCGCGCGCTTATGGGAAGTGCGGAGAGATGAGAGCACGGAGGGTGATATGGCAGTCCCTGGGGAAATGGTGCTCCTACTAACGGCAGACCAGGGTAGTCGACATTCCCGGTGGAGGGTAGTACAAAGGACTCGGAGGAGGGGGAGAGCATGTGAATGGGTGGCTAGAGATTGGAGAATTGGCCAAGGTGAGGCTTGAGTAAGGGAATGCTGCATCGGTCTGGTGCACTCCGTGCACATATACCTCACTATAATGTATAGAGATTGGAGAATTGGGCAAAGTGAGGCTTGAGTAAGGGAATGCTGCATCGGTCTGGTGCACTCCGTGCACATATACCTCACTATAATGTATAGAGATTGGAGAATTGGACAAAGTGAGGCTTAGGTAGGGGAATGCTGCATCGGTCTGGTGCACTCCGTGCACATATACCTCACTATAATGTATAGGGATAGGAGAATTGGGCAAAGTGAGGCTTGGGTAAGGGAATGCTGCATCGGTCTGGTGCACTCCGTGCACATATACCTCACTATAATGTATAGAGATTGGAGAATTGGACAAAGTGAGGCTTGGGTAAGAGAAAGCTGCATCGTTCTGGTGCACTCCGTGAACATATACCTCACTATAATGTATAGAGATTGGAGAATTGGGCAAAGTGAGGCTTGGGTAAGGGAATGCTGCATCGGTCCGGTGCACTCCGTGCACATATACCTCACTATGATGTATAGAGATTGGAGATTTGGACAAAGTGAGGCTTGAGTAATGGAATGCTGCATCGGTCTGGTGTCCTCCGTGCACATATACCTCACTATAATGTATAGAGATTGGAGAATTGGGCAAAGTGAGGCTTGGGTAAGGGAATGCTGCATCGGTCTGGTGCACTCCGTGCACATATACCTCACTATAATGTATAGAGATTGGAGAATTGGCCAAGGTGAGGCTTGGGTAGGGGAATGCTGCATCCGTCTGGGGCACTCCGTACATATATACCTCACTATAATGTATAGAGATAGGAGAATCGGACAAAGTGAGGCTTAGGTAGGGGAATGCTGCATCGGTCTGGTGCACTCCGTGCACATATACCTCACTATAATGTATAGAGATTGGAGAATTGGACAAAGTGAGGCTTAGGTAGGGGAATGCTGCATCGGTCTGGTGCACTCCGTGCACATATACCTCACTATAATGTATAGAGATTGGAGAATTGGACAAAGTGAGGCTTGGGTAAGGGAATGCTGCATCGGTCTGGTGCACTCCGTGCACATATACCTCACTATAATGTATAGAGATTGGAGAATTGGACAAAGTGAGGCTTGGGTAAGGGAATGCTGCATCGGTCTGGTGCACTCCGTGCACATATACCTCACTATAATGTATAGAGATTGGAGAATTGGGCAAACTGAGGCTTGGGTAAGGGAATGCTGCATCGGTCTGGTGCACTCCGTGCACAAATACCTCACTATAATGTATAGAGATTGGAGAATTTGGCAAACTGAGGCTTGGGTAAGGGAATGATGCATCGGTCTGGTGCACTCCGTGCACATATACCTCACTATAATGTATAGAGATTGGAGAATTGGGCAAAGTGAGGCTTGAGTAAGGGAATGCTGAATCGGTCTGGTGCACTCCGTGCACATAAACCTCACTATAATGTATAGAGATTGGAGAATTGGGCAAAGTGAGGCTTGAGTAGGGGAATGCTGCATCGGGTCTGGTGCACTCCGTGCACATATACCTCATTATAATGTATAGAGATTGGAGAATTAGACAAAGTGAGGCTTGGGTAGGGGAATGCTGCATCGGTCTGGTGCACTCCGTGCACATATACCTCACTATAATGTATAGAGATTGGAGAATTGGACAAAGTGAGGCTTAGGTAGGGGAATGCTGCATCGGTCTGGTGCACTCCGTGCACATATACCTCACTATAATGTATAGAGATTGGAGAATTGGACAAAGTGAGGCTTGGCTAAGAGAAAGCTGCATTGTTCTGGTGCACTCCGTGAACATATACCTCACTATAATGTAGAGATTGGAGAATTGGGCAAAGTGAGGCTTGGGTAAGGGAATGCTGCATCGGTCCGGTGCACTCCGTGCACATATACCTCACTATGATGTATAGAGATTGGAGATTTGGACAAAGTGAGGCTTGAGTAATGGAATGCTGCATCGGTCTGGTGTCCTCCGTGCACATATACCTCACTATAATGTATAGAGATTGGAGAATTGGGCAAAGTGAGGCTTGGGTAAGGGAATGCTGCATCGGTCTGGTGCACTCCGTGCACATATACCTCACTATAATGTATAGAGATTGGAGAATTGGCCAAGGTGAGGCTTGGGTAGGGGAATGCTGCATCCGTCTGGGGCACCCCGTGCATATATACCTCACTATAATGTATAGAGATAGGAGAATCGGACAAAGTGAGGCTTAGGTAGGGGAATGCTGCATCGGTCTGGTGCACTCCGTGCACATATACCTCACTATAATGTATAGAGATTGGAGAATTGGACAAAGTGAGGCTTAGGTAGGGGAATGCTGCATCGGTCTGGTGCACTCCGTGCACATATACCTCACTATAATGTATAGAGATTGGAGAATTGGACAAAGTGAGGCTTGGGTAAGGGAATGCTGCATCGGTCTGGTGCACTCCGTGCACAAATACCTCACTATAATGTATAGAGATTGGAGAATTGGGCAAACTGAGGCTTGGGTAAGGGAATGATGCATCGGTCTGGTGCACTCTGTGCACATAAACCTCACTATAATGTATAGAGATTGGAGAATTGGGCAAAGTGAGGCTTGAGTAGGGGAATGCTGCATCGGTCTGGTGCACTCCGTGCACATATACCTCATTATAATGTATAGAGATTGGAGAATTAGACAAAGTGAGGCTTGGGTAGGGGAATGCTGCATCGGTCTGGTGCACTCCGTGCACATATACCTCACTATAATGTATAGAGATTGGAGAATTGGACAAAGTGAGGCTTAGGTAGGGGAATGCTGCATCGGTCCGGTGCACTCCGTGCACATATACCTCACTATAATGTATAGAGATTGGAGAATTGGGCAAAGTGAGGCTTGAGTAAGGGAATGCTGCATCGGTCCGGTGCACTCCGTGCACATATACCTCACTATAATGTATAGAGATTGGAGAATTGGGCAAAGTGAGGCTTGGGTAAGGGAATGCTGCATCGGTCCGGTGCACTCCGTGCACATATACCTCACTATAATGTATAGAGATTGGAGAATTGGACAAAGTGAGGCTTGAGTAAGGGAATGCTGCATCGGTCTGGTGCACTCCGTGCACATATACCTCACTATAATGTATAGAGATTGGAGAATTGGCCAAGGTGAGGCTTGGGTAGGGGAATGCTGCATCGGTCTGGTGCACTCCGTGCACATATACCTCACTATAATGTATAGAGATTGGAGGATTGGACAAAGTGAGGCTTGGGTAGGGGACTGCTGCATCGGTCTGGTGCACTCCGTGCACATATACCTCACTATAATGTATAGAGATTGGAGAATTGGACAAAGTGAGGCTTGGGTAAGAGAAAGCTGCATCGGTCTGGTGCACTCCGTGCACATATACCTCACTATAATGTATAGAGATTGGAGAGTTGGACAAAGTGAGGCTTAGGTAAGAGAATGCTGCATCGGTCTGGTGCACTCCGTGCACATATACCTCACTATAATGTATAGAGATTGGAGAATTGGACAAAGTGAGGCTTGAGTAAGGGAATGCTGCATCGGTCTGGTGCACTCCGTGCACATATACCTCACTATAATGTATAGAGATTGGAGAATTGGACAAAGTGAGGCTTGGTTAAGAGAAAGCTGCATCGGTCTGGTGCACTCCGTGCACATATACCTCACTATAATGTATAGAGATTGGAGAATTGGACAAAGTGAGGCTTGAGTAAGGGAATGCTGCATCGGTCTGGTGCACTCCGTGCACATATACCTCACTATAATGTATAGAGATTGGAGAATTGGGCAAAGTGAGGCTTGGGTAGGGGAATGCTGCATCGGTCTGGTGCACTCCATGCACATATACCTCACTCACTATAATGTATAGAGATTGGAGAATTGGGCAAAGTGAGGCTTGGGTAGGGGAATGCTGCAACGGTCTGGTGCACTCCGTGCACATATACCTCACTATAATGTATAGAGATTGGAGAATTGGACAAAGTGAGGATTAGGTGACACGCTGGGTTGGCGCCGGGTCAGCGTTTCAGTTGCTGAACCCGACGCACAGCTGACTATAAAGACGCCAGATGGCGTGACCGATGGCGCGACCGCGCAGCGGACGTGCGCAGCGGGCGCGCCGCTGGCACGCCAAAGGCGCGCCTAAGGCAAGCCCATCTGCGCCCGTCCATGCCCGACCGGGACCAGGGGCCAGAACCCCTGCATCTGGGCCCCCAGAAAGACTCTCCTACTCCAGCTCTGTGCTAAAACAGCTAAATAAAAACCCAGTTTCCAGCTGTATGCATACCATCTCCTTGGAGGAGTGTCATGACAGGTGCCGATACTGTAATTTCAGACTGGTCCCAAGGGTCCCGCCCGTGTCCCCAATAGGACCCATTTATCAGCTTCTTATGCTTAATTGTAGATCCCTGCCCAAGCACACCGCCGAGATTTTCACGCTGCTAGAAGATCTGGGGCCGGAGGTTTTGTTTCTCACAGAGACATGGCTTAACCCCAGCTCAGAACCAGACACTGCCCAAGCACTCCCCCTGGATATTTAATCCAAAGGAAAGACAGAATATCTGGAATGGGCGGTGGGATTGCCATAATCTATAAAGATCATATGATCTGTAGATTACTAGAGAGTCCACTGTTAGACTGTGAGAATGTTCATTTTGCAATTGAATTTACCCCCTCGTTATCATTCTCGGGTATTCTCATCTACCGGCCACCCGGGTCAATGGGCCAATTTGGTAAATCCTTGATGGAGACTGCTATGACCCTGGCTAGCACCGCGGCTAATTTTACCCTCCTGGGAGATTTCAATTTGCACTTCGATGATCCCTCAGCATCATCAGCGATCGAACTTACACAAGACCTGATGGCATGTCAACTCCACCAGAAGGTCTCCCAAGCAACTCATATCAAGGGTCACCTTCTGGACCCTATTTTTTCCAACTTGATGGACCTCAAAGCCAAAGCCCCCATCCCCATTCCATGGTCTGATCATTTTCTTATTTCCACAATATGGGCCCCATCAATTTCTGAACTGCACCCACGCCCAACTCGAACACTGGTCCGACCTTGGTCCAAACTCCATTTGGAAGAGTGGATTCAGGTCTTGGAAAATACTGAACCACAACTGGAACTTAATCCTATTCCAGACTATCTGCAGTTCACACACTGGATCGAGGAATTGCTGAACTCAGTGCTTCCAAAGAAATTAATACAGAAGAAAGCAGACTGCAACAAGACTGCTTGGTTCTCCCCTGAGCTGCGGACGCTAAAACAAAAATGCAAACGTCTAGAGAGGTTATGGAGGAAAGACTTCTCTGTAGCAAAAAAACAGGATTATAGGATAGCCATCGGAAATTATAAGGCTGAAATAAAACGAGCCCAAGCCTCTTATTATGCAGAACAGATTTCCGAAGCATCCAATTCCTCCAGAGAGACCTTTTTGATCGAAAAAAAACTTCTTAAAGCCCCAGATCCTCCGGCGGCTCCGGATCCGTCAGGAGACCGCTGTAATGAACTGGCAGAATTCTTTGCCACTAAGGTTCACAATATCCTCAAGCACCTCCCACAAAAAGATAATGACGCCCCTGAGTCGATTGCCACGGGCCAGCTTGGAAATAAATACAATCTGGAGACCTTTACACCGTTGACCCAGGAGTCATTCCTAGCCACCTTAATTAAGGTTAAATCAGGGTCACCATTGGACCCTGCACCTCTTAACATTCTAAAATTGGCAGCGTCCACGGTAGCTCCTACTATGACCAGTCTGATCAATTTGTCCCTCTCATTAGGGATTGTCCCCCCCGAATGGAAGAAAGCGATGGTAAAAGCTCTGCTCAAAAAGCCTAACCTGGACCCGGCAGACTTGGGCAATTATCGTCCTATCCCGCTTCTCCCGGCAATGGGCAAAATTGCAGAGAAAATTGTCAGCCATACTCTCTCCACATTTCTGGAATCCAACCACCTGCTTCACCCTTCACAAACGGGCTTTCGCCCTCGCCAAGGCACCGAGACCGCCTTACTGGCGGTTGTGGAGGAAGCAAGGAAGATTCTTGATTTGGGAGGCACAGCCGCCATAATACTCCTCGACCTAAGCGTGGCCTTCGACACGGTGAACCACAACACTGGCTCACCGTCTCAGGAACTTAGGAGTGTCCGGCAAGGTCCTATCATGGCTTCAATCTTTCCTGGAGGATAGGTGTTTCCAGGTGTTCTCAGGTGATGCCATGTCCAAACCTGCCCCACTCAAGTGCGGAGTCCCACAGGGCTCATCTTTGAGCCCAACCCTTTTAATGTTTACATGCAGCCCCTGGCCGTGACTGTTGCCCCCTTCGGAATCCATATAGTCACCTAAGCTGACGACACCCAGCTGGTGGTGGCCTTGACTCAGACCAACCATACACCCCCGGACCTCCACCACTGCCTGGAGGAAGTCACTAAGTGGATGAGTCTTTCCCACTTAAAACTCAACGGTGACAAAACTGAGCTTATCTTACTGGGCAACCAGTTAAACTTCAAAGCCAACACCATGTGGCCAGCCTGTATGGGCTCAGCACCCATCCCGAAAACTGTGATAAAAAGTCTGGGTGTCTGGTTGGACCAAGATCTTTCATTCAAAGTTCAAGCAAGGAAAACCACTGCGCTTTGTTTTGGCTTGCTAAGAATGATTCGCAAAGTTCTGCCGCTACTGCCTGATCAAGCCAAAATAATCCTGGTCCAAGCGCTCATTTTATCGAGAATAGATTACGGTAATGCCCTCTATCTCGGTGCCCCCAACCATGTCATCTCAAAACTACAGACCGTGCAGAATTCTGCTGCAAGACTGCTTACGGGAACTCAGAAACGTAGTTCTGCAAAACCGGCTTTACGCACGCTCCATTGGCTACCGGTGCAGGAAAGAATCAACTTTAAGGCCCTATGCGTTGCTCATAAGTCCCTAGGTGGAAATGGGCCTCCCATTATTAAATCTCTGATCCGTCCTTACAAAGCCAACAGAAGCCTCCGCTCCGATGAGATGTACCTTGCAGCAGTACCAAAAGGTCAGGAAGGCCAGAAGTGGAGGCCGACGGTTCTCGTATAATGCCTCCAAGCTGTGAAACAGCATGCCGCTGCAGCTTCGCAAACAACCTAACCACTTAGTTTTTCGTAAACAACTTAAAACCTGGCTCTTTCCATAGAAGGTAGGCTCTACTCTAGTGACCACACAGCGCTGAGATGCTTCCGGGTAGCCATGCGCTATACAAAAATCCTTCTATTCTATTCTAGGTAAGGGAATGCTGCATCGGTCTGGTGCACTCCGTGCACATATACCTCACTATAATGTATAGAGATTGGAGAATTGGGCAAAGTGAGGCTTGGGTAAGGGAATGCTGCATCGGTCTGGTGCACTCTGTGCACATATACCTCAGTATAATGTATAGAGATTGGAGAATTGGGCAAAGTGAGGCTTGGGTAGGGGAATGCTGCATCGGTCTGGTGCACTCCATGCACATATACCTCACTATAATGTATAGAGATTGGAGAATTGGGCAAAGTGAGGCTTGGGTAGGGGAATGCTGCAACGGTCTGGTGCACTCCGTGCACATATACCTCACTATAATGTATAGAGATTGGAGAATTGGACAAAGTGAGGATTAGGTGACACGCTGGGTTGGCGCCGGGTCAGCGTTTCAGTTGCTGAACCCGACGCACAGCTGACTATAAAGACGCCAGATGGCGTGACCGATGGCGCGACCGCGCAGCGGACGTGCGCAGCGGGCGCGCCGCTGGCACGCCAAAGGCGCGCCTAAGGCAAGCCCATCTGCGCCCGTCCATGCCCGACCGGGACCAGGGGCCAGAACCCCTGCATCTGGGCCCCCAGAAAGACTCTCCTACTCCAGCTCTGTGCTAAAACAGCTAAATAAAAACCCAGTTTCCAGCTGTATGCATACCATCTCCTTGGAGGAGTGTCATGACAGGTGCCGATACTGTAATTTCAGACTGGTCCCAAGGGTCCCGCCCGTGTCCCCAATAGGACCCATTTATCAGCTTCTTATGCTTAATTGTAGATCCCTGCCCAAGCACACCGCCGAGATTTTCACGCTGCTAGAAGATCTGGGGCCGGAGGTTTTGTTTCTCACAGAGACATGGCTTAACCCCAGCTCAGAACCAGACACTGCCCAAGCACTCCCCCTGGATATTTAATCCAAAGGAAAGACAGAATATCTGGAATGGGCGGTGGGATTGCCATAATCTATAAAGATCATATGATCTGTAGATTACTAGAGAGTCCACTGTTAGACTGTGAGAATGTTCATTTTGCAATTGAATTTACCCCCTCGTTATCATTCTCGGGTATTCTCATCTACCGGCCACCCGGGTCAATGGGCCAATTTGGTAAATCCTTGATGGAGACTGCTATGACCCTGGCTAGCACCGCGGCTAATTTTACCCTCCTGGGAGATTTCAATTTGCACTTCGATGATCCCTCAGCATCATCAGCGATCGAACTTACACAAGACCTGATGGCATGTCAACTCCACCAGAAGGTCTCCCAAGCAACTCATATCAAGGGTCACCTTCTGGACCCTATTTTTTCCAACTTGATGGACCTCAAAGCCAAAGCCCCCATCCCCATTCCATGGTCTGATCATTTTCTTATTTCCACAATATGGGCCCCATCAATTTCTGAACTGCACCCACGCCCAACTCGAACACTGGTCCGACCTTGGTCCAAACTCCAGTTGGAAGAGTGGATTCAGGTCTTGGAAAATACTGAACCACAACTGGAACTTAATCCTATTCCAGACTATCTGCAGTTCACACACTGGATCGAGGAATTGCTGAACTCAGTGCTTCCAAAGAAATTAATACAGAAGAAAGCAGACTGCAACAAGACTGCTTGGTTCTCCCTGAGCTGCGGACGCTAAAACAAAAATGCAAACGTCTAGAGAGGTTATGGAGGAAAGACTTCTCTGTAGCAAAAAACAGGATTATAGGATAGCCATCGGAAATTATAAGGCTGAAATAAAACGAGCCCAAGCCTCTTATTATGCAGAACAGATTTCCGAAGCATCCAATTCCTCCAGAGAGACCTTTTGATCGAAAAAAACTTCTTAAAGCCCCAGATCCTCCGGCGGCTCCGGATCCGTCAGGAGACCGCTGTAATGAACTGGCAGAATTCTTTGCCACTAAGGTTCACAATATCCTCAAGCACCTCCCACAAAAAGATAATGACGCCCTGAGTCGATTGCCGCGGGCCAGCTTGGAAATAAATACAATCTGGAGACCTTTACACCGTTGACCCAGGAGTCATTCCTAGCCACCTTAATTAAGGTTAAATCAGGGTCACCATTGGACCCTGCACCTCTTAACATTCTAAAATTGGCAGCGTCCACGGTAGCTCCTACTATGACCAGTCTGATCAATTTGTCCCTCTCATTAGGGATTGTCCCCCGAATGGAAGAAAGCGATGGTAAAAGCTCTGCTCAAAAGCCTAACCTGGACCCGGCAGACTTGGGCAATTATCGTCCTATCCCGCTTCTCCCGGCAATGGGCAAAATTGCAGAGAAAATTGTCAGCCATACTCTCTCCACATTTCTGGAATCCAACCACCTGCTTCACCCTTCACAAACGGGCTTTCGCCCTCGCCAAGGCACCGAGACCGCCTTACTGGCGGTTGTGGAGGAAGCAAGGAAGATTCTTGATTTGGGAGGCACAGCCGCCATAATACTCCTCGACCTAAGCGCGGCCTTCGACACGGTGAACCACAACACTGGCTCACCGTCTCAGGAACTTAGGAGTGTCCGGCAAGGTCCTATCATGGCTTCAATCTTTCCTGGAGGATAGGTGTTTCCAGGTGTTCTCAGGTGATGCCATGTCCAAACCTGCCCCACTCAAGTGCGGAGTCCCACAGGGCTCATCTTTGAGCCCAACCCTTTTAATGTTTACATGCAGCCCCTGGCCGTGACTGTTGCCCCCTTCGGAATCCATATAGTCACCTAAGCTGACGACACCCAGCTGGTGGTGGCCTTGACTCAGACCAACCATACACCCCCGGACCTCCACCACTGCCTGGAGGAAGTCACTAAGTGGATGAGTCTTTCCCACTTAAAACTCAACGGTGACAAAACTGAGCTTATCTTACTGGGCAACCAGTTAAACTTCAAAGCCAACACCATGTGGCCAGCCTGTATGGGCTCAGCACCCATCCCGAAAACTGTGATAAAAAGTCTGGGTGTCTGGTTGGACCAAGATCTTTCATTCAAAGTTCAAGCAAGGAAAACCACTGCGCTTTGTTTTGGCTTGCTAAGAATGATTCGCAAAGTTCTGCCGCTACTGCCTGATCAAGCCAAAATAATCCTGGTCCAAGCGCTCATTTTATCGAGAATAGATTACGGTAATGCCCTCTATCTCGGTGCCCCCAACCATGTCATCTCAAAACTACAGACCGTGCAGAATTCTGCTGCAAGACTGCTTACGGGAACTCAGAAACGTAGTTCTGCAAAACCGGCTTTACGCACGCTCCATTGGCTACCGGTGCAGGAAAGAATCAACTTTAAGGCCCTATGCGTTGCTCATAAGTCCCTAGGTGGAAATGGGCCTCCCATTATTAAATCTCTGATCCGTCCTTACAAAGCCAACAGAAGCCTCCGCTCCGATGAGATGTACCTTGCAGCAGTACCAAAAGGTCAGGAAGGCCAGAAGTGGAGGCCGACGGTTCTCGTATAATGCCTCCAAGCTGTGAAACAGCATGCCGCTGCAGCTTCGCAAACAACCTAACCACTTAGTTTTTCGTAAACAACTTAAAACCTGGCTCTTTCCATAGAAGGTAGGCTCTACTCTAGTGACCACACAGCGCTGAGATGCTTCCGGGTAGCCATGCGCTATACAAAAATCCTTCTATTCTATTCTAGGTAAGGGAATGCTGCATCGGTCTGGTGCACTCCGTGCACATATACCTCACTATAATGTATAGAGATTGGAGAATTGGGCAAAGTGAGGCTTGGGTAAGGGAATGCTGCATCGGTCTGGTGCACTCTGTGCACATATACCTCAGTATAATGTATAGAGATTGGAGAATTGGGCAAAGTGAGGCTTGGGTAGGGAATGCTGCATCGGTCTGGTGCACTCCATGCACATATACCTCACTATAATGTATAGAGATTGGAGAATTGGGCAAAGTGAGGCTTGGGTAGGGGAATGCTGCAACGGTCTGGTGCACTCCGTGCACATATACCTCACTATAATGTATAGAGATTGGAGAATTGGACAAAGTGAGGATTAGGTGACACGCTGGGTTGGCGCCGGGTCAGCGTTTCAGTTGCTGAACCCGACGCACAGCTGACTATAAAGACGCCAGATGGCGTGACCGATGGCGCGACCGTGCAGCGGACGTGCGCAGCGGGCGCGCCGCTGGCACGCCAAAGGCGCGCCTAAGGCAAGCCCATCTGCGCCCGTCCATGCCCGACCGGGACCAGGGGCCAGAACCCCTGCATCTGGGCCCCCAGAAAGACTCTCCTACTCCAGCTCTGTGCTAAAACAGCTAAATAAAAACCCAGTTTCCAGCTGTATGCATACCATCTCCTTGGAGGAGTGTCATGACAGGTGCCGATACTGTAATTTCAGACTGGTCCCAAGGGTCCCGCCCGTGTCCCCAATAGGACCCATTTATCAGCTTCTTATGCTTAATTGTAGATCCCTGCCCAAGCACACCGCCGAGATTTTCACGCTGCTAGAAGATCTGGGGCCGGAGGTTTTGTTTCTCACAGAGACATGGCTTAACCCCAGCTCAGAACCAGACACTGCCCAAGCACTCCCCTGGATATTTAATCCAAAGGAAAGACAGAATATCTGGAATGGGCGGTGGGATTGCCATAATCTATAAAGATCATATGATCTGTAGATTACTAGAGAGTCCACTGTTAGACTGTGAGAATGTTCATTTTGCAATTGAATTTACCCCTCGTTATCATTCTCGGGTATTCTCATCTACCGGCCACCCGGGTCAATGGGCCAATTTGGTAAATCCTTGATGGAGACTGCTATGACCCTGGCTAGCACCGCGGCTAATTTTACCCTCCTGGGAGATTTCAATTTGCACTTCGATGATCCCTCAGCATCATCAGCGATCGAACTTACACAAGACCTGATGGCATGTCAACTCCACCAGAAGGTCTCCCAAGCAACTCATATCAAGGGTCACCTTCTGGACCCTATTTTTTCCAACTTGATGGACCTCAAAGCCAAAGCCCCCATCCCCATTCCATGGTCTGATCATTTTCTTATTTCCACAATATGGGCCCCATCAATTTCTGAACTGCACCCACGCCCAACTCGAACACTGGTCCGACCTTGGTCCAAACTCCAGTTGGAAGAGTGGATTCAGGTCTTGGAAAATACTGAACCACAACTGGAACTTAATCCTATTCCAGACTATCTGCAGTTCACACACTGGATCGAGGAATTGCTGAACTCAGTGCTTCCAAAGAAATTAATACAGAAGAAAGCAGACTGCAACAAGACTGCTTGGTTCTCCCCTGAGCTGCGGACGCTAAAACAAAAATGCAAACGTCTAGAGAGGTTATGGAGGAAAGACTTCTCTGTAGCAAAAAACAGGATTATAGGATAGCCATCGGAAATTATAAGGCTGAAATAAAACGAGCCCAAGCCTCTTATTATGCAGAACAGATTTCCGAAGCATCCAATTCCTCCAGAGAGACCTTTTTGATCGAAAAAAAACTTCTTAAAGCCCCAGATCCTCCGGCGGCTCCGGATCCGTCAGGAGACCGCTGTAATGAACTGGCAGAATTCTTTGCCACTAAGGTTCACAATATCCTCAAGCACCTCCCACAAAAAGATAATGACGCCCCTGAGTCGATTGCCGCGGGCCAGCTTGGAAATAAATACAATCTGGAGACCTTTACACCGTTGACCCAGGAGTCATTCCTAGCCACCTTAATTAAGGTTAAATCAGGGTCCCCATTGGACCCTGCACCTCTTAACATTCTAAAATTGGCAGCGTCCACGGTAGCTCCTACTATGACCAGTCTGATCAATTTGTCCCTCTCATTAGGGATTGTCCCCCGAATGGAAGAAAGCGATGGTAAAAGCTCTGCTCAAAAGCCTAACCTGGACCCGGCAGACTTGGGCAATTATCGTCCTATCCCGCTTCTCCCGGCAATGGGCAAAATTGCAGAGAAAATTGTCAGCCATACTCTCTCCACATTTCTGGAATCCAACCACCTGCTTCACCCTTCACAAACGGGCTTTCGCCTCGCCAAGGCACCGAGACCGCCTTACTGGCGGTTGTGGAGGAAGCAAGGAAGATTCTTGATTTGGGAGGCACAGCCGCCATAATACTCCTCGACCTAAGCGCGGCCTTCGACACGGTGAACCACAACACTGGCTCACCGTCTCAGGAACTTAGGAGTGTCCGGCAAGGTCCTATCATGGCTTCAATCTTTCCTGGAGGATAGGTGTTTCCAGGTGTTCTCAGGTGATGCCATGTCCAAACCTGCCCCACTCAAGTGCGGAGTCCCACAGGGCTCATCTTTGAGCCCAACCCTTTTTAATGTTTACATGCAGCCCCTGGCGGAGACTGTTGCCCCCTTCGGAATCCATATAGTCACCTATGCTGACGACACCCAGCTGGTGGTGGCCTTGACTCAGACCAACCATACACCCCCGGACCTCCACCACTGCCTGGAGGAAGTCACTAAGTGGATGAGTCTTTCCCACTTAAAACTCAACGGTGACAAAACTGAGCTTATCTTACTGGGCAACCAGTTAAACTTCAAAGCCAACACCATGTGGCCAGCCTGTATGGGCTCAGCACCCATCCCGAAAACTGTGATAAAAAGTCTGGGTGTCTGGTTGGACCAAGATCTTTCATTCAAAGTTCAAGCAAGGAAAACCACTGCGCTTTGTTTTGGCTTGCTAAGAATGATTCGCAAAGTTCTGCCGCTACTGCCTGATCAAGCCAAAATAATCCTGGTCCAAGCGCTCATTTTATCGAGAATAGATTACGGTAATGCCCTCTATCTCGGTGCCCCCAACCATGTCATCTCAAAACTACAGACCGTGCAGAATTCTGCTGCAAGACTGCTTACGGGAACTCAGAAACGTAGTTCTGCAAAACCGGCTTTACGCACGCTCCATTGGCTACCGGTGCAGGAAAGAATCAACTTTAAGGCCCTATGCGTTGCTCATAAGTCCCGAGGTGGAAATGGGCCTCCCATTATTAAATCTCTGATCCGTCCTTACAAAGCCAACAGAAGCCTCCGCTCCGATGAGATGTACCTTGCAGCAGTACCAAAAGGTCAGGAAGGCCAGAAGTGGAGGCCGACGGTTCTCGTATAATGCCTCCAAGCTGTGAAACAGCATGCCGCGGCAGCTTCGCAAACAACCTAACCACTTAGTTTTTCGTAAACAACTTAAAACCTGGCTCTTTTCATAGAAGGTAGGCTCTACTCTAGTGACCACACAGCGCTGAGATGCTTCCGGGTAGCCATGCGCTATACAAAAATCCTTCTATTCTATTCTATTCTAGGTAAGGGAATGCTGCATCGGTCTGGTGTACTCCGTGAACATATACCTCAGTATAATGTATAGAGATTGGAGAATTGGACAAAGTGAGGCTTAGGTAGGGGAATGCTGCATCGGTCTGGTGCACTCCGTGCACATATACCTCAGTATAATGTATAGAGATTGGAGAATTGGACAAAGTGAGGCTTAGGTAGGGGAATGCTGCATCGGTCTGGTGCACTCTGTGCACATATACCTCAGTATAATGTATAGAGATTGGAGAATCGGACAAAGTGAGGCTTAGGTAGGGGAATGCTGCATCGGTCTGGTGCACTCCGTGCACATATACCTCTCTATAATGTATAGAGATTGGAGAATTGGGCAAAGTGAGGCTTAGGTAGGGGAATGCTGCATCGGTCTGGTGCACTCTGTGCACATATACCTCAGTATAATGTATAGAGATTGGAGAATTGGGCAAAGTGAGGCTTGGGTAAGGGAATGCTGCATCGGTCTGGTGCACTCCGTGCACATATACCTCACTATAATGTATAGAGATTGGAGAATTGGGCAAAGTGAGGCTTGGGTAAGGGAATGCTGCATCGGTCTGGTGTACTCCGTGCACATATACCTCACTATAATGTATAGAGATTGGAGAATTGGGCAAAGTGAGGCTTAGGTAGGGGAATGCTGCATCGGTCTGGTGCACTCTGTGCACATATACCTCAGTATAATGTATAGAGATTGGAGAATTGGGCAAAGTGAGGCTTGGGTAAGGGAATGCTGCATCGGTCTGGTGCACTCCGTGCACATATACCTCACTATAATGTATAGAGATTGGAGAATTGGACAAAGTGAGGCTTGGGTAAGGGAATGCTGCATCGGTCTGGTGCACTCCGTGCACATATACCTCACTATAATGTATAGAGATTGGAGAATTGGACAAAGTGAGGCTTGGGTAAGGGAATGCTGCATCGGTCTGGTGCACTCCGTGCACATATACCTCACTATAATGTATAGAGATTGGAGAATTGGGCAAAGTGAGGCTTGGGTAAGGGAATGCTGCATCGGTCTGGTGCACTCCGTGCACATATACCTCACTATAATGTATAGAGATTGGAGAATTGGACAAAGTGAGGCTTGGGTAAGGGAATGCTGCATCGGGTCTGGTGCACTCCGTGCACATATACCTCACTATAATGTATAGAGATTGGAGAATTGGGCAAAGTGAGGCTTGGGTAAGGGAATGCTGCATCGGTCTGGTGCACTCCGTGCACATATACCTTACTGTATAGAGATTGTGTACCGTTATAAGCTTGATGGACTGCGATAACCTGGCTTGTATCCTGTAACAATGCACCGCTGCAACTCACACGTTATGTTTAAATGTGAAAACGAAAAATAACAACTTTAAGAAACTCAAAATGTTGACGAGAAAGTAGATTATTTTCACATGAACGAAAACCAAGAGTGGTGCTGCTGTGGTAGGTAGCAATTAACATGCTTCACTCGCATAACTTAACGGTTCAAACTGATGTTTAGCTCTTTAGCACAAGCCAAACCAATTATCTAGGGTGTAACCGACTACTGTACTTGTTGAAGTTACACCCTTTGAAGTTGCACCTACTGGTAACTTCACTACTTGTTAACAGTGCAATGTAGCAATGCTAAAGTTATTAAATAAAAAGAAAACTGCTAAAAAAGAAATACACCTAAAACTCAACATCGGAGAACTCCACTCCTGTGTAGCGGTCAATGCATCAACGAAATGACGGAGAATTTATAACTGCATTCTTAGAACATGCATCCTTCAGGCCTTACGATAAAAATATACGGACACAGTCCGTTAGGTTCACAAGTCAAAGGAAACTGGAGGTGACAACTATAAATTTTTAATTCAGGAATTTTAAGCAGCATTAGTTAAAGGAAATCCAAGTGAGAGCCCCAACAATATTACTACAGAAAGAAGAGCGCAAAAAAGCCCATGGGACGTTCGATGGGAAATAAGCAGAGCATCACCAAAGCAATCTTGGAGTGCTGAGGAAGAAGACAAGTCAGAGATCCGAAGGAGGCGCATCCACCGCTAGAAGTTACATGTCCACCAAGAATGAGAAAATCAGGATTTCAAAACACCTGCACCACAGTCTAGACAAGCAGGCAGCGGGCCTTCTGCACCACAGTATAGATAAGCAGGAGGCGGGCATTCCGCACCACAGTCTAGACAAGTAGGCGGCGGGCCTTCTGCACCACAGTCTAGACAAGCAGGAGGCGGGCCTACTGCACCACAGTCTAGACAAGCAGGCGGCGGGCCTTCTGAACCACAGTCTAGATAAGCAGGAGGCGGGCCTTCCGCACCACAGTCTAGACAAGTAGGCGGCGGGCCTTCTGCAGCACAGTCTAGACAAGCAGGAGGCGGGCCTTCTGCAGCACAGTCTAGACAAGCAGGAGGCGGGCCTACTGCACCACAGTCTAGACAAGCAGGTGGCGGGCCTTCTGAACCACAGTCTAGATAAGCAGGAGGCGGGCCTTCCGCACCACAGTCTAGACAAGTAGGCGGCGGGCCTTCTGCACCACAGTCTAGACAAGCAGGAGGCGGGCCTACTGCACCACAGTCTAGACAAGCAGGCGGCGGGCCTTCTGAACCACAGTCTAGACAAGCAGGAGGCGGGCCTTCTGCACCACAGTCTAGACAAGCAGGAGGCGGGCCTACTGTACCACAGTCTAGACAAGCAGGCGGCGGGCCTTCTGAACCACAGTCTAGACAAACAGGAGGCGGGCCTACTGCACCACAGTCTAGACAAGCAGGAGGCGGGCCTACTGCACCACAGTCTAGACAAGCAGGCGGCGGGCCTACTGCACCACAGTCTAGACAAGCAGGCGGCGGGCCTACTGCACCACAGTCTAGACAAGCAGGCGGCGGGCCTACTGCACCACAGTCTAGACAAGCAGGCGGCGGGCCTACTGCACCACAGTCTAGACAAGCAGGCGGCGGGCCTTCTGAACCACAGTCTAGATAAGTAGGCGGCGGGCCTTCCGCACCACAGTCTAGACAAGTAGGCGGCGGGCCTTCTGCACCACAGTCTAGACAAGCAGGAGGCGGGCCTTCTGCAGCACAGTCTAGACAAGCAGGAGGCTGGCATTTGCAGCACAGTCTAGACAAGCAGGAGTGGGTCTTCTGCACTACACCACAGTCTAGAAAAGCAGGAGGCGGGCCTTCTGCACTACAGTCTAGACAAGCAGGAGGCGGGCCTTCTGCACCTACACCACAGTCTAGAAAAGCAGGAGGCGTGCCCTCCGCACCACAGTCTAGATAAGCAGGAGGCGGGCCTTCTGCACCACAGTCTAGACAAGCAGGCGGCGGGCCTTCTGCACCACAGTCTAGACAAGCAGGAGGAGGGCCTTCTGCACCTACACCACAGTCTAGAAAAGCAGGAGGCGGGCCTTCCGCACCACAGTCTAGATAAGCAGGAGGCGGGCATTCCGCACCACAGTCTAGACAAGCAGGAGGCGTGCCTTCCGCACCACAGTCTAGACAAGTAGGCGGCGGACCTTCTGCAGCACAGTCTAGACAAGCAGGAGGCGGGCCTTCTGCAGCACAGTCTAGACAAGCAGGAGGCTGGCATTTGCAGCACAGTCTAGACAAGCAGGAGTGGGTCTTCTGCACTACACCACAGTCTAGAAAAGCAGGAGGCGGGCCTTCTGCACCTACACCACAGTCTAGAAAAGCAGGAGGCGGGCCTTCTGCACCACAGTCTAGAAAAGCTGGAGGCGGGCCTTCTGCACCACAGTCTAGACAAGCAGGAGGTGGGCCTTCCGCACCACAGTCTAGACAAGCAGGAGGCGGGCCTTCCGCACCACAGTCTAGACAAGCAGGCGGCGGGCCTTCTGCACCACAGTCTAGACAAGCAGGTGGCAGGCCTTCTTCACTACACCACAGTCTAGACAAGCAGGCGGCGGGCCTTCTGCACCAGTCTAGAAAAGCAGGCGGCGGGCCTTCTGCACCACAGTCTAAACAAGCAGGAGGCGGGCCTTCCGCACCACAAACTAGATAAGCAGGCGGCGGGCCTTCTGCACCACAGTCTAGATAAGCAGGCGGCGGGCCTTCTGCACCACAGTCTAGATAAGCAGGCGGCGGGCCTTCTGCACCACAGTCTAGATAAGCAGGCGGCGGGCCTTCTTCACTACACCACAGTCTAGACATGCAGGAGGCGGGCCTTCTGCACCAGTCTAGAAAAGCAGGCGGCGGCCCTTCTGCACCTACACCATAGTCTAGAAAAGCAGGAGGCAGGCCTTCTGCACCTACACCACAGTCTAGACAAGCAGGAGGCGGGCCTTCTGGCACCATGGTCTAGACAAGCAGGAGGGGGGCCTTCCGTACCACAGTCTAGACAAGCAGGCGGCGGGCCTTCTGCACCACAGTCTAGACAAGCAGGAGGCGGGCCTTCTGCACCACAGCCTAGAAAAGCAGGCGGCGGGTCTTCTGCACCACAGTCTAGATAAGCAGGCTACGGGCCTTCTGCACCACATTCTAGATAAGCAGGTGGCAGGCCTTCTTCACTACACCACAGTCTAGACAAGCAGGAGGCGAGCCTTCTGCACCAGTCTAGAAAAGCAGGTGGCGGCCCTTTTGCACCTACACCATAGTCTAGAAAAGCAGGAGGCGGGTCACCTACACCACAGTCTAGACAAGCAGGAGGCGGGCCTTCTGCAGCTGCACCACAGTCTAGCCAAGCAGCTGGCGGGCCTTCTGCACCACAGTCTAGATAAACAGGCGGCGGGCCTCTGCACCTGTACCACAGTCTAGACAAGCAGGAGGCTGGCCTTGTGCACAACAGTCTAGACAAGCAGGCGGCGGGCCTTCTGCACCACAGTCTAGATAAGCAGGCGGTGGGCCTTCTGCACCACAGTCTAGATAAACAGGCGGCTGGCCTTCCGCACAACAGTCTAGACAAGTAGGCAGCTGGCCTTCCGCACCACAGTCTGGCATTTGTATAGCGCTTACTACCCCTGATGAGGCGTCAAAGAGCTTTTTCAGCGAGTAGCACGCTACTCCGGAACCAATAAAGGATTAGTGTTGAATTAGTATAGTGAAATATTAAAGTAATTTGAGTGCCGAATATGTTATTCAGTTATTTGAATTCAGAAGGATAGTGGAGGGATAGAAGGGGGTGTTGAAGCGCTTTTTCGGCGAGTAGCACGCTACTCCGGGACCCCTAAAGGATTAGTGGTGAATCAGTATAGTGAAATATGAAATTAATTTGTGTGGTGGACATGCCTGCCTTAGCCAAGGGAGGCATCCTGCTCTGTCATTTACAGTGGATTACAGTATTAGGTTTCATAAGTGAGTTTTTGATTACACAGGTGTCGCCACCCATGCCAGTATCTGCATATGAAAGAACTGCGATATTAACAGAAAAATAAATGGTTTTGGCTACAAGGCCGGCTGCAGGGGCCTGTGGGCGGGGCTAACCTTGTATCATCTGTGATTGAAGTAGGAAGCTTCCCACCTGCCTGGGGCAGGGCCAATGTGTCTCTTGGAGGGCTGTCACACTAAGAATGAAAAGTCAACTAGGGTGTGGTGTCAGGGAATGACGTAAGTGTCACGGGTCATTCACAAGCGCTGCTCACAGTTACTGTGCAAAACACATCACCCACTGACCTCACCTCAGTGAAGGGGCCAGCCCACCACATGGCCCTCTGCAGGGCTGGGTGACACTGCTCACTTGTATTATTATTTAGGAACCACTCAATCAGTTATTGTGACCCAGATGCATCTTAAAACACCCCTGCCACCTGGCACCATGCCCACCCCTGGCTGGACAAATTAACTCACAATGTACTGCTCTAATTACCACTGTCCCTAGGCTCTGTGCCCTCTGTGTCATGAGCATCATCTGCGCAGTGCCTGACATGTGAAGTGCAGTGGTCCCCAAATCATTGACTGACAGGTGTGTACTCCAGGCTGGACACACACTTCGTATATCAAACACAAGTGTGGTTGGAAGACCCTATCAGCATCACCGGCTGCTAGTTCACCCCAATGTCAAACCGTAGTGCTTGGTTTGTATTAAAAAAAAAATCTATAAATAAATACAAGGTTTTTCCTAGCTGACTGCTGCTGAATGCTGAGGTTGCCGAATACCAAGGTTACCTAGTCATGCCTCTTTATTCCACCACCCTACACTTCTTGTCTGTTTATTCAATGAATACCAAAGCAGCTGGATCCTGACTCCACCAAATGCATCTTTCTTCCACCACCCTACACTGCTTGTCTCTTTATATTATGAATACCTAGGATGTCTAATCTTGATTCCACCTCATGTTTCTTTCTTCCACCACCCTACACTTCCTGTCTTTTTATCTCATGAATACCAACGCTGCTTACCCTTGACTCCACCTCATGCCTCTTTCTTCCACCACCCTACACTTCCTGTCTTTATCTCATAAACAGAAATGCTGCTTACTCTTACTTCACCTCATGCCTCTTTCTTTCACCACCCTACATGTCCGATCGCTTTATCTCACAGATACCACGGGTACTTACTCTTGACTCCACCTCATGCCTCTTTCTTCCACCACCCTACAATTCCTGTCTTTATCTCATGAACAGAGATGCTGCTTACTCTCGACTCCACCTCATGCCTCTTTCTTCCACCACCCTAAATGTCCGATCGCTTTCTCTCACAGATACCACGGGTACTTACTCTTGACTCCACCTCATGCCTCTTTCTTCCACCACCCTACACGTCCGATCGCTTTATCTCACAGATACCAGGGCTACTTACTCTTGACTCCACCTCATGCCTCTTTCTTCCACCAGCCTACACTTCATGGCAGTTCGGTCTGGACTGTTCCCATGAGGCACAGGGTCAAGACTGATTTGCATATGGCTATGTCTGAACTGGGGTGGCGTGGTGAAGCAAAATAACGATGGATTAAACCCAGATCTGTGACTGGGGGTGAATGTTTGCCAATGTGCAGCATTCCGTCCATCTTCTTGTGTGTTTTGCATTTCGCCCTAAGTGGGAAGGGTATGCCCAGACGTGGGTCCCGTGCTCACTACGCCACTGGAGTCAAGCTATCCTGGCTGATGAAGGCTGATAGCCTGAAACCGGTCCTAGGATGCTTGATTCCGGTCCAGGGAAGACATGGCTTGGCAGTTCGGTCTGGACTGTTCCCATGAGGCACAGGGTCAAGACTGATTTGCATATGGCTATGTCTGAACTGGGGTGGCGTGGTGAAGCAAAATAACGATGGATTAAACCCAGATCTGTGACTGGGGGTGAATGTTTGCCAATGTGCAGCATTCCGTCCATCACCTTGTGTGTTTTGCATTTCGCCCCAAGTGGGAAGGATATGCCCAGACGTGGGTCCCGTGCTCACTACGCCACTGGAGTCAAGCTATCCTGGCTGATGAAGGCTGATAGCCTGAAACCGGTCCTAGGATGCTTGATTCCGGTCCAGGGAAGACATGGCTTGGCAGTTCGGTCTGGACTGTTCCCATGAGGCACAGGGTCAAGACTGATTTGCATACGGCTATGTCTGAACTGGGGTGGCGTGGTGAAGCAAAATAACGATGGATTAAACCCAGATCTGTGACTGGGGGTGAATGTTTGCCAATGTGCAGCATTCCGTCCATCATCTTGTGTGTTTTGCATTTCGCCCTAAGTGGGAAGGGTATGCCCAGACGTGGGTCCCGTGCTCACTACGCCACTGGAGTCAAGCTATCCTGGCTGATGAAGGCTGATAGCCTGAAACCGGTCCTAGGATGCTTGATTCCGGTCCAGGGAAGACATGGCTTGGCAGTTCGGTCTGGACTGTTCCCATGAGGCACAGGGTCAAGACTGATTTGCATATGGCTATGTCTGAACTGGGGTGGCGTGGTGAAGCAAAATAACGATGGATTAAACCCAGATCTGTGACTGGGGGTGAAAGTTTGCCAATGTGCAGCATTCCGTCCATCATCTTGTGTGTTTTGTATCTCAAGAATACCAGTGCCCCTTATCCTCAACTCCATCTCATTCCTTTCTTTGCCCTACACTTCAATTAATCAATCAATCAATCAATCAACATTTGATAAAGCGCACAACTGCTTCAAACAGAAGCGCCCCGGCGCTCAGAGCAGACAACGTGAAGCTAGCCGTGAATCTTAAAAACTAGTCGGTATCAAACAGCCAGGCTTTGAGTTTCCTTTTGAAAGTGGCCAGTGACTCGGAACATCGCAAATTGGATGGCAAGTTGTTCCATAATTTAGCTGTTAGAACAGTAAAGGAGCTTCCTCCAGGAGCGGACTTTGCCCATTTAACTTGGGCATGTCCGGAGGTAGCCAACTACTGGGAGATTATATACGCATATACCTCCGCCATGATCGAAAATCTGATGACCCCGGACCCTGTGGTCGCCCTACTGGGCTATACACAAAATGTACCCCTTACATTTTGCCGCCTTGTCTCCATGGCACTACTACTGGGTAAGAGGGAGATAGCTCTGCGTTGGGAAAGTGTCAGACCACCCACCTCTACAGAACGGCTGGAGAATATGAGCAGATGTGAGAGTATAGGAGAGGACTACGCCAACCTACAACCCCCTGCATCCCGCCCTAAAGATATGTGGTTATTCTTTCGCATGTACCTCCGCACCCTAGAGCTAATCACTAATGATTGATTTCTCTCCCCATCTCACTCACTAATGAACCACCTCTCTCTAGCTAGATCCCCGCATGAAGAGACTCTACACCCAATGAGATCTGTCATTTTGTGATTGTATGTGATGACTCGGACACCGTGTGCAGATACTATCTCTTGAAATCGGACGATACGATCAGCTAATAATATGCAATGTTGAGTATATTTTTGTTCTGTACTTAAAATTCAATAGACACAATTATAAGGAGCTTCTCGCACGGCGTGTCTTCAAGTATTTTGGAATCTGTAGCAAACGGCTGTTGTTAGACCGAAGTACTCTCGCTTGAGTATACAGGGTTAACCTATCCATCAGGTAGGTACACTACTCCCTACACTTTGTTCTCTTTATCTCATGAACACTAAGGCTGTGTACTCTTTATTCCACCTCATTCCTCTTTCTTCTTCCACCGCCCTACACCTCCTGTCTCTTTATTTCACTCTTCTGGGTTTTTATCTTTGCTTTCTCCTTTTGTCACTGCTTTCCTGTCCTATTCCGCTTTCCTTCTCCCTCCCTTTCTCTCTCTTCTTTCGGAGTCAAATTCTGATGATAGAAAAAACTTGCAGTCCCCAAAAATGTGTGCTATTGCCCACCATTCTAGAAAATAAGGACCACCAAAGGGTAGGAACCTGGGGTTCAGAATGGACCATGAACTCACAAGCCAGTCTCATGTCGGTCAAGAACTAAACATCAGCAATTTGCATCTGAGATCCACCAGAATTTTCGCTCCATTCTCGTCTGCAGACCACAGTGTGACGAAGGCATGTGTACATCATACTATCACAGCTCAATTAATCACTGCAGCAATGTGTTGATAAAACAATTGAAACCAGCCTACAAAAGATTCTGAAAATTTAATTGCAGCAAAAATGAAGTATGCATTAAATCGTAGACTGCTCGCTGTTTCTGGCTTTTGGTACGGTATGGTACGAACAGGAACCAAAATTCTTACTCCCCTCATATAGCAGTTTAGACTTGGGGATCCACTAAATCACAGCTCTACACCGTCGGCCAAAGTGGTGACTTCACTCCTCCGAGATGGGCAAATATTTAGAGCCCTGTTGCCAAGTGTGTTATTTTATCATTAGTAAAGGACAGCCATTCCTCGCGTGCCCTGGGGCCACACGGTGTACCGCCGGCTATACTAGAGGAAAATCCCACACTGGGGAGTTCCACTGTGAGCTTACTTTTTACCAAGGTTTATAATCATGGAATTATCCCGCCATCATGAAAAGGCGATAATTTACAGTCACTCAATAAATGTGGCTTGGTGTCAAAACCCACAAACTACTGTTTAATAGCATTATTAGATGAAGAGGGAACATTTATTGCGAACTTAGTACTGGACAAAATCATCTCAGTGTGTTCAGGGTGAAGGAATATTAAAGTGTTCCTAAACTAGCTTCAAGGCGAATTATTCAACTCTTGATAATATCAAGACCTTAAATTTGTTGGCCACATGTTCTCGGACAAATACATTTGTCTGCTGAACTACAGACTTGGGGAACCGATAGCAATTTAATGCATTTCCTAACTGAATGGCACTTCGACTCTGGGTACAAGTCAAGCTGTAACATTACAAGAGACTTTCCCCACAATTTACACTGCTAACGGCTTTAAACAGGTGTCCATTTTGACACAGCAATTGTTTTCTTTATACCTGAAAAATTTACCAGATATCTTGGATCACCCAGACGGTTTATGCTCTAAATTGATGAGGCCAGGAGCAGTAATTAAGCATATGCTGAGGATTTGATTACTTTATCTTTGGCACAGACAGATTTACATAGAGAACTTGATTGGCTGACAGAACAAAAACAAGATTAACAGCTTGAAAATAGATATATTCAAAACTAAAATTATAGCAAAAGGCTACCTGAATCCCGGCTGCACTTTGTCAATTGATTCCAACATAATCAAATATGTTTGTAGTTACCCATAGTTGGGTATAACTATAAATCAAAGTGGAATTGGAATTTCCTTTTTGAGAATCTGGTTTCTAGGAGTAAAGACATAGTTAACACTGTTAAATACTTCTCTGTCAAACATGAAGGGCATGCAGTTGCCCTGTTATCAATGTTGCAAAGGGTAAATTACTTCTCACATTATTGTATGCTTCCGCTGTACTAACTCTAAAAAAATTCTTATGCTTCACACTGTGTATGCAAAAGAAAATCTATTCCCACAGGTCCGAGGAAAAGAAAACAGAAACTCCGTAATTGATGGTGGTCAATGCGTTAATTTAATGTCAGGCAGACAAACGAAACTGTGCATATGCAATCAATGAGTTCTTTATTTAATTTGCGGCTTTGAACTCTTCAGTGTCACACCTTGAATTGGACCCTTCTTGCTTGGCATTCTTAGGTGCCATTCAAAGCATTAACTTTATTTGAAGTAGCACGAGAGCGGACTCCAGTAGAGCTTTTATTTACAAATAATCTTTCCTAGGGAATCCTCTGTTCAACCACACTAACTGGATCCTTATACAATAGCAACATTGGAACCTAGAGACTTTTTCCAACTTGTCGCCCTCTGAAAGTAACCAATTTTCCTTTTGAAAAGAGTTGCTTCTATATGTGTGATATAAGCCCTCCAATTATGTTCAGCATGCTTTTTCTGTCAGGAGACAGTCTTATCTTGACTCAAAGCTGGCCTAAAAAATAAGATGATTTTAGATTGTAATTCTTCAGTTTGAGGGTACTTGGACAAAGGTTGAAAAAAAGGACAGAATATGTCCCTTATGTAGTCGAGCTGAAGAATCCCTGGACCGCATAATATGCCTATGTGCAGATCTGCCTGACCTCCAGAGAAAGGGTTTAGTGCCTCTTCTAATGGAGCCGGGTGTAAACCGGGTGTAAACCTGTCCGAGATGCCACCATACACTGCTTCATTGCAAGTTCAAACACATTAATAGGGTGCATGGTTCACTTTTTTAGAATGGCCACACCCGATCTGAAAGTGTTGGGAAGGCAGTCAATGATTCTGACGCAGTATTATTTAAGTTATAGTGTTAATGTCAGCTGTGATTAATATTCCTTTTGCGTTCGATATTTCAAACAAGCCATGTCTCGTATTGTTGTGCTTTTAATTGTCCATGCTTTTACATTAAGTGATTCAATCTATCCAATGTTATCACCTACCTACTCATACAGGGTATCTGAGACTCTTTACATCACGCGAGCGCCAGCGTGAGACGCGAGACGCTGCACAGAGTGATCTGAAGGACTGCCCCAGGTACCAAAGACACAAGCAGGAGCGGTCTGTATCCCTTCCACACCAGACCCGAGGTTCCCTTCCACGCCAGGCCCGAGGTTCCCTTCCACGCCAGGCCCGAGGTTCCCTTCCACGCCAGGCCCGAGGTTCCCTTCCACGCCAGGCCCGAGGTTCCCTTCCACGCCAGGCCAGAGGTTCCCTTCCACGCCAGGCCAGAGGTTCCCTTCCACGCCAGGCCAGAGGTTCCCTTCCACGCCAGGCCAGAGGTTCCCTTCCACGCCAGGCCAGAGGTTTTTTTCCACGCCAGGCCAGAGGTTCCCTTCCACGCCAGGCCAGAGGTTCCCTTCCACGCCAGACCCGAGGTTCCCTTCCACGCCAGACCCGAGGTTCCCTTCCACGCCAGACCCGAGGTTCCCTTCCACATCAGACCCGAGGTTCCCTTCCACGTCAGACCCGAGGTTCCCTTCCACGTCAGACCCGAGGTTCCCTCCCACGTCAGACCTGAGGTTCCCTCCCACGCCAGACCCGAGGTTCCCTCCCACGCCAGACCCGAGGTTCCCTCCCACGGCCAGACCCGAGGTTCCCTCCCACGCCAGACCCGAGGTTCCCTCCCACGCCAGAACTGAGGTTCCCTTCCACGCCAGAAACGAGGTTTCCTTCCACGCCAGAAACGAGGTTCCCTTCCACGCCAGACCCGAGGTTCCCTTCCACGCCAGGCCCGAGGTTCCCTTCCACGCCAGGCCCGAGGTTCCCTTCCACGCCAGGCCCGAGGTTCCCTTCCACGCCAGGCCCGAGGTTCCCTTCCACGCCAGGCCCGAGGTTCCCTTCCACGCCAGGCCAGAGGTTTTTTTCCACGCCAGGCCAGAGGTTCCCTTCCACGCCAGGCCAGAGGTTCCCTTCCACGCCAGGCCAGAGGTTCCCTTCCACGCCAGGCCAGAGGTTCCCTTCCACGCCAGACCCGAGGTTCCCTTCCACGTCAGACCCGAGGTTCCCTTCCACGTCAGACCCGAGGTTCCCTCCCACGCCAGACCCGAGGTTCCCTCCCACGCCAGACCCGAGGTTCCCTCCCACGCCAGACCCGAGGTTCCCTCCCACGCCAGAACTGAGGTTCCCTTCCACGCCAGAAACGAGGTTTCCTTCCACGCCAGAAACGAGGTTCCCTTCCACGCCAGAACCGAGGTTCCCTTCCACGCCAGACCCGAGGTTCCCTTCCACGCCAGACCCGAGGTTCCCTTCCACGCCAGACCCGAGGTTCCCTTCCACGCCAGGCCCGAGGTTCCCTTCCACGCCAGGCCCGAGGTTCCCTTCCACGCCAGGCCCGAGGTTCCCTTCCACGCCAGGCCCGAGGTTCCCTTCCACGCCAGGCCAGAGGTTCCCTTCCACGCCAGGCCAGAGGTTCCCTTCCACGCCAGGCCAGAGGTTCCCTTCCACGCCAGGCCAGAGGTTCCCTTCCACGCCAGGCCAGAGGTTCCCTTCCACGCCAGGCCAGAGGTTCCCTTCCACGCCAGGCCAGAGGTTCCCTTCCACGCCAGACCCGAGGTTCCCTTCCACATCAGACCCGAGGTTCCCTTCCACGTCAGACCCGAGGTTCCCTTCCACGTCAGACCCGAGGTTCCCTCCCACGTCAGACCCGGGGTTCCCTCCCACGCCAGACCCGAGGTTCCCTCCCACGCCAGACCCGAGGTTCCCTTCCACGCCAGGCCCGAGGTTCCCTTCCACGCCAGGCCCGAGGTTCCCTTCCACGCCAGGCCAGAGGTTCCCTTCCACGCCAGGCCAGAGGTTTTTTTCCACGCCAGGCCAGAGGTTCCCTTCCACGCCAGGCCAGAGGTTCCCTTCCACGCCAGACCCGAGGTTCCCTTCCACGCCAGACCCGAGGTTCCCTTCCACATCAGACCCGAGGTTCCCTTCCACATCAGACCCGAGGTTCCCTTCCACGTCAGACCCGAGGTTCCCTCCCACGTCAGACCTGAGGTTCCCTCCCACGCCAGACCCGAGGTTCCCTCCCACGCCAGACCCGAGGTTCCCTCCCACGCCAGACCCGAGGTTCCCTCCCACGCCAGACCCGAGGTTCCCTCCCACGCCAGACCCGAGGTTCCCTCCCATGCCAGAACTGAGGTTCCCTTCCACGCCAGAAACGAGGTTTCCTTCCACGCCAGAAACGAGGTTCCCTTCCACGCCAGAACCGAGGTTCCCTTCCACGCCAGACCCGAGGTTCCCTCCCACGCCAGACCCGAGGTTCCCTCCCACGCCAGACCCGAGGTTCCCTCCCACGCCAGACCCGAGGTTCCCTCCCACGCCAGACCCGAGGTTCCCTCCCACGCCAGACCCGAGGTTCCCTCCCACGCCAGACCCGAGGTTCCCTCCCATGCCAGAACTGAGGTTCCCTTCCACGCCAGAAACGAGGTTTCCTTCCACGCCAGAAACGAGGTTCCCTTCCACGCCAGAACCGAGGTTCCCTTCCACGCTAGATCCGAGGTTCCCTTCCACGCCAGACCCGAGGTTCCCTTCCACGCCAGACCCGAGGTTCCCTTCCACACCAGACCCGAGGTTCCCTTCCACACCAGACCCGAGGTTCCCTTCCACATCAGAACGGAGGTTCCCTTCCTCACCAGACCAGAGTTTCCCTTCCACACCAGACCCGAGGTTCCCTTCCACACCAGACCTGAGGTCACTCCAAGAGTCAGTCTCTATCGGTAGACGTCCACTAGCCAGGCAGGTCTGATACTCGTATAGTCTGAAATGTCTGACGTCCAAGAGCGGAACATCTAGGTTCTGAATCTAGAATACCTTTAATTCTATAGAAAATTCAAATGTCTTTATGAGCGCAGATTGTGAACATTACCCAAAAATGTATTTATTGGATTTCTCTACACCTGAACCTCCGCATCAGGATAGGAGAGAGAACAAACAGAAAAAAACAGAAGCTGCAGAAAGGAAGATGGAACGACTGCAACTGCGTGGGCGAGCCAGCCGTTGACCTTCTGCCCAGTCGTAGCTGCCATACCAGCAGGCACCCGTACAGGGAGTCTGCGCAGGAAAGTCACCCCTCCTGAGTCACTCGCTCACCTAATGAACGCCATCACCTGTCCACTAACTGTTCAGGGGGTAGTACTGGTGGTCTGCACCAATGTTACTGAAAGTGACAGGCTTGCGTCACATCACATCGGGTTCATTAAAATGGGCGAAGCCCAATGGGAGCTCTCTATTCACTGTGGGGTTCCGCAGAGCTCCATCCGAGTGACCATCCTGTTCAATCACTGCGTCGAAGTGGATGGTTTTACCTATAGAGGCTGGTTTACCTATTTACCAGTACACTGCTGGCACCCAGTTCTAACTTAAGCCCCAAATGCCCTAAAATCAATAATCCTTACAGTTCACTCATAAATGGATGCAACATCAGCACCTTAAATGCTGTGCCTTAAAGACCACTTTTTTCTAAGTACACCCGAGAAGCGACAGAGCAGTTAAGCAACTTTGATTGGATACCATTTCTGATGCCAGTATTAGCCCTAAACGTGCCACCAATACGAAATACTTGAGTTTCCTGCGTGTCAAAGACCTACAAGTCAACTAAAAGGACAAGTCAACTAAAAGGACAAATCCAGGCTATGACGACGTCTGTGAGACTTCAACTTCAAAAGTTTAATAATTTGAAGCACATACTCTCTACTTATAACCTGGAACAAACAGTTATGGTCAAGACGATTTCCAGATTAGATTATAGTTCAACCTTCCCGATTGGCCTCTGAAAAACGGAGGTGCTCCAGTAATAGCTGTTCTTCACACTGGTGGCAGTGTTTCTTACCAACATCAAAAATGATTCTGTCATCCCCGCTTGTCCCTACCATAAAGGCTCCCAACCGAGGACAATGCTCCTTGAGGGCTCCAGGCCACACTTACAAGGCGTTAAATCTCAAAGCTCCCAGATGTTTCTCTCACAAGGGATCTACAACACAAAGTTAAACAAACTCTCTTCGCTCCATCTTTGAAGGAGACCACTCTACGCAGATCTTCTCAGGCAATGCAGCTAGAATCTCAAAAGCTCTACCCACTCTTATCAAGAATGCCCCTCCTTTCCCCTCTTCAAATCTCTCCTAAAGGACTTCCTGTTTGAGCTCTCTGGCTGTGTAATTCCTTGATTTGTGCCTTAATCTCACATCATTTGTTCTTTGTCCCTGTTCTTCCTTTTGACTGTATAATTCCATATGGCACAAATTCCTCACTGTTTATGCTTCCATTTCTCTTTTACAGTTTCTTCCAAGACTAGATGACCTTAAAATGCATTTTTGCCCAGAAGGTTCTGCGGCTAATTCTTCGATGGTCTTTATGCATCGAGTTGCCTGGTGGTCCTCACCTTGACTAGTGACAGCCCAATTCTTTAGAACTGGTTCTTGTCCCATCACGGTTTCTTGTCCACCATGTATATCTTCTACACACAATCCCTATTTTTTTTTTTTTTAACTACCACTGTCCATATTGTGGCCCACAGGACCAAAGGCGGTCATCGTTTGCTTTTCACGTCGCTCTGAATTCCTGCACACCGGACTCCCTTCCACTGAACTTGTCATTAGCACGACTGAGCTTCAGGTGTGCGTGTCGCCTTATCCTGCAGTTGCTGCTTCAGGTTTTTATTGATTATCTGCCTACTCTGCCCACACCCCCTCCCATCCTTACTACCCGCTGAGGTAAGAGTTGATGTTCTCTGTCCGACATATACATACCAGTAAAGCTGTAACATGACTAAGGCTGGAGAAAGTGTGGCAGATATGGTGTATATGCTACAAATATGGTATATTTGTTGCCACTGAATAGTAGCTTCATTTTAGGTTTTAAATAATCATTCAACAGACGCCTAAAGCCTGGCCGGGTGTAGTCTACTCAATGTAAGACAAGAAAAATGATAGAAATCTTGAGCTAAATTAGCACAAAAAGGGGCTGAGGAGAAGTGTGTGAGGGGAACCCTTGCATTAGAAAACAGGAAGTGTGGATGAGGAGGGAGGAAGAAAGAGAGACATAGAGATGCTCTGTCACCAGACTGTCCGCAATGCCCAGTGTGGACTGATGAACCTGAATAGGTGCAAAGCGGCTAACACGTCCCTTGTGTTCTGGCAAATGTGACTGAGCACAACACCATGGGCCACTGAGACCAGAGATGTCCATCCTGAGGGTCAGATACGTGGGTCCTAAAACCCTAGGTGCCGGATGGGCGGTTTGGTATTCTGGCAGACTGAAGTTTCACATTTTTAGGAGGCTATCCTCTGGCCCTAGGCAAGCCATCCTCTGAAGCAGCGAAGGGCTGCCTGTAGAAAACACAGGGAAAAATAACATAACTGATATAAGCGACAATTATACACAAGTAAATGAAAAATAAAACACCAACTAAAAACAATGTTAATTCGTTCCTTCTCCCAAGGGAAAAACCCCTTTCCGAGCACCACTAGGACACCAGAGTGCGGCGCTTCTGATTCAATGAAGGGCTTCACGGAGCTTGGAGTGTTACCAGCTAGGGCCCCCAATCACATATGACCGATCCCAAAACCATCTCAAAACATTACGCACAAGTTGTGTGCACTGGAGAACCCCCAATATGAGGTTTGCTGTCCCATAACAGAAATCCACGGACGGGAGCGTGAACAGCATTTATATTCAGGTGGAGTCCTCTATTAAAATATGAAATGCCCGTGGACAGAGAAACCACTGCTAGGACAAGTACCAACTCATCCTAAGTGCTTGCCACGCATTCATGAGGTATGGGCTGAAGAGGTTCTGCTGGCAGGAATGTGATGGAAGAGATCCATACAATTTTTCTCTAAACATCCGCTTATAAATTCTGAAACTACACACATTTTTATCTCAAATACACGCTTTTCAATTTTGGTATACATGTGTTCAACCAAGTAAAAGCTAATTCAGCGGGCTGGGCTGCAGACAGGAGAGCGACTGACAGGAGAGCGACTTACAGGTAGCTGGAGAGCTACAGTAGCTCATGAGCTACTCGTTGGAGAAGCCTGCGTTACAAGGCTCGATTTCAACATTGCTTGTTCATCCCAACCTAAGGAAACCCTCTTAGATCATTCGATATTATTCATGCGAGCCCCGTGCCAGGTAGTGTCTCTTCAAACACTGCCTGTACTCCCACCAAAAGAGGGACACTGTGAGAGAGGCTGGTATTGAAGAAGGGACAACCTCGATGTCTGTCAGATGCCACAAGAGGTCCTTCCACCTTGATCAGATGAGCACCAGTGCCAATTCTTAGTTTCTTGAGTGGGTTCAAGCGTTCACTGGCCAAAACTACTGACCTCTAAAGTAAGCCCCTCCGACAGATGCAGGTGATGCTCAGTGTATGTTCACTAAAAGGAAAATAATCTTCTGGATGACTATATGCCCAAAAAGGAAATGTCCCAGACGTATCTAAAACTTATAAACCATTCACATGATCCCCTCCCGCGGCTCCGTGCAACGTGGGAAAGTGACTTAACAGAACTTGATGAGGAGGAATGGATGGAGGCGCTAGCATCCCCGAGGGAGGGGGCGATATCTGCAAAGCTGAAACTGGTGCAGCTGAAAATACTGCACAGGATATATATATTACCGGACCGGCCTTGGTCAGGATGAGGTATGGAAATGACATTAATTGTAGACGGAGATGTGGCCGAGAGGGCACTTTTTTTCATATACTGTGGGAATGCCCTCACATAGCGCAATATTGGAGTGCAGTCACCTCATGTATGGGGGAAGTTCTGGGGCAGACGATCACAGTGGAGGCCAAGCGATGCCTCCTAAATATATGGGAACCGACTGACTTGAGCAACAAAGAAAAAACCTGGGTGACACTTGGCTTGATGGTCGCTAAAAACAACATTGCAAGGCAGTGGGGAGCCCACACAGCCCCGACGCTGAGGGAATGGGAAAGAGACATGGATTGGTCCATGTTTCGAGAAAAAACAGTATATGTCACAAGAGGATGCCCTAGAAAATGGATACAAATATGGGGGAAATGGAATGACTATAGAGGTTCCATATGTGAGCCACCCGTGTTACCGACACAGCCACCCCTAGAGGACCTAACAACTTAATGCTCTATTGTGAACTGTGAAATATACTTTGCAGGTTACTGTGGAACTGTGTATAATGTATCACTAATTACCATGCCTTACAATTTCTGTTTCAATATAACTGTGACAGTGTTTTGGTTTAACAATAAAAAGAATTAATAAAAAATAAAAAATAAAAAGGAAAATAATACAGAAAGTTTACTTGTTGGGCCAACCTGCGCCGTCACCCATGAGAAGAGCTACTTGTTGGCAAACTCTGCCCCAACCAAGAAGTATTCCAATGGCCAACGTCACTGGGGAACAATCTGTAAACCCGTTGATCCACCCCCACCATTTTGCCCCCAAGACCTGCAGGTTCTGTTAAACCCTGGTCAGTGAACCTAAAAAAAAAAAACAATATTTCTGCAGCAGTGAGGGAACGGACCATGGCCCTGCTATTGAACAGAATAGGTGTGGAAACTGAGATGAAAGCTCACTGGAGACAAACTAATCAAGAGGTCTCAAGTGGAATAAAACTCACTCTGTGTGAAATATTGTACCACTGCTGAAGGTGGCATCTATCAAGACAAGACCCCTGCACAAGAGGATACTTGGCAGCTGCACGGTCACAGCATCTCTAGAGTGGGTCCCAACATTCAGAAGAACCGACTGCTCATGGAGTGAGACAGAATCTAGAGGAGCCTTGTAAGGAGTGAGTGTGAGGGAAAAGCAGCATCAGCCTCTGAGAACATAGCTAGACAGGCGCAGTGCGTGAGTATCAGACGCTGCGCAGGACTAGGAGAGTAGAGAGGACACCAGCCCGAAGGAGGGCAGCATTGAGAGCGACACTGCAACAGCATCTAAACGAAGGCGATGGTCTCACAGAACAGGCTGCTGGCACCGTCACAGCTTGAACAGAGCTCGCATGGATTATGTCGCTTAAAGTGAGATTCGACCTCGTGGTTCTCACAAATTGTACACCTAATCCGCCGGACACGAGAGATCTGTCGCTAAGACACTAAGCCCTGCTTTTCTCTAATCATTTCTGTGTGTATGTCCTCTGCGACTGCACCACGGCCACAAATCAACACCGATTCACTTCAGGCTAAAATTACAACCTGTCTGATGACCGACCTGCAGGCATAAGGGACCTACGCTGCACAGAACATACTGCCTAATCTGCTGCCACAGGCGTACAATGCTGCGGCAACTAGGGTGGTATGGTGAGCAAAAGAACAATGGATTTAACCCAGATCTCTTGACTGGGGTGAATGTTTTGATTTGCTCTGCATTCCGTCCATCATTTGTGAGTCTTTTACTTTCTCGCCCTAAGTGTGCTTGGTAAGCCCAGACGTGGGTCCCGGGCTCACTGTGCCACTGGATTCAAGCTAACCTGGCTGATGAGGGATGATACCCCAAAACCAGACCTAGGTTGCTTGTTTCTGGTCCAGGGAGGACCTGGCTTGGCAGTTCGGGCTGGACTGTTCCCATGAGGAGCAGGGTCAAGACTGATTTGCATATGGCTGGGTCTAAACTGGGGTAGTTTGGTGAGCAAAAGAGCGATGGATTTAACCCAGATCTGTGACTGGGGGTGACTGTTTGATTTATTCTGCATTCTCTCCATCCTTTGTGTGTCTTTTGCCACAGGCGTACATGCCAGTGCTGAGATGGCTGCTTTTCTAGCCTTGGACATCAGCTGAGTCACGCTCCCTTGTGTGTTAGGCCAAGCCCTCTAGCCTGCAATACAAGTGGAGTTGTGCTCTTGCAAGCCATGGTCCACTGAAACCATCACAGTTGCTTAATAGTTCTCCTTTACTATTCCGCTGTCCTTTCCCGAACAAGATGCACTGTGCTCTCATCTCCAATTTGCGATTTTAAATGTTGCAAGTCCAAATGTTAGTCTAGTAGTCGTCATAAATACCAATTTAAAAGATGTTCTCAGCCGTTTCATACATGCTACGTCCCTTTGATAAGAGATAATGGTCTAAATGCAGCATCAGTTGGGGCGCGTCGCATTTGTCCAGCATCTGCAACATAACCAGCCACATTTTGGTGCTGTTCTAGATGTATCAATCTGACAAAGCGAAACCCTGCCTCATCCGTATCCATAAGGCAAGATTTCTCCTGCAAATCCTAGCGCATAGCTGAATGCAGGGATGGAAGCCTGAGAGAGACAGTAGTCCTCCACCTCTTTGTCACAATGAGTTAGTATTGTGGCACTTTGTAATAAGCATTTGCAATGCAATAGGTCTCGCATTTACGAGAGTTTGAGCTATTGGCATTGTAAATGCCTACAGCTTAAATTCTCGCAAATCAATCAATCAATCACGGCATTTATAGAGCGCGCTACTCACCCGGGAGGGTCTCAAGGCGCTGGGGGAGGGGGTAAGTTACTGCTCGAACAGCCAGGTCTTGAGCTGCTTCCTGAAGGCGAGATGGTCCTGGGTTCGCCGAAGGTGAGTGGGGAGGGAGTTCCAGGTCTTGGCCGCCAGGTAGGAGAAGGATCTTCCTCCGGCGGTGGTTCTGCGGATGCGTGGTACGGTGGCGAGGGCGTGGCTGGTTGATCGTAGCTGGCGTGTGGGCGTGTAGAAGGACATGCGGTCGTTGAGGTACTTTGGGCCCAGGTCGTGGAGGGCCTTGTGTGCGTGGGTGAGGAGTCTGAACGTGATTCTCTTGCTGACGGGGAGCCAGTGCAGGTCTTTCAGGTGTACGGTGATGTGGCTGTGTCGGGGGATGTCCAGGATGAGTCGTGCGGAGGCGTTCTGGATGCGCTGGAGTCTCTTTTGAAGTTTGGCTGTGGTTCCGGCGTAGAGGGTGTTCCCATAGTCCAGTCGGCTGGTGACGAGTGCCTGGGTGACGGTCTTCCTGGTTTCAGTGGGGATCCATCTGAAGATCTTGCGGAGCATGCACAGGGTGTTGAAGCATGAAGATGAGACGGCGTTGACTTGTCTGGTCATCGACAGGGAGGAGTCCAGGATGAAGCCCAGGTTGCGTGCGTGGTCCGTTGGCTTGGGTGCGGTGCCCAGGGCCGGGGGCCACCAGGAGTCGTCCCAGGCGGAGGGTGATGAGCCCAGGATGAGGACTTCCGTCTTGTCTGAGTTCAGTTTAAGGCGGCTGTTCCTCATCCAGTCGGCGACGTCTCTCATCCCGTCGTGCAGGTTGGCTCTGGCGGTGGTGGGGTCGTTGGTGAGGGAGAGGATCAGCTGGGTGTCGTCGGGCGTAGGAGATGATGTTGAGGTTGTGTCGGCGTGCGATGGCTGCGAGGGGCTCATGTAGACGTTGAAGAGGGTCGGGCTGAGTGAGGATCCTTGTGGAACGCCGCAGATGACTTCGGTGGCTTCGGATCTGAACGGGGAGAGGCGGACTCTCTGGGTTCTTCCGGCGAGGAACGAGATGATCCATTCCAGTGCTTTCTCTCGGATTCCGATGTTGCTGAGGCGCTTCACTAGGGTGCGGTGGCAGACGGTGTCGAACGCCGCGGAGAGGTCCAGGAGGATGAGGGCAGCTGTTTCCCCGTTGTCGGTTAGGGTTCTGATGTCGTCGGTGGCTGCGATAAGGGCGGTCTCGGTGCTGTGGTTGGCCCGAAACCCGGACTGCGAGGGGTCGAGGGATCCATTCGTCTCGAGGAAGGCGGCAAGCTGTCTGTTGACGGTCTTCTCGATGACTTTGGCCGGAAACGGAAGGAGCGAGATGGGGCGGTAGTTCTTGAGGTCGGTGGGGTCCGCCGTTGGTTTCTTCAGGAGGGCGGTAAGCTCGGCGTGCTTCCAGCTCTCCGGGAAGGTGGCGGTGTGGAAGGAGGAGTTGATGATGTCCCGGAGATGGGGTGCGATGGTGGCGTCGGCTTTGTTGAAGACGTGGTGTGGGCAGGGGTCGGTTGGTGATCCGGAGTGGATGGAGTTCATCGTGCGGGTGGTGTCTTCGGTGTTGATCGGGGTCCAGTTGCAGAGGGTGGTGGTGGCGGGCATTGGTTCGGCAGTAGGGTGCGTTGTTTGTGCGTCGAAGCTGTTGTGTATGTCGGTGATCTTGCGGTGGAAGAACGCGGAGAGTGAGTTGCAGAGGTCTTGCGAGGGGGTGATGTCGTTGTTTCCGGCGCTGAGGTTGGAGAACTCTTTGACGATGCTGAAAAGTTCCTTGCTGTCATGGGCGTTGTTGTCCAGTCGTTCTTTGAGTGCCGACTTCTTGGTGGCACGGATCAGCTGGTGGTGTTTGCGGGTGGCGTGCTTGAGGGCGGTCCTGTTGTCTGTGGTCTGGACGAGTCGCCAGGTTTTCTCGAGAGTGCGGCAGTTCTTCTTGGATTCCTTGAGTTCGTTGCGAGACCTATGGCATTGCAAATATTTTTTGTTATTATTAAAGCCCCCATGCCGCATTTACACGTGCATGAAGGCTGCGCCCCTTTCTTTTAAAAAGTCGTGTCTAACAAAAGGTGCGCGGCCGCTATTAAAGTAAAACCGTGGCATGGGGGCTTTCCCCCCAAAAAAAGCATCTGTTCGTCAAACAAACGCTATTGTTTTTGTAAAAGCCCCCATGCCACGGTTTCACTTTAATAGCGTCCGCACGCCTTTCCTTAGACACGCCACTTCTAAAGAAAGGGGCGCGGCCTTCATGCACTGAAAGTGCTGCATGGGGGCTTTGACAATAAAAATAAAATTACTAGAAAGGGTGAAGGAAGGAGCTCACAGGATCAGTGCAGTGATGTATCCGACCCTGTACCCTAGAACCCTCATTATTGGAAGATGTGAAGGAAGCAGCTCATAGGAGAGAGGAGTTGGCCTAACGGCTAGGGCGGTCGACCTCGAATCTGGGGAACTGGGTTCGAATCTCGGCAATGACGCTGAACATCCTGTGCTTCTGGGCAAATCACTTAATCTCCCCGTGCCTAACATAAATGAATGTGTCCTCATGTAACGCAACTGGTGCTATGTAAAGCGCTCTGATACCCGATACCTTCGGGTCAAGTTTGCGCTATATAAAACTCTGTTTAAAAAAAAAAAAAAAAATAGGATCAGTGCAGTGCTGTACCCGACCCTGCACCCCAGAACTTTCATTATTAGATGGCTGAAGGAAGGAGCTCACAGGATCAGTGCAGTGACGTATCCTGTACCCCAGAACTCTCATTAGAAAGTGACCATGTACCCTAGAACTTCCATTACTTTAAGGCAGAGTTCTTCAATCTGTGGGGCGCGCCCCCCTGGGGGGGCGCAACACCCTCTCAAGGGGGGCGCGCACTCCATCCTAAACACTGCACAATCTCACTAATTTCGAGTTGTTCTTGTTCTGGTGAACTTCCCGCAATTATGCACTTACCAGGCACGCAACACCCATTGGGCTCACCCCCTCCCGCCGTCGTGTGAGTCAGCCCGGCTGAGACAGCTTCGAGGGCTGGCGACGTCTAATTGCAGCCGCACCTGAGTACTTCAAAGGTCTTTAAAAGACCATTTACTTGTTAATGAGGCTTTTGTTCTGTTTTCACCCCTTCTTTAGAGCCGCTCTGCCTATGGCCGGAAGAATTAGCCCCCCACCAGGGCCGGACTGGTAAGTCCGGGCACCGGGCAATCCCCCGGTAGGCTGGAGGGGGTGGGGGCCGGTTTTGTGACAGGGGGCCGGTTCTGTTGCTGGGGCCGATTTAGCCGTGTGGAACCGACCCCTGCGTGAGTCAGAGACAGTCAATGTACAGTGTCCAGTTTTCCTGCCGTTGGCAACTGGCCCCCCTCTCTTTGTTCCCCCTCTTCCTTCTCTTTCTGTCTCGCTCCTCCTCATTTAGTGAAAACCGAAACTTCAAGAAACAGGCATTACCTTCTCTTTCCTCCTTTCGTTTATTTGCTCCCCTGTGAAATGGATCCAAAAAGAAAAACACTTTTGCTGGAAACGTCTCTTTTTCTGACATTTTTCAATTTCTAAGTGCAGCCTCGGGGTGGAGAGAAATAAAACATTCAGAATATGAAAAATAACTAACAAACTAAAGCAAGACAGGGTGGTTGCAAGGTGGCCAGATTGATTTATTCACACCTAAACCCATTAGCGCCACTTTACAGTGTATGCCAGTGAAGCGCTACTTTTGTTTTCTCATCTCTCAACATTGCTTACCCTGGGTGGGAAAGTGCACTATTTCTGGAGGTACTGAAATACCTGCTTGATGGGTGAATTGGAAAACAAAATATGTACAGCGGCTTTGTGTTCACAAACGTGGTCTTTTTAAACCATACTGCTTATGTTTTGTAAGAATATAAGCAATGAGCATTGAAACGGGTCTCTTCTACGCCCTGTAGTCATGGCCTTAACTTTTCAGGCATAAGGCACTCACTAATCTCTGAATAATGAGTGTATAAAGAAAAAGGTAACCATGTTGTTCCTGCTTACATTGCACATGCTTTACTTAATCTTGTATTCCCTATGAGTGTTTGCTTTTTCTAGAATGTTGTTAATTTTTTTTTTAGGCAGCATATTGCTCTTGTCTAGTGCGTGATTTGAATTGAGTCACATCCAGGTGTTTATAGCGGGTCAGTGCAGTGCAAGTTTCTCTCAGTGAGGCAGTATGGTGTTCAGTGGGGGAGAGGAGGGGGCACTATGGTCAGAGCTGCTGAATTTGGACCTGGGGAACCAGGTTCAGCCTTCATGACCAGTCCACCAGACCACTCTCCTGAGGGAGCACATTCCCATGCTAGACCTTAGAAGGCCCCACAAGACCTTAGAAGCCCTGGTGTCTTAGCACCAGCAGGTGGACCCTAGCAGTGGCAAGTGTGGGTTAACCTAGAAGGCCTGTCCGCCACAATTCATTCTGAAGTTCACCTTCAGTCTTCCAGGCAGGCCTATGAAGCAGCACACCATAGAGTGACAGTGACTCTGTCACTGAGGTCACAGGACCCTTGAGCAGGGTGGCTCTAGGGCAGTGCGACCGCACCAGGCGCTGACCAGCCGCGGTCCGTGCAGGTAACAGCAGTGGGGCAGAGGGGCCGGGTAAGGGGGATTTCGAGGATGATGCAGAGGGAAAATTAAATAAATAATTAATTTCCCTCTGCATTGTCCCTCGAAATCCCCTTTACCTGGCCCCACCACCCACCGCTCTTACCTGCACGGACCGCGGCTGGCGCTGACTTCAGGTGGGGGCGTCGTGTTTGCAAGTATAATATGGTTTTAAAAGCACTTGCTGCCTCCTTCCTGGCCTCCAACAATTTTCGGCAACAATAAAAATGTCATGATAACTCCAGTGATTCATGTTCTTAGTAGAGACAGAAGGTGTTTAGTCTAGTGGACGTTTTGCCTCATGGAAAGAGGGTTAATGTGCCTGCTGCTAAGAACATGTACCATACAGATCACAAAGTGCACATAATGTAAATAGTGTGTAAACAAATGAAACTGGTCCTAGGTTGCTTGTTTCCAGTTCAGGGAGGACCTGGCCTGGCAGTTCGGGCTGGACTGTTCCCATTGGGCATAGGGTCAAGACTGATTTGCATATGGCTGGGTTCAAACTGGAATGGCATGGTGAGCAAAAAAACAATGGATTTAGGCCCAGATCTCTGTACTGGGGTGAGTGCATGACATTGTTCTGCATTCTGTTCATCAATTGTTGTTTTTGCATAATGTAAATAGGTCAGTGGGTTCCTGCTTTAGCCAGAGAGGCCCTATTTTTACTTGCAGTTAATAAGTTAAAATCCTAACATAGAACAGTGAGCTATTAACTGTCATGTAAGAGCTGCATGCAAACTGCAAGGTATAAATTAGAGTGGTATGGTTTTTTCCCCAGTCTTTGATTATCCTAATGTTACAAAAAGGGTTCATTGGGGTAGAAATCAATTCTGATTATTAAAGAGAACCCCCAACCATGGTATTACGTTTTAAATTCTGAGTTTGTGTTTCTCCAGACCAATCACTATTAAGCTATGCTGTTTACCAGTATGGTTGTCATGTGACTCCTAAACCTTGTAGACCTTTGTCTTATGTAACATTCCCTACGTATGATTGATTGTCTCTGTGTAATATGTGTGATGTAAAGCGCTCTGACACCCTACACGGGTATAAGTGGTGCTGTAAATTTTCTGATACTTTATTATTTTGACATTTTTACACATGCTAACAGCCTCTGCAAAGATTTTTACTTATTAGTACCAGTGGAACATACAACTGCAGCAGTGAGAAATGTGACCAGTCAATCTTTTCATGGGGCCCTCCACTTCACAGCAGCACAAGTCACATTTCTTAGTAACTTTTGATTCGTTTGAGGTATAAACAATTTATTAGTTAAAATCGTCCGATTATGCAGCAGATGATGTATTATGTGGCAAATATGACAGAGCCATAATTATGTGGAAAACATTTGCAAACTAGGATATTTTGCCATTCATGTTTCAACTGCTCTTGTGGAAAAGGGAGGAGAAGTGCTGATGACAGAAACTCCATGGCTGGGAGACAAAAGGCTTGCGATTCCACTTTTCAGGATATTTGGGACATTCTATGATTGGAAACGTATCCCACTTTGTGAATATATTTTAATGTCAATAACTAATATTAAACCTTAAATAAACATGTGTATCCATTGGTTAAATTAAATAACGTAATAAGCTGTAACCGGTTAGTGAAATGGGAAACAAATACTACAAATTGGGATATTTTGCTCTTTCTGCCACACCTCTGACTCCGCCCACTGACCCAATCCATGGGTTATTCCCGCCCTCTGATTCTCCGCCCACAGTTCCCCTACTTTTTTTCCCCCACTTCGACCACTGGGTGGTGGGCGGCACTGTATGGGGGCATTGCGACCGGGCCAGAGAAATGAATTAAAAGCAAAAGGGAGGAAAAGGGGCCTAAAGGGGCAAGGGGCAGCAGGGCTAGGCCCCGGCCCCGTTCCGCAGCGTAGTGGTTTTGTTTGTTGTGAGCCGGGGCGGAGCGAGTTGGTGGCAGGCCTCAGGCTCTAGGCCAGGCAGGCTCTGATTGATGACTCAAGGAGCGGCTATCCCGGACCCCGATCCTCCATGTAACTTAGCCAGCCATGAGCCATCATCACCCCTCAGAGGTCGAAACATGCTACATGCATCAACCTGGAATCCAGGAGGACCTCGAGGGCATGTGGTGAGTAGGGGGCAGGAGGAGGCGGAGAGCCTTCTCTATATTTCGGCTAAAGCATCACTCAGGCCTTTTCCAGAACTCATTAGAGAATACATACACAGCAAAACTAATTGGCAAAACGTACATTGCCTCACTCAGGGGAAACCTAACTGGTCTTCTGTTACTTTTTTTTTTTATTATTATTATTATGGGCCTTTTTTCCTCAATGAACTGAGAAATTCAGACACTTCCCTTTTCAAGAACTATTCAGTGAGTGCACCCTTATGGCAGAACAACTCACCCCAAAGGGCACCCAAATCTTGCAGTTGCACCAGACCGCTACAAAGAGCAGTCATTCTGTATAAAAAGCAAACAAAAAATGCCTCAGCCCACACACAGCATTGCTGCAAACGGGTTAGCAAATGTTTAAAATAAATAAAGTGGGTGCTCACTGTCCCATATTGCTGCATTCACCTCAGATGTGCAGTCACTGACCTATCACAGTTATTACACCCTGGCAGTGACGTGCTGCACCAAGAAAGGAAATCAGTCCTCTTTAGAAGTGTTACTTCCGGTCGCACTAAAGAGTAGCAGCTCTTTGCAAAAGTGTTGGTACCACAAGGGTTGAAGTACACATTGTTTTGTACACTTTTTACTCTGAACCTTTGCACAATTGTTTGAAGTTAAGTGCGTTTTTAAATGACTTTATGCTATTTTATATGAAGAATAAATTGGTTAAATTTAAACTCGTCTTTCGTGCTCGACATTTCATTTTTAGTGTTCTCTGTAGGAATGTCTGTGATTTATGACTGGGTATCCTGGTGCTCCATAAGGTAATCATTTACTATGCTTTAAAAGTTAATACAATCTAATATGTAATGAAAAATGTGTTGAAAAATGCTTTATTTTGGCCTTTCTGTCTCAAAGTTTCTTGGGGGACAACCCCCAAACTCCCCTAGTAGTGGTTGCTCACTGCGCTTGCTCGCTACACACCATGTGGGGGCTGGTCTCACTTTTACTTTGTTCTCTCTGATTCACTACTTGTGTCTATTTTTGGTGCTCTCTGAAAGAAGGTCTATGGGTACATATGACTTGGTGGGTAACCTGGTGCTCTTTAAGGTCATCATCTACTATTTACTGTGCTTTGAAAGTTGATACAATTGAATATGTAATGAAAAATGTGCTGTAAAATTCACCATTTTGGTCTGTCTTTTTCCAAAATTTTCTTGGGGGAGAACGCCTCAAACCCCCTAGTAGCGGTCGGGCTCGCTCGCTGCGCTCGCTCGCTACGCGCCAGACGGGGGCTGGTCTGGCAAAATTTGCCAGGGCTGCTTTCAGTTCCCAGTCCGGCCCTGCCCCCACCCCGAAATCTTTTCGCCCCCCAGTTGCCCGCCTGGAACTTACACCATACCCACAGCACAGACACTGGTCGCAGGAACACAAAATGTATTCCTCAGAGTTTAGGAATGAACGTCCGCTGTAGACTGTGACATAACAGGGCATGCGCTGGCGGTCCTCGTGGGCAGCACCTGCAGTGTTTTTTGTACATTCTCTAACTAAACTGCAGCAACTTCTCAGCTGAGGGTGTGCTTGAAAAGAGGGGTGACAGGTCATTCTTTTATCATTCTCCGTGTCTCCAGTCACATCTACCTGCAACTTCTCGCATTGGTTTGGTGAATAATGTCGTTTGTTTTTCACACATGTGAACCCATTAGCAGTGAGATGCTGGCAAATGTATCTGATTAGCTACCTCTGCCTTCTCATCCACTGGGCTGTTAACCCGTGTATGCCTACATGGAAAAAATGCACAAAGCTAATAACTACATTCAATTTTGTTTATTTCAACTGTCATTCTGACATAGAATAGTGAATATGAAAGTTCGAACACCATTCATGCTTAGGGGATATTCTAAGTCTACATCTGGAAAATCCTGTTGCTGTCACTTGGAGATCTGCTGTTTGTATATATTATTTGGGTGAATGGATGGATAATGAGAGAAAGGATGGATGGGTGAGTGGGAGGATGGATGAGAGAAAAGGTAAATAGATGAATGTATGAGTGGAAGGGTGGATGGATGAGTGAAAGGGTGGATGATGTGCGAGTGAATGGGTGGATTGGTGAGTAAAATGATGGATGGATGGATGGATTGATTGATAAGTGAAAGGGTGGATGGACAGATGAATGAAAGGGTGGATGTAAGGATGGATGAGTGAGTGAAAGGGAGGGTAGATGGACAAAAGGATGGGTAGATGAGTGAAGGGGTGGATGGATGAGTGAAAGGATGGATGAGTGATGGGGTCAATGGTTGGATTCATGAGTGGATGAGTAGATGTGTGGGTGGATGGAAGGATGGATGGCTAAGAGAAAGGGGAATGGAGAGAGAAAGGGAGGATGGATGGATGACTAAAAGGGTGAATGGGTGGAAGAGTGAGTGACTGGGTGGATGGATGAGTAAGTTAAAGAATGGCTGGATGGGTGTAAGGGTAAATGGCTGTATGGATGGACAAGTGTACGGATGGATGAGTGAAATGATGGATTGAAGGATATATGATGGATAGGTTTGCAAATGGTTGAATATGTGTGGCTATGGTTGGGCACACAGATGGAAGGACATGGTGAAATGAATGAATGGTGAAAGACTGAATGATGGATGAAAGACTGATTACACCTTGTAGCCCCCATTATCTTAAGTACATTGACTTTCATATTTATATGAGTCATTGTCTTTATATAATATGTGTGTGATGTAACGCACTCCGACACTCTGCCATACACACTTGGGACGAGTAGCACTATAAAAGAAATCAAATACACATGAGAAGCAGTCTATGCGAAGATGAGGGGCACCATTGGGTAGTAGCAAGGCCGGACTGGCCGCTCCAGGTATCAGGCGTTTCCCTGGGAGGCTGGAAAGGTGGGGTTGGTTTTATTACTGGGGGCTGACACTGCAAAGTACCTTGTATATCCAGCAGTTTTTAGGCAACAATAAAAGCGTCATCACTTATATTCAGGTGTGGTTCACCAGTGTCTGGTGACTAATGTACCGGCGGGAAAATTGAGTTTTGAGCTGTGTAATAAGCCTCTGTCATTTAACCACACCCACTCACAAAACTGCAGTTAACTAAACACACTTACTGTGTTGAACATTATTTGCCGGATATGGCCCGGGATATGTGGGTGGCGGACGATTATGTGGTGTACGAGATTCCAGAAATTTCTGTCAGGTGGAGGGGGGCCCAACATTTAAAAAAATTCAGCTGGGGGGGCTCAGCCTACAAAAGTTTGAAGACCTCTGCTTTAAGGTGTGGAGGAAGGAGCTCACAGGATCTCTTCTAGATGATACCCCGGGCTACTGTAAGCCTTTCTGGTTCTTATCAGGAGTATCTGGTGTAGGCTGCAGTAGAGGAGAGGGCACTGCTGTCACGAAGGATGCCCTGGCCAACGAGTACTTATCACGGGTTCAAAGGGTGCTTTAAGGGGGCCACCAAGAGACAGGCGGGTCGTAGCAGACATGGGGTTGGTACCATGGTTAGAGACAGGTAGGAGACCTGTGGGAAAGACAGGGGCCTAGCTTCAGGGGGAGGTGTCTTGGGTGTTACACCCCCCTAATAAATGTATTTTCTGGTAAATTGATGGGTACAGTGTTTTCCGTCAGGTATGTGAGGTGTCTGTCTGATTTTACCAGGAATTTTTAATACACACAGACAAAAACACACACACACACACACACACACACTTTTCCCTCTCTGTTTAGAAAGTGTTCAAAAATGTTGGTTACTTTACAAAATGTATTTTAACATTTTATGCCAGTGTTATTGTTGGAAAATCTGAAGGCCCCCCCTCCTCCCCCTCCAATCTTACTGACCAAGCTACGCCCCTAGGGAGAGGTATGGGCAAGAGGAATCCATGAACCTGGTACACATCCCTGAACGGGAGGACACGGGGCTCCATTGGATACACTGTCACCCTGAAGACAAGAAATACTTGGCGACAGAGCAAATTTAGTGACCTCTTAAAGGGTCACGTGGGGTTGTTCCCACGTGGCTTAGCACTGCTAGGTTTATACAAATACACAAACTTAAAAAAGAGTTGGGTGTGGCCAACCACGATGGCCGTGTAGACGTGATCCACGAGGGCTCCTCAGCAATCTCTTGTAACAAAAAAGTGGGAAACCCAATATACCCTTGGAGGCTTGGGCACAACAACTAATAATGGGTGAATGCGCCTACAAGGGATTTCGTTTCATGCAATTAATCAAAACATTCAAATTTAATGTGAACAGAATGAAAAAAGGGGTACAATAAATTATATCAAAACACCATGATAGAGGCTGTAAAATAATGTACAGAAATAATGATGCCTTCTAATCAATTTATGATCAGAAGGCATCATTATTTCTGTACATTATTTTACAGCCTCTATCATGGTGTTTTGATATAATTTATTGTACCCCTTTTTCATTCTGTTCACATTAAATTTGTTTATGCTTTGAGAAATCCATACCCGTGTGTTTAATAATTATTGATTATTCCTACTGAAATTATTCAATTTATGTCGAGATTACTCTTATGTTAGTCACCAGTTGGGGCTTTCCTACCAAATAATTGTTCTGAATGTTTTGATTAATTGCATGAAACGAAATCCCTTGTAGGCGCATTCACCCATTATTAGTCCTCAGCAATCTCAGCAAAAGGGCTGGAAAATCGCTGAAAATGAGAGCACCAGAGACAGGAATCACTGAGATAAAAAAAACTCTGTCAGTGAGGAGCTGCGCACAAGAGAAAGAAAATCCCCCAGCGCCCCCGTTGTGGATAGATTGTGAGTGGGATGGGGTCTACCGGATTGCTGTGCTGGGCTGCCAGCGGCCCCTGACAAACGGAGCAGATTACAGGGGACAGCGTCTGCAGTGAGCGGCCCGATCCTTGATTCAGAGAGGCTTCTGGCTTGGCGGGGGTGAGTGGAGACCCGAGATCCCGATACTCTTTGCGGGATTGAAACGTCGTCGACACATACATTCTCAACTCTATACCGCTATTTATATTCTCTGTGGAGTATGAGATGTAACCTCAACTGTGACTTTTGTCTATTTATATTCACGCATACTGAAAAGTCACTTTTTAAGTCACTTGCCTGGGGTAAGGAAATCGGCTGATTTCCCTCTGCCTTGCCACGGTTGCTCACCCTTATTTTTCACGTGTTATTATTCCCTTGTTTCATGGACTCTCGCATTAAATACCTATCTTTATATTAAAACATTTGTTAATTCCAATTTTATTATTAAATTGTGAAATTGTAATTCTGCATTCCAATATGTGTGGGACCCTTGTTCTGTAAAGCAGAACTCCACCCTTGGTCCCCGCTGACTTCCAGGGTTTCCTTGTTCTTTTGTTATATTGGATGCCTGGCATACACTGCATCCGGATGATCAAGACTATACATTCTTTTCCCATTCACACAGAAGCTATTCTCGTCTAGACTACGTTTTTGTAAGCAATACCTTAAGCCAGGCCTTACAAACGGCCACATTCTACCCTATAGCGCTCTCCAATCACGCACCAGTGTTCTTAAGCCTGACTGGGAGGCCCACCCCCAGAAATACCAGAGGTGGTTCTTCCCAGGATCCTTAATTCGCGATAGACTAATGCGAGACACCCTGATAAAGGCCATAAACGACTACATTCAGGACAACAATCCAAATGACACCTCTCCATTGAATAATTGGGACACCTTTAAAGCGGTGCGCCGAGGGCAATGCATAGCGTTAAACTCCTCCCTCAATAAATTAAGGGCTAAGGAAAGACAGACACTAGAGGCAGAGCTACAGATCACGGAGCGCCTTCATAAAGACATCCCTACCCTCCCCTCCAGAAAAAGGTAAAGGCACCTAGAGGGAAACTAAACGCGATTTATAACAACCGGGCGGAGCTCACCCTTCTCCGCCTCCAACGCACAACATACGAGCAAGGTAACAAAGTGGGCTGTCACTTGGCAAGACAACTGCGGGTACAAAATAGGAAAGATTATATAGGAGACATCTGCAGTGAACGGGACGGGATTATTACTTGTGACACAGAGAAGGCCCGTGTCTTTGGAAAGTTCTACCAATCCTTATACTCTGCAGTTGAAACAAATGAAAGTGATTAGTTAGATTACTTACATAGCGTGACTCTGCCCCAGGTCTCAGATGCCCAAAATGACCTACTAGGGAGCCCTATTTCGGATAATGAATGTTCGCAAAGTGATAGCAAACCTTAAATGTCGCAAATCACTGGGGCCAGATGGGCTAACAGCCTAATTTTACAAAACATTCACGACAGAACTTGTCCCCCATCTGGTTTCTCTGTTCAACTACATGGCCGACACGGGCGCGGTCACCGCTTCCAAGAGTGAAGCACTGGTATCTCTCATACCCAAACAAAGCAAAGACCTGAAACGGTGTGGCTCTTACCGCCCAATCGCATTGCTGAACCTCGAAGTTAAATTATACTCCAAAATCCTAGCTACCAGATTGAACGACCTACTCCCAGACTTGATTCACCCAGATCAATCTGGATTTATTAAGGGCAGGCAAACACACGACGACATCAGAAGGGTAGTTCATCTGATCAAAAAAGGCTCCAAAAAGTCAGTACCCGCCGTCCTCTTCGCGCTTGACGCTGAGAAGGCCTTTGATCGGGTGGACTGGCCCTTTTTATTCCACACTCTGAGGAAATTTGGCTTCTGTGAAAGATTCCAGACTAGGATTACGGCCAACTACGCATCACCCACAGCAAGGGTATTGGTCAATGGGGTTAGCACCATGGTGTTTCCTCTCGGGAGGTGGGCATGGCAGGGGTGTTCCCTATGCCCCCTGTTTGTCTTAAGCATTGAGCCATTGGCAGCCATGATACGTCGGAAGCCCCAGATCCAGGGAATCCAATTTGCTTCTGAAGAGCATAAAATTTCGCTCTTTGCAGATGACATCCTTATGTCCCTGGCCTCACCTCACACCTCCCTCGCAGCTACCCTGGAGAAACTCTGCAGCGTTGAAGGAGTGGCAGGGTTTCGCATTAACCTGACCAAATCACACTTGCTCAACTTAACGGTCCCTCCCGCAGACACAGAACGGCTGGGCGGGTCGGTACCTTTCAAATGAGCAAACCAGGACATCACCTATTTAGGTATTAAGATTACTCCCAAGCTTAAGGATCTATTCCGAGCCAATTATCCACCCTTACTGAGGCGATTGAGAATAGACCTAAAGAGGTGGGCACCTATGTATTTATCCTGGCTAGGAAGAATACATGCCATTAAAATGACAGTTCTGCCTAAACTGCTCTATTTATTTCAGGGACTTCCAGTAGAGGTAGACCGGAGTTATTCTTCAGCCCTGCGCTCCTTGGTGATCTGCTTTAAATGGCAAAAGGGTAGAGCCTGCCTTTCCTACAAGTTACTACGACTACCTAAATCTTCAGAGGGCCTAGCACTACAGGGCTTTAACTTATATTACAAGGCTGCACAGCTAGGAATAATCCCTGAGTGGTCTGCCCGCGAGTCAGACAAACATTGGCTCTACATGGACAGAGCTGTAGTTGGGAAATATATCTGGGATCTACTATGGAAACCAAAAGCAGACCGACCTCCAAACGCATACCAGAGCACTCCTACACAGACAACCCTTAAAGTATGGGATGAGGTAACTAGATTAGAGACCTGGACGACCTTTCCCTCTCCCTTCACTCCAATTCACTTTAATCCGGCATTTCCTCCAGCGTTACATTTTGGACCTTTTGAGGCATGGAGGGAGGGTAGATGCCTTACTCTTCTGGATTTATTTAATAACTGGAACATCCGCACTTTTGAAAATTGCACACAGGCTTACAGCTTCCCCCCCATGGAACACTTTTGTTATAATCAGCTTAAACGTTGGGTACTTCAACCAGAGATACGTGAGGCTGCCACAAGGGTCCTACCACTTATTGAGCAATTTGCTCAGAGAGGCAGCGGTATAAAAGGAACCATCTCCTTCCTATACATCCTGTTAATAGACACCCTATGCACCCCCAGGCCACGACATATGGAACACTGGGAACACACACCGGGGGGCCCCATAATGGCAGCTCAATGGTCCAGACTGGTGAGGGATATACCTCGATGGGTCTCATGAAGGCACATTACAAACTTTTATTTGATTGTTACCTCTACCCCACCAAACTTAAGAGAAAATTTCCCCGGACCACCTCGGATCTCTGTTGGAGGGGCTGTGGGGTGCTGGGTGATCTTAAACACATCTGGTGGGGCTGCCCTAAGATCCGCCCCGTTTGGACTGAAAATCAGCGCAACTTAAAGAAATCCTGGGGTACTACTTCCAGATGACCCTGGTTTTGTACTTCTAGGGTCTAGGAGTGATTCCCTTAGATATCAGACAAGCGGAGACAAATCGGTTATGTGGCTATGCTGGGGGCAGCCAAAATGGCAGTGGCAGCAGCAAGGAAACGAGTGGAGGCCCCCTCCCTGACACAACAGCACACATGGCTATGGAGGGCGGTTACGGTGGAGCGTATGGCGGATAGCCTACTAGACACTTACAAGAACTTTGAATGTGTTTGGGGCCCTTTGGTGAACTATCTTTCGGAAGGCCTGCCCTTCTGCGCGTGCCCTACCAGAACGAGGGCCTTACGTCTGTTCCAATTTTGAATGCATAGTACTTCTGGGGAGCTGGGTACGTACACATGCTGACCCAATATTATCGAGAATTATAATGACGTCTCTCACAGGAAACAAATCTTTCACTTGTTTCTATGACACTCCCACGTACCGTAATTCTCTTTGTAGGTTTAGACCGTTTAATGGGGGCAGGGGGGTGGGTTACGAAATTTGCTTTGTTTGTGGGGGAGATTTGTTTGTATGTTCTTATAATGGGCAACCTGTTTATACCAAGCACTTGGCAACCTCTGTATTTATGAACACTGTACTTTCGAAAATAGCAATCCAACTCTGAGCGCCGGCGCGCCAAAGACAAGCACGTCTTCGCCCGTCCGCGACCCGACCGCGGCCAGCGCCAGGAACCCTGGACCTCCCACTACCTATCACTACAACACCACCACCCTCCTCGCACTCAACCCTGGAAGACTTAGAGAATGCCAACAGGCCTCGCCGAACACGACCCACGGCCAGTTCTCCTGCCTCCACTGCCGCCAGAACCTCACCGCCACCCCGGCCTCCAACACCGCCAACGCCAGCACCGGCGACACCCTAAAATGCATCCTCCTCAACGTACGCTCCGTACACAAACACGCCATGGAAATCTGGAACCTACTTGACTCTCTCTCGCCCGACATCGCCTTCTTCACAGAGACCTGGACCAAACGCATCCTCCGCCCCCGACATCAGCACCGCCATCCCAGACGGAAACAAGATCCAGAGAAAAGACCGCCCCAACCACCCAGGAGGGGGCCTCGCCATCGCCCACAAGAGCACCCTCCGCCTCACCACCTCCAGCGAAACCTTCCCCTCCGCCGAACACCTGCACTTCCAGATCTAGACCACCCCCAAAGCCACACTCCGAGGAACCCTCATCCACAGACCCCCCGGCACCCGAACACCCTTTGCCACCACCATCACCGACTTCATCGCACCCCACGCCATCGCCTCAGCAAACTACATACTCATTGGAGACCTGAACTTCCACCTCAACAACCCCAGCGACCCCAACTCCACTATCCTTCGTGACAACCTCGCCAGCATCGGACTTAAACAACTCGTCAACACACCGACCCACAGAGCAGGACACACCCTCGACCCCATCTTCGCGGCAGGAAACAGCGTCCAATTCAGCCACACAATGCAGCCGCCATGGACCGACCACCACTGCGTACACTTCGCCATCAACAAACCCAAGGCACCCAAACCAGCCCCACGCCCACCTCGAAGGAACTGGAGCAAGGTTACCGACGAGCAACTTAACTCCACCCTCACCCGAGACAACCACACCTGGGCAGCCGACGCACACGATGCAAACGGCGCAGCCAGAGAACTCCACACCTGGATCTTCAACTGCGCAGACGAGCTCGCCCCGCTACCTAACCCCGACAGACAACGCCCCAGGAAAGCCGCCTGGTTCACCACCGCTCTCCAAGAAGCCAGACGCACCTGCAGACGCCTGGAGAAGAACTGGAGAAACACCAAGACAACCGAAAACCACACCACCTACAAGGACGCCATGATGGACTACCACAACCAGATCAGAGCCACCAAGAGGAACTTCATCCACAACAAAATCCTGGTCAACTACACCAACTCCAAAGAACTTTTCAGTGTCATTCAGGAATTCACAAATCCACGCAGCGAAGCCACAGACATCACCCCATCCCAAGACCTCTGCGACAAGCTTGGAACCTATTTCCACCTCAAGATCAAAAACCTCTACGACAACTTCATCGACCATCCACCAGGCGCCACAGACGGCCCCCCGCCTCCCAGAAACACCAGCCAGCCCACCATCTCCAACTGGACACCGATCACGGCCGAAGACACCGCCTCGACCATGAAAAGCATCCACTCGGGGGCCCCCACCGACCCCTGCCCCCCTCACATCTACCACAGAGCCGCGGCCGCCATCGCACCCAAACTACAACGCACCATCAACACCACCTTCAAAACAGGCACCTTCCCAGACGACTGGAAGCGCGCAGAAGTCAGACCCCTGCTCAAGAAGCCCACAGCTGACCCCACCGACCTCAAGAACTATCGGCCCATCTCGCTCCTCCCCTTCGCAGCCAAAGTTTCAGAGAAAACAGTCAACAGGAAACTGACACGATTCATTGAAGAGAACACCGTCCTCGACCCGTCCCAATCCGGATTCCGAAGCAACCACAGCACAGAGACCGCCCTAATCGCTGCCACAGACGACATACGCACCCTCCTGGACCAAGGCCACTCCGCAGCCCTCATCCTACTCGACCTATCAGCGGCCTTCAACACCGTCTCCCACCGCACACTAGTGGCCAGACTACACGACGCAGGCATACAAGGAACAGCCCTTGACTGGATCCTATCATTCCTCACCGGAAGAAGCCAAAGGATCAGGCTCCCACCCTTCCTCTCCGACCCCACGAAAATCACCTGCGGAGTCCCACAGGGTTCATCACTGAGGCCCACCCTCTTCAACATCTACATGGCCCCCCTCGCAGCCATCGTCCGACAACACGGCCTCAACATTGTATCCTACGCCGATGACACCCAGCTCATCCTCTCCCTCACCAAAGACCCCACCACTGCCAAACTCAACTTCCAGAAAGGAATGCAAGACGTCGCAGTCTGGATGACCAACAGCTGCCTGAAGCTCAACGCCGAGAAGACAGAAGTCCTCGTCCTTGTACCACCCCTTCTGTATGGGACAGCACCTGGTGGCCGACCGCCCTCGGAAGCCCACCTACCTCCTCAGACCACGCCAAGAACCTCAGCATCGTACTCGACTCATCACTCACCATGAACCGACAGGTCAACGCCGTCACCTCCAGCTGCTTCAACACCCTCCGCATCCTCCGCAAGACCTTCAAGTGGATCCCCCCTGAGTCAAGGAAGACAGTCACCCACGCACTCATCACCAGCAGACTGGACTATGGAAACGCACTCTACGCCGGCATCAACAAGTCCCTACTCCGCAAACTCCAGACAGTACAGACCACCGCCGCCAGACTCGTCCTCGGCATCCCCCGACACGAACACATCAGCCAACACCTACGAAGTCTCCGCTGGCTACCCGTGGAGAAAAGAGTCACTTTCAAAATCCTCACTCACGCCTACAAATGCCTACACAACAACGGACCCAAATACCTCAACGATAGAATCAACTTCCACGTACCCAAAAGAAACCTCCGATCTTCCAACCTCGCACTGGCCGAAACCCCGCGCATCCACAGAGCCAGAGCAGGCGGAAGATCCTTCTCTCACATTGCAGCCAAGTCCTGGAACGAGCTACCGGCAGACATCAGATGCGCCCCCTCCCTGAACACCTTCAGGAAGACCCTCAAGACCTGGCTCTTCGGCTAAACAGATCTGCGGACCCCCCCCCCCCAACCCCCTCAGCGCCTTGAGACCCTCACGGGTGAGTAGCGCGCTAACAATTCCCTGATTGATTGATTGATTGAGGTGTGCCGACTGCTTGTTTATATTGTGGACATATCTGAAAAAAAATAAAGATAAATTTGTGAGAAAAAAAAGTCGGGATCCCTGAAAAGCTGCCCTGAGTGGCAGAAGAACGTGGTGTAGTGACTGCACCCCGACTCGCCCCTTAGTGAACCACGCTGCCACCAAACACCAACAGGAGGCATCAAACCAGAAGGAATGCGGCTCCCCGCGGCCCACGCAGGGGGCCACACTAAAAGGGCGGCCCTTTAGTGCCATTTGGGCACTAACCCACCCCCTCTAATGCCGGGACTCAGGGAGGAGTCCCCCTTGCCTTAGGCGCGCTAGGCGCGTCACTTCCGGCGCGCCGAGGAGGTGGGGAGGGTATTTATGCCTCCCCCGGCCATCCTGGCGTCCTCTTTATGTCGGACACGCCGTCTGAGTCGGGTCCAGCAGTCGTCGAGTCGGTCGTCGGGTTCAGAGTAGAGTAAAGTTTTCCAGGTTAGTAGGGACATCTCCCCAACACGCCCAGGTGCATCACCCCGTCGGGACGGCCTGAGGCTCGCATAAGAGCCTTTGCCCCCTCACCCCTTAACGGGCTCAGCGGAGGCTAGCAGTCAAGGCCTGCTGGCACCCTCCAGATGGAGGACGAGTGTGTGGGTTTTCAGCAAAGGGGCATGCAGGCCGAGAGAGTGGTTCCGAGCGGGGATGCTCGGGGGCTCGCTCCCAGTCCATCGGATGTTCAATTGAGGCATCTAGTGGCGCAGTTTGGACCGGCGTTTTTTTGGCGGCAATAGAGCATTAACTCCTGGCCGTCGGGAGTCGACCAGGCGCACATGGATAGGGCTCACTTGAATGATGAGTGAGTGAGGGATAACGGCTATGTGAAACGTTTCTTAACAGTCTATGAAGCGCAATGTTTTGTACGTGTTTTGCAGGCTTGTAATTTACACGGTGTCAATTGTTTTATGCTTACACGTTGTTGCTTGAGTTAGTGCAATGTATAGGCAGTGTACATGGCAGCGTTTCCGCAAGGCTGTCCGCACCGCGTGGTTGTATAGGCGGTTGCACTTCGATGTTTGTGTAAATGATTAACCATTTAACGTAGTTCTCTCATGCCGCATGCGTTTTAAATCGTTGTATATGACTGGGAAGATACGAAGTGCTTACACAATTGTCACCCATGCCGAAGGAGGTAAACAGAAGGCTGTGTGTCGCGCAATTTTGATATAATAATGAGCGCGCAATGTTGGGTGCCAGAGGGATTATTGTTATGATGGGCCATCATCAGGTTAAATGGTTACAATGCTGTTACAGGCCAGGGCGACGTGCCCGCGTGTAGATCCGCTGGTGTTATGTCTCCCGGGATACATGCTTGCCTCAAGTTCGAGGTAGCGCAGGGTGTACGGTGTGGTGTCTGGTAAAGCGTACGGGTAACGAAGTAATGCACAGGTGCACGCGGCGTTAGTGGCGGGCGTTTCGCACGCAGTTTGCAACTAGGTGCGTTGAGGGCAGCATTTCAAAGGGGACGGGCACCCGGGACGCAAGGCGGTTGGGGGGGGCGAGTAGCAGGTTTTACGGGCTCATCCCCCCCCCCCCGACGCGGACCGGCACACACGTGGTCGCGTTTCGACCCATGAAGGTCGCGCCTCCAGTTGCGAGGGGCCGGTTTGCTTTGTCAGATGCCCGGCATTAGGATGGGGCAGCCCGGCGTGCCTGGGCAGGGACAGGACAGGGTGCAGCGTGTGAACAACGGAGCGGTGGGGGCCTGGGTGATGAATAGAAGAAAAACTAGAGTGCCCTGCTCTCCCGTCCTACCTTCAATAATCACCGGAAGGGAGCGGGCTGCCGGCAGGCGTTCGGTGATGGGGGGGAACTGGTAGTCGGCCTTGTTGTCGGCTGGGGTTGGCTCGCTTCCTACCCCCCCACCCCCCTGCTTTTGGACTGGCCTTGCCCTCCATGGCTTTAGGGGCCCAGGGAAACCCTGTTTTCGGTGGTTCACTGCGTCAACAAACTTGCAATGCTGGGCGGTGGTCGTGGTTCACTGGCGCCGCTGACCTTGGCACGTGAAGGTTTGCGGCGGTGCCCCTGCGCATGTTTAATGAATTACAGTTATGTATTGAAGCGGGGAGCTCGCAGGTTTTCACTGTTTGTCAGGGGGGCATCTTGGGGCAGTATGCGCATACCGGAGCGGGGGGTGCGCTGGCGTGAACGCGGTGGACCTTATTAACGCTAATGTTGTTGTGCGATGTTTCACCTACTGTTATCTCCCCCCTCCTCAGAGATTTTTGCGAAGTTCAGTCACACCGGATCTGTCCAGGACCAGCTCACGGCCGCGGGGCGACGTAGGCAACGGTCTTGGAGGTGTGCGCCAATATGGGGATGCATCACTGAGGTGACACCACTAGGGAAATAACCGTTTTTGTCGTTTCCTCCCCAGGGTTAAAGATTTGACTCCCACGCCTCGATCGGAAGGACGGACGAGGGCCACTGGGCCACTCAAGCGATTCAGAATTAGTGAGTCCGGTACCGCCTGGCCCAGCCGAGGCTGGGGGGGGGAAGGGTTTGGGTGGGTGGTACCAAATCGTTATTTGAATGTCCGTGATAACCGTTGTTCTTTCCAGGAAGCGGAACAGACGCTAGGTAGACGGTCGCTTCAGGCAGGAGCAAGTCACGGCGGATTTGGAAGATAGGTAACAATAACCACTCCACCCCTCCCAAACAAAAGTTTGGGTGAGTTACACTGAGACCCCTCGGGAGTTCGTCCAGCTGTGCGCAGCTCGGCGACCCCGGTTCCGAGTTCGTCCTGGGCGAAGAAAGTCTCTTTTGAGAGCCCCTCCTGTCCCTCAGTTTTTACTCAAAGGGTAGAGCTGTGCTTCGTGCCTGAGCATGGGAGAAGCCAACGAGACATGGAGGCAGGGATGCTGGCTCACCTAGCATATATTTGGGCTCTGCCTTCAGCCGAGAGTAGGGGTTGGGGGGCAGAGGCATGCAGATGACGGTCGTGACTAGGCGGCGCCATTGCAAAAGGCCGGGAGGACGGCGATATTGGGGTAGGGCACGGACAGCGAACTAGCAGCCCGTAGTCCTGGATGCCGCGCCAGCAGGGCACCACACATTTGACCTGTTCCCTGCCTTTTTGCTGCAGGCAGCGCACCCATTTAGTGGGGAGGCCTGATATCCTGCCTGTCCATATCCCGGGCATGGTTGGTTGCCTCATCACTACTCGGTGGCCTGCTTGGTGTGTCACTGCTTTAACACCATGTACACACAGTTGTCATCCCCTTGGGCAGCCACTCACAAGTACAACTCCACAGCATATCTGCCTTGGTTATGATGGTATTGATGATTGTTGATTCGGCAGGGGGATACCACGGTACAGTACCTCTTGGGTCAATCCTGTGTTTTGTTTGCAAGTTAAGGTTGTGGGTCACGCTATCAGGCGTTCATTATATGTAAGTGAAGGTTGCGAGGCTGACCGATGCAGCGACCGCTCGCATGTTCTTGCTGGAGCTCCAAAGTTGGACCGCTCCTTCCTTGCCTTGGTTTGTGAATAGCCTTTGGGACTTGGGATTACGGCACAGATACGTTTAAAGCTAGGGTCCAGTAATGCACAAATTTCTCATTTTCTCATGAGCACTTCACAACATCGAGGTTAGCCTCACATGGAGCAACAGCATTTTGCAGGCAATACCTACCGGTACTTCAGTTACAACTTGCCAGTGCAGATAATTATTCAGTAATTATGGAGCGCTGCATGCGTGGACATTCCTGCGCTAAAATACAAAAAACATTAGTCCCCTGTATAGAATGCAAACATGAATCTAGTGGCTAGCGGGTCAGTGCACCCACTGCAGGGGTCCGTGCTTTACCCATGGTCACAGGTCATTCCTGGCAGGCTCACCTAGCTTTTCATCATTCTGAGGTCGATCACCATTAAGTTGAGTATCAATAAACACATGTTATGGGGAGGTACTTTCGTTCTCACCATCCCAGGAGCTTCATGAAAGGTGTGCTGTCTTTCAACAGTCTGGGAAGATGTGGTTGGGGCACAAATGCCGACAATTACCAGTACAGTTGGCATTTTTATTTCAGAAGGGGCAGGTATAGTTGCTCATGTTTTACTCCCTGTCCTCATATCCAAATACATTGGCTAACCTTTTGGCACGCGGGGATACCTTAGCAAAAGTTGTTATGGGATACATATGCTGGGTGAGGGACACCAGCATGGCGACACAGCATCCGTCAGTGCAGATGACGGATGGGTTTGCAGGCTATAAGGACATGGTGATCCACCCTTGTCTTGGTTTAGGCGAGGTGGCACACCGAGCCGCCTTGTAGGGCATGAGATAGCGTAAATTCACTCCATGTCTACATGTTTATTGGCTGGCGCAGCACTTGGTCATCAGTCTGTACCCTCGTACTGGGGATCATCCAGGTAAGGGGGCACATTAGGGCTTAGTCACCCCAAAATGATAGGCACAAACTGGCACACGGTGCGTTAGGGTTTGTATCACACAGAACTGGGGGTGTCTCATTGGGCACACTCACTGCCTGTGCATTGTGCTTTGGCCAGTTTGTTTCATCTTTTTATAGGGAAGAGATATGTGGGGTACCTAATTGCTCACAGCATGGCACATTAAGGTGGGCGCAAACCGGGTTGTTACGCATTAAATGTTTTATAATAAATGCTTTGGGGCACTTGCAGCAGTGAGGGAGCTTCCTGAGTGCCTAGGACTTGAGGGTTAGTAGCACTCCCCTCCCCCAGGCCCACAGGGCTTTCAGCAGAATGGCCACAGGCTTGAGCAGGTCAGAGGGTGATTTCTGCGCAGTGCTTGTAGAATGTCACGTACCATTAAGGGCATGTTACTACTAAAGCTGTCCCAAAGTTTTGGGGTCAAACTGGGTTGGTGCAGTAAGTTAAAGCACAAATAGGCTACAATGTATTAAAGAACATTTGGCTTTCCCAGTATTCAAGAAAAGGCAGGTATTGATACATATTGTTCCCCTCCTGTTCCCACTGTCTTGTCTGCTCCCTGGTATACTAGCTGAAGTTTGGGAGGGCAAGACTTCACCTAGAGTGGTGACTGGCTTAATTCGATGGACAAATCCAAAATGTTTCACATTTACTAACGTGTGAAATTTTCAGCTGCCTGTGCATAGTTTTATTCATATGCACAGTATTATTCATTTAAATAATCGCTGTATTGACTAGTGCGACCAGCGAACGTTCACGCACCAAGGTATTTTGCAGCGGTGAGTGTTGCTATGCGGTAAGGATATAAAGGTTAAATACGACTGCCAGGTCCCGCTGGGGTGTCAGCCAATTGGCCACTTACGGGTTTAAAGTGAGTTCAAAGGGCACAGGAGGGGTCATGGCAAAGAGAAACCTGGACCGATTCAGCTTTTGGGTCTGGTGGTGGTTTGACTTCATGGTATTAGGATCTAACCCCCGTTGCTTTCAATCAACCTTTCTTCCTTCGGTGGTTGTTAAAATGAATATCAGTAAGCGGGGTAAGAAATATCTCTGATTCAGCTGCAACATGCCTACGGGAACACTTGCACTTCAAAAAATACAAAAGCGTCATGCTCCAACACGCACTATAACAGATAACTGGGAAAGGAAGTAAGGCGGGCTTGATAATTCTTACTTCTACCTGCATTGGCACATCTTGTCAGGAGTGATTGTCAAAGGTATTGCACTTCAGCCAGGCAATGTTAACACCCATCCACACCAAGCCGATTGTTTAAGATCATCCTGGGCCGCATATACACAGCCCAGTATTAGGCCCCTGTGGTTGTCAGTGTCGTGAATTACTAAATTAGACGGAACAGGAGGCGTGACCGTGGTTTACACTAGCAGAAGTTTGGGAGTGCAAGACTCCACCTAGGGGGGGTGGCTGGCTGAATTTGATGGACTAGTCCAAAATGTTTCACAGCAGCTGCACGTGGGAGAGTGTCAATTACCTGTGCATAGTTCATTCAGATACACAGTATCATATTAATTTAAATAATCGCTGTAGTTGCAAGTTGCAAGCATGAGGTTCCCTCAATGTCAGCAACTGCTCACATTGTCAGCAATAAAGCTGCCTGGGAAGTCTGGGTGCAGTCACCACAGATTAAACTGAACAGGCAACAGTCTGGCAGGAAAGGGATGTTGAATTGATTGCCCACTTAGCAATATGACTATTGCACAGGAGGATGGAGGGTGATTCAAGGGACACAGGTGGTGTGACGGCAACGCAAGACTGTCAGCTTATGCTGGGTAGGAGGTTCCGTATCACCAACCAGAAGGGTGCCAAGTGGCAAAAACAGTAAATATGTTTAAGATATGTGTGTCTCTGGCCTTACGGCGGTGTAGAGCCATTCTCATTTAGAGGGACGCCCAGGTGAAAATTGTGTGCTTCTTAAGGTTCTCATGACCAATGCGGTTTGTGGTATCTTTTCAAGGGGAAGAGTTATAAATTAGGCACTTAATCGCTTACAACGTAGCACATTCAGGCGGGCGTTGTTTTATTGCAAGTTGCAACTGGGAGATTCCCTCATTACGTCAGCAGCTGCGCACATGGCCAGCAGTACGCAGCCTGGATTAAATCAGACAGAATCACAAACCAGGAAAGCCTAGGGGGTTTCGCCACAGAGGGAACTGAGCAGGCGAAATTCCCATAAGGTATAAGGGATACATAGCAAGTGCATGAGGACACACTTGCTCATGGTCACATACTTCTAGTTATGAACATTCCTGTGCGCCATGATTTAGCAATCGAAAAGGACTGTGCAATTGTCGGGTCAACCGCAACAAAATATGTGCACTCTGCTCCATGGGCAGGTTACGGGTTGCTTCAGTTAAGCATAAAACTTCTCGCCCTGGTAGCCAAAGTAGACAGGCGGGTTGTGGGAGCCGTCACCTAACAAGTGGGCTGCTGTCCCATAGTTGGGGACACAGGTGTTCAGGCACATACAGTGCTAGAAGGACGGCAACTACAGGTTGGAGCCTACATTAGCCTGAAGGGTAATATAGCCGTGGTTAAGCTTAGACCTCCCTTTCCCACCGAACAGGTGTAATTTCGGTAAGAAATAAGGGATTCATGGCAAGTACAAGAGGACACACTTTCTTATTGTCACTTCCTCCTAGTTCATCAGATAGCCTGCAAGGTGCTTTTCAGGGACACACAAGAGCATAAGTGAGTTGCATGAGGTAGGAGGTAACGTGCAGTGAGGCAGTGTGGTCCCAGCTGCCCGCAAAAGGGGGCTGCGGCAACACTTGCAACTGGGAATATTAGATTCTAACAGTATCATTGTTAACGTACGCACGACTCCCTGGCCATGCGGGGCATGTATGTCCCACCCTGAATTTTAAGGTGACCAAAAGGTAAGTCGAATGCGGCTTTGGTTTAAGGGAGGGCAATCATTCCAGGGATAACAAAGTGAACTAGGTCTATAGCTGGATTGAGCTCCAAGGGACACGTGATCGAACGTTAGTTAAGCAAGCCTGGTAGACAGAGGAAGTGGTCACTCCGCCCAGGGTGCTGTGGCTGCACTAAAGTGCGCAATACGAGCATTCTTGGTCGCCATGGTTGAGCAATCGGAAATGTCGGTACAAATGTCCGGTCAACTTCAACAAAGTATGGGCACGCTGCTCCCTGGGCAGGTTACGGGTTGCTTCAGTTATGCATAAAATTCCCCGCCCTCATAGCCATAGTAGACAGGCTGGTTGTGGAAGCGGTCATCTAAACAAGTGTGCTGCTGTTCCATAAATGAGGGAAACAGGTGTTAGGCACAAAAGTGCTAGAGGGATAGCAAACACAGGTTGCAGGAAGTTGGAGCCTACATTAGCTTGAAGGGTAACATAGCTATGGCTAAGAGTAGAACTCCCTCCTGGGTGGCCATCACATTCCTACAGGTCTTGTGAGGCAGTCGAACGGTCCCGGAGAAGGATGAACAGCCCATGCGCAAGTTCGCAGGGCCATGGGGCTTTGCTTCATCAAGCATGGGCTAATCCAGACGAACACCAAAGGTGATTGTGGAAAGTTGGGGGTGCACTTGTCACAGGTGGGAATAGACCTGTTCCTACTGGAAATGAAGGAGGCCCGGGAAATAGCAGGTTGCAGGTGAGAAATTAGCTGTATTGGTGGGGGGGCTTTTTAGGCGACGGGGGCCGCCTCTAGAGCTGTGGCGGAGTTACAGGGCGATCTGGAAGCAGATGGGTACAGAAGGGTACCTCTGCAGGAGCACAATAGGGGTGCCAGAGCCAAATCCCAGGAGCCTCATGGGAGGTTCCTGGAAGAATTACGTTGGCGCCCCGTTAGTCCTTCGGGCGGTTGTTGTGGGCCTGAACAACCGGGGGCTTGCCTTGCTACGCTCCGCCCTGAAAGGGGCGTGAGTAATAAGGGACCAATGTGTCACATGATCCGGAAAGAGGATCACCCCATTAGGTGTAGCACTGATTGGGTTCCCCACAGTGCTTGGCTCATCAGGCGGGCAGGGCAGCATAGGTTGGTTACAGCTGCCTGCCCTTGGATCGCCCGTAAGATAACCCACCATATTGCATACTTTTGTATGGAATAAACCTGCAGCAATATTTTCCCAAACAAAAGTTGTGTTGGTTATTTATTTATTCATGCATGCTCTGTTGTTGTGTGGGTGGGGTGTGTTGCCAATAATGGCACTAGGAAAGGCAGAACGGAGGAGATGAAACCCAGTGCAGCAAGCCTCAGCTGCTTCCGTGACGTGGCAGAGGGAGCGAAGGGAGCTTAGAAGCCCGTGTGTCCGCAGACGAGGGCTACGAGGATCACTGTGGGAAAGAACGGCGCAGCGCACGGCCTGCCTCAACTTACTGTGCACAACCGCTTGGAGGCCCCAAGAGATGCGACGGGACAGAAGGGGCAGACATGGTGAACTCACTCTGTCTCCCCCTGGTTACAGCGCGCACAGCAGCACCAGGGCCCCTAAAACCAGGAAGCAGAGACTGGCGAGCAGGACAGCAGCCTTTCCATGCACGTGGTGAGCACAGGAGTGTGCAAGGAAACGGGACACCACGGGGGAGGGTGTGGGTACCGCGGGCCGGCTTCGGTGGCAGTGAGCCAGGCCCCGGCCCAGCCTTCGGGCCCTCTGTGTTGGCGTGGCACTGCCACGACAAAAGCATGGCGTGTGTGATTTACATTGGTACAGCGCCGCCTCGTCTGCAAAGCGCCTAGCAGATCATCCGGTGTGTGCTGAGACGGAGCGCCTTGTGTCATTGACATCGGTACAGCGCTGCCTCATCTGCAAAGCGCCTAGCAGATCATCCGGTGTGTGCTGAGACGGAGCGCCTTGTGTCATTGACATCGGTACAGCGCTGCCTCATCTGCAAAGCGCCTAGCAGATCATCCGGTGTGCGCCTTGTGTCATTAACATCGGTATAGCGAGGTCTCGTCTGTATAGCGCATAGCAGATCATCCGCAATGTGTTGCTGAGACTGAGTGCCTTGGGTCATTAACATCGGCAGAGCGACGTCTCGTCTGTATAGCGCCTAGCAGATCGTCCCGTGAGTTGAGGAGTTATTCATATTGGTGTAGCGCCTACCACCTATCAGGGTGCCTCTAGGAAGGCCTTTCCTCCCTCCCCAAGTAGCTGCTCAGTGGCCCTGCTCAAGAGGTTCGGTGTCACACACGGATGTGTTTTCACTCATCCACGACACGTCGAGGTGCGAACTCGACGGCAGCCGTATCAACTGCGAACCCACCCCTCTGGTGATTAACATGAGAACAACACTCACATCCAGTGACAGCCAGAGACTAAAACGCCCACTGTCTGAACCTTAGACAAGCGACGCCTCCTCTTTTCAAGTCAATGCCTTATTTTACACATACAGTGGAAACATTATAAACTTCTGAATTTACGAGTTCCTTGAAATACTTTTAAAGGAAGCCACCGATTTTTACCATTTCAGGGCTATATTAATGTTAAGTGATTTAATAGCAATTCAGTTATAAACCTCAGAAGATTGAAATGCTGAACAGTCCTTCCCAGTGTGTGACCTTCAGCTCACACCAGATGTCAGCAAGGAGTGTTTAACTGTCTGAGACATCTTGCCAGCTACAAAAATTATCACAACTTCCCAGTGTTTACAAACGACTATAAAGCTTCCAGTAATAAAGCAAAATACTCCCAACAGAGACCTAGATTTTGTAATTGTTACCATAATTAATACAAAATTTTGCTGTCATTCCGAGACATTCATTTTAATGAATCATTGCTTTTTGTGCAGTAAGTAGATAAGTTATTTGATGAGGCGCTGGAACTAGATATAAAAGTAAACACAAGGAGATGATGGACGGAGTGCTGAAACTTTTCAGACACTCACCCCCAGTTACAGATCTGGGTTGAATCCATCATCGTTCTTTAGCTCACTCTGCCACCCCAGTTCAGGCCCAGCCATAAGCAAATCAGTCTTGACCCTGTGCTTCATGGGAACAGTCCAGCCGAACTGCCAAGCCAGGTCTTCCCTGGACCGGAAACAAGCATCCTAGGACCGGTTTCGGGGTAACACTCCTCATCAGCCAGGCTAGCTTGAATACAGTGGTAAAGTGAGCATGGGACCCACGTCTGGGCATACCCTGCCAACTTAAGGCGAACAAAGCAAACACAAGGAGATGATGGACGGACGTGGGTCCCGTTCTCTCCATGCCACTGGAGTCAAGCTAGCCTAGCTGATGAGGTGTGTTACCCCAAAACCGGTCCCAGGATGCTTGGCAGTTGGGCTGGACTGTTCCCATGGGAACAGGGTCAAGACTGATTTGCATATGGCTGGGTCTGAACTGGAATGGCATGGGGAGCAAAATAACGATGGATTTAGGCCCAGATCTCTGTACTGGGGTGAATGTTTGACATTGTGCAGCATTCTGTCCATCAATTGTTATTTTTGCACTAGATATAATAGTTGCTGTCTATGAGGTCAACTAGAGAGTTTGTAACTCAAGGTGCAGAGTGTTTATGAAGGAATCTGTTATGTTTGGCTTCGAGGCACTTTCCTTCTGCTAGGTAGAGAGCTGGTAGCTGTTTGAAAGGGAGAGGGTCTGTTTTCCTCTCGTAGAGTGCAGTGGTGTAGAGTGGTGTATAATAGAGTAGCATAGAGTGCAGTGGCGTAGAGTGGTGTATAATAGAGTAGCATAGAGTGCAGTGGTATAGAGCGGTGTATAATAGAGTAGCATAGAGTGCAGTGGCGTAGAGTGGTGTATAATAGAGTAGCATAGAGTGCAGTGGTGTAGAGTGGTGTATAATAGAGTAGCATAGAGTGCAGTGGTGTAGAGTGGTGTATAATAGAGGTAGCATAGAGGCAGTGGCGTAGAGTGGTGTATAATAGAGTAGCATAGAGTGCAGTGGCGTAGAGTGGTGTATAATAGAGTAGCATAGAGTGCAGTGGCGTAGAGTGGTGTATAATAGAGTAGCATAGAGTGCAGTGGCGTAGAGTGGTGTATAATAGAGTAGCATAGAGTGCAGTGGTGTAGAGTGGTGTATAATAGAGTAGCATAGAGTGCAGTGGCGTAGAGTGGTGTATAATAGAGTAGCATAGAGTGCAGTGGTGTAGAGTGGTGTATAATAGAGTAGCATAGAGTGCAGTGGCGTAGAGTGGTGTATAATAGAGTAGCATAGAGTGCAGTGGCGTAGAGTGGTGTATAATAGAGTAGCATAGAGTGCAGTGGTGTAGAGTGGTGTATAATAGAGTAGCATAGAGTGCAGTGGCGTAGAGTGGTGTATAATAGAGTAGCATAGAGTGCAGTGGTGTAGAGTGGTGTATAATAGAGTAGCATAGAGTGCAGTGGCGTAGAGTGGTGTATAATAGAGTAGCATAGAGTGCAGTGGTGTAGAGTGGTGTATAATAGAGTAGCATAGAGTGCAGTGGCGTAGAGTGGTGTATAATAGAGTAGCATAGAGTGCAGTGGTGTAGAGTGGTGTATAATAGAGTAGCATAGAGTGCAGTGGCGTAGAGTGGTGTATAATAGAGTAGCATAGAGTGCAGTGGTGTAGAGTGGTGTATAATAGAGTAGCATAGAGTGCAGTGGCGTAGAGTGGTGTATAATAGAGTAGCATAGAGTGCAGTGGTATAGAGCGGTGTATAATAGAGTAGCATAGAGTGCAGTGGCGTAGAGTGGTGTATAATAGAGTAGCATAGAGTGCAGTGGCGTAGAGTGGTGTATAATAGAGTAGCATAGAGTGCAGTGGCGTAGAGTGGTGTATAATAGAGTAGCATAGAGTGCAGTGGCGTAGAGTGGTGTATAATAGAGTAGCATAGAGTGCAGTGGTGTAGAGTGGTGTATAATAGAGTAGCATAGAGTGCAGTGGCGTAGAGTGGTGTATAATAGAGTAGCATGGTGTAGAGTGGTGTATAATAGAGTAGCATAGAGTGCAGTGGCGTAGAGTGGTGTATAATAGAGTAGCATAGAGTGCAGTGGTGTAGAGTGGTGTATAATAGAGTAGCATAGAGTGCAGTGGCGTAGAGTGGTGTATAATAGAGTAGCATAGAGTGCAGTGGTGTAGAGTGGTGTATAATAGAGTAGCATAGAGTGCAGTGGCGTAGAGTGGTGTATAATAGAGTAGCATAGAGTGCAGTGGTGTAGAGTGGTGTATAATAGAGTAGCATAGAGTGCAGTGGCGTAGAGTGGTGTATAATAGAGTAGCATAGAGTGCAGTGGTGTAGAGTGGTGTATAATAGAGTAGCATATAGTGCAGTGGTGTAGAGTGGTGTATAATAGAGTAGCATAGAGTGCAGTGGCGTAGAGTGGTGTATAATAGAGTAGCATAGAGTGCAGTGGTGTAGAGTGGTGTATAATAGAGTAGCATAGAGTGCAGTGGCGTAGAGTGGTGTATAATAGAGTAGCATAGAGTGCAGTGGTGTAGAGTGGTGTATAATAGAGTAGCATAGAGTGCAGTGGCGTAGAGTGGTGTATAATAGAGTAGCATAGAGTGCAGTGGCGTAGAGTGGTGTATAATAGAGTAGCATAGAGTGCAGTGGTGTAGAGTGGTGTATAATAGAGTAGCATAGAGTGCAGTGGTGTAGAGTGGTGTATAATAGAGTAGCATAGAGTGCAGTGGCGTAGAGTGGTGTATAATAGAGTAGCATAGAGTGCAGTGGTGTAGAGTGGTGTATAATAGAGTAGCATAGAGTGCAGTGGTATAGAGCGGTGTATAATAGAGTAGCATAGAGTGCAGTGGCGTAGAGTGGTGTATAATAGAGTAGCATAGAGTGCAGTGGTGTAGAGTGGTGTATAATAGAGTAGCATAGAGTGCAGTGGTGTAGAGTGGTGTATAATAGAGTAGCATAGAGTGCAGTGGCGTAGAGTGGTGTATAATAGAGTAGCATAGAGTGCAGTGGCGTAGAGTGGTGTATAATAGAGTAGCATAGAGTGCAGTGGTGTAGAGTGGTGTATAATAGAGTAGCATAGAGTGCAGTGGCGTAGAGTGGTGTATAATAGAGTAGCATAGAGTGCAGTGGTGTAGAGTGGTGTATAATAGAGTAGCATAGAGTGCAGTGGCGTAGAGTGGTGTATAATAGAGTAGCATAGAGTGCAGTGGTGTAGAGTGGTGTATAATAGAGTAGCATAGAGTGCAGTGGCGTAGAGTGGTGTATAATAGAGTAGCATAGAGTGCAGTGGCGTAGAGTGGTGTATAATAGAGTAGCATAGAGTGCAGTGGCGTAGAGTGGTGTATAATAGAGTAGCATAGAGTGCAGTGGCGTAGAGTGGTGTATAATAGAGTAGCATAGAGTGCAGTGGCGTAGAGTGGTGTATAATAGAGTAGCATAGAGTGCAGTGGCGTAGAGTGGTGTATAATAGAGTAGCATAGAGTGCAGTGGTGTAGAGTGGTGTATAATAGAGTAGCATAGAGTGCAGTGGCGTAGAGTGGTGTATAATAGAGTAGCATAGAGTGCAGTGGCGTAGAGTGGTGTATAATAGAGTAGCATAGAGTGCAGTGGTGTAGAGTGGTGTATAATAGAGTAGCATAGAGTGCAGTGGCGTAGAGTGGTGTATAATAGAGTAGCATAGAGTGCAGTGGTGTAGAGTGGTGTAGCATAGAGTGCAGTGGTGTAGAGTGGTGTATAATAGAGTAGCATAGAGTGCAGTGGTGTAGAGTGGTGTATAATAGAGTAGCATAGAGTGCAGTGGCGTAGAGTGGTGTATAATAGAGTAGCATAGAGTGCAGTGGTGTAGAGTGGTGTATAATAGAGTAGCATAGAGTGCAGTGGCGTAGAGTGGTGTATAATAGAGTAGCATAGAGTGCAGTGGTGTAGAGTGGTGTATAATAGAGTAGCATAGAGTGCAGTGGCGTAGAGTGGTGTATAATAGAGTAGCATAGAGTGCAGTGGTGTAGAGTGGTGTATAATAGAGTAGCATAGAGTGCAGTGGTATAGAGTGGTGTATAATAGAGTAGCATAGAGTGCAGTGGTATAGAGTGGTGTATAATAGAGTAGCATAGAGTGCAGTGGTATAGAGTGGTGTATAATAGAGTAGCATAGAGTGCAGTGGTGTAGAGTGGTGTATAATAGAGTAGCATAGAGTGCAGTGGCGTAGAGTGGTGTATAATAGAGTAGCATAGAGTGCAGTGGTGTAGAGTGGTGTATAATAGAGTAGCATAGAGTGCAGTGGCGTAGAGTGGTGTATAATAGAGTAGCATAGAGTGCAGTGGTGTAGAGTGGTGTATAATAGAGTAGCATAGAGTGCAGTGGTGTAGAGTGGTGTATAATAGAGTAGCATAGAGTGCAGTGGCGTAGAGTGGTGTATAATAGAGTAGCATAGAGTGCAGTGGTGTAGAGTGGTGTATAATAGAGTAGCATAGAGTGCAGTGGTGTAGAGTGGTGTATAATAGAGTAGCATAGAGTGCAGTGGTGTAGAGTGGTGTATAATAGAGTAGCATAGAGTGCAGTGGTGTAGAGTGGTGTATAATAGAGTAGCATAGAGTGCAGTGGCGTAGAGTGGTGTATAATAGAGTAGCATAGAGTGCAGTGGCGTAGAGTGGTGTATAATAGAGTAGCATAGAGTGCAGTGGTGTAGAGTGGTGTATAATAGAGTAGCATAGAGTGCAGTGGCGTAGAGTGGTGTATAATAGAGTAGCATAGAGTGCAGTGGCGTAGAGTGGTGTATAATAGAGTAGCATAGAGTGCAGTGGTGTAGAGTGGTGTATAATAGAGTAGCATAGAGTGCAGTGGCGTAGAGTGGTGTATAATAGAGTAGCATAGAGTGCAGTGGTGTAGAGTGGTGTATAATAGAGAAGCATAGAGTGCAGTGGCGTAGAGTGGTGTATAATAGAGTAGCATAGAGTGCAGTGGCGTAGAGTGGTGTATAATAGAGTAGCATAGAGTGCAGTGGCGTAGAGTGGTGTATAATAGAGTAGCATAGAGTGCAGTGGCGTAGAGTGGTGTATAATAGAGTAGCATAGAGTGCAGTGGTGTAGAGTGGTGTATAATAGAGTAGCATAGAGTGCAGTGGCGTAGAGTGGTGTATAATAGAGTAGCATAGAGTGCAGTGGTGTAGAGTGGTGTATAATAGAGTAGCATAGAGTGCAGTGGCGTAGAGTGGTGTATAATAGAGTAGCATAGAGTGCAGTGGTGTAGAGTGGTGTATAATAGAGTAGCATAGAGTGCAGTGGCGTAGAGTGGTGTATAATAGAGTAGCATAGAGTGCAGTGGTGTAGAGTGGTGTATAATAGAGTAGCATAGAGTGCAGTGGTGTAGAGTGGTGTATAATAGAGTAGCATAGAGTGCAGTGGCGTAGAGTGGTGTATAATAGAGTAGCATAGAGTGCAGTGGTGTAGAGTGGTGTATAATAGAGTAGCATAGAGTGCAGTGGCGTAGAGTGGTGTATAATAGAGTAGCATAGAGTGCAGTGGTGTAGAGTGGTGTATAATAGAGTAGCATAGAGTGCAGTGGCGTAGAGTGGTGTATAATAGAGTAGCATAGAGTGCAGTGGCGTAGAGTGGTGTATAATAGAGTAGCATAGAGTGCAGTGGTGTAGAGTGGTGTATAATAGAGTAGCATAGAGTGCAGTGGCGTAGAGTGGTGTATAATAGAGTAGCATAGAGTGCAGTGGTGTAGAGTGGTGTATAATAGAGTAGCATAGAGTGCAGTGGCGTAGAGTGGTGTATAATAGAGTAGCATAGAGTGCAGTGGTGTAGAGTGGTGTATAATAGAGTAGCATAGAGTGCAGTGGCGTAGAGTGGTGTATAATAGAGTAGCATAGAGTGCAGTGGCGTAGAGTGGTGTATAATAGAGTAGCATAGAGTGCAGTGGTGTAGAGTGGTGTATAATAGAGTAGCATAGAGTGCAGTGGCGTAGAGTGGTGTATAATAGAGTAGCATAGAGTGCAGTGGTGTAGAGTGGTGTATAATAGAGTAGCATAGAGTGCAGTGGCGTAGAGTGGTGTATAATAGAGTAGCATAGAGTGCAGTGGTGTAGAGTGGTGTATAATAGAGTAGCATAGAGTGCAGTGGCGTAGAGTGGTGTATAATAGAGTAGCATAGAGTGCAGTGGTGTAGAGTGGTGTATAATAGAGTAGCATAGAGTGCAGTGGCGTAGAGTGGTGTATAATAGAGTAGCATAGAGTGCAGTGGTGTAGAGTGGTGTATAATAGAGTAGCATAGAGTGCAGTGGCGTAGAGTGGTGTATAATAGAGTAGCATAGAGTGCAGTGGCGTAGAGTGGTGTATAATAGAGTAGCATAGAGTGCAGTGGCGTAGAGTGGTGTATAATAGAGTAGCATAGAGTGCAGTGGTATAGAGCGGTGTATAATAGAGTAGCATAGAGTGCAGTGGCGTAGAGTGGTGTATAATAGAGTAGCATAGAGTGCAGTGGCGTAGAGTGGTGTATAATAGAGTAGCATAGAGTGCAGTGGCGTAGAGTGGTGTATAATAGAGTAGCATAGAGTGCAGTGGCGTAGAGTGGTGTATAATAGAGTAGCATAGAGTGCAGTGGCGTAGAGTGGTGTATAATAGAGTAGCATAGAGTGCAGTGGCGTAGAGTGGTGTATAATAGAGTAGCATAGAGTGCAGTGGTGTAGAGTGGTGTATAATAGAGTAGCATAGAGTGCAGTGGCGTAGAGTGGTGTATAATAGAGTAGCATAGAGTGCAGTGGTGTAGAGTGGTGTATAATAGAGTAGCATAGAGTGCAGTGGCGTAGAGTGGTGTATAATAGAGTAGCATAGAGTGCAGTGGTGTAGAGTGGTGTATAATAGAGTAGCATAGAGTGCAGTGGCGTAGAGTGGTGTATAATAGAGTAGCATAGAGTGCAGTGGTGTAGAGTGGTGTATAATAGAGTAGCATAGAGTGCAGTGGCGTAGAGTGGTGTATAATAGAGTAGCATAGAGTGCAGTGGTGTAGAGTGGTGTATAATAGAGTAGCATAGAGTGCAGTGGCGTAGAGTGGTGTATAATAGAGTAGCATAGAGTGCAGTGGTGTAGAGTGGTGTATAATAGAGTAGCATAGAGTGCAGTGGCGTAGAGTGGTGTATAATAGAGTAGCATAGAGTGCAGTGGTGTAGAGTGGTGTATAATAGAGTAGCATATAGTGCAGTGGTGTAGAGTGGTGTATAATAGAGTAGCATAGAGTGCAGTGGCGTAGAGTGGTGTATAATAGAGTAGCATAGAGTGCAGTGGTGTAGAGTGGTGTATAATAGAGTAGCATAGAGTGCAGTGGCGTAGAGTGGTGTATAATAGAGTAGCATAGAGTGCAGTGGTGTAGAGTGGTGTATAATAGAGTAGCATAGAGTGCAGTGGCGTAGAGTGGTGTATAATAGAGTAGCATAGAGTGCAGTGGCGTAGAGTGGTGTATAATAGAGTAGCATAGAGTGCAGTGGTGTAGAGTGGTGTATAATAGAGTAGCATAGAGTGCAGTGGTGTAGAGTGGTGTATAATAGAGTAGCATAGAGTGCAGTGGCGTAGAGTGGTGTATAATAGAGTAGCATAGAGTGCAGTGGTGTAGAGTGGTGTATAATAGAGTAGCATAGAGTGCAGTGGTATAGAGCGGTGTATAATAGAGTAGCATAGAGTGCAGTGGCGTAGAGTGGTGTATAATAGAGTAGCATAGAGTGCAGTGGTGTAGAGTGGTGTATAATAGAGTAGCATAGAGTGCAGTGGTGTAGAGTGGTGTATAATAGAGTAGCATAGAGTGCAGTGGCGTAGAGTGGTGTATAATAGAGTAGCATAGAGTGCAGTGGCGTAGAGTGGTGTATAATAGAGTAGCATAGAGTGCAGTGGTGTAGAGTGGTGTATAATAGAGTAGCATAGAGTGCAGTGGCGTAGAGTGGTGTATAATAGAGTAGCATAGAGTGCAGTGGTGTAGAGTGGTGTATAATAGAGTAGCATAGAGTGCAGTGGCGTGAGAGTGGTGTATAATAGAGTAGCATAGAGTGCAGTGGTGTAGAGTGGTGTATAATAGAGTAGCATAGAGTGCAGTGGCGTAGAGTGGTGTATAATAGAGTAGCATAGAGTGCAGTGGCGTAGAGTGGTGTATAATAGAGTAGCATAGAGTGCAGTGGTGTAGAGTGGTGTATAATAGAGTAGCATAGAGTGCAGTGGCGTAGAGTGGTGTATAATAGAGTAGCATAGAGTGCAGTGGCGTAGAGTGGTGTATAATAGAGTAGCATAGAGTGCAGTGACGTAGAGTGGTGTATAATAGAGTAGCATAGAGTGCAGTGGTGTAGAGTGGTGTATAATAGAGTAGCATAGAGTGCAGTGGCGTAGAGTGGTGTATAATAGAGTAGCATAGAGTGCAGTGGCGTAGAGTGGTGTATAATAGAGTAGCATAGAGTGCAGTGGTGTAGAGTGGTGTATAATAGAGTAGCATAGAGTGCAGTGGCGTAGAGTGGTGTATAATAGAGTAGCATAGAGTGCAGTGGTGTAGAGTGGTGTAGCATAGAGTGCAGTGGTGTAGAGTGGTGTATAATAGAGTAGCATAGAGTGCAGTGGCGTAGAGTGGTGTATAATAGAGTAGCATAGAGTGCAGTGGCGTAGAGTGGTGTATAATAGAGTAGCATAGAGTGCAGTGGTGTAGAGTGGTGTATAATAGAGTAGCATAGAGTGCAGTGGTGTAGAGTGGTGTATAATAGAGTAGCATAGAGTGCAGTGGCGTAGAGTGGTGTATAATAGAGTAGCATAGAGTGCAGTGGCGTAGAGTGGTGTATAATAGAGTAGCATAGAGTGCAGTGGCGTAGAGTGGTGTATAATAGAGTAGCATAGAGTGCAGTGGTGTAGAGTGGTGTATAATAGAGTAGCATAGAGTACAGTGGCGTAGAGTGGTGTATAATAGAGTGCAGTGGCGTAGAGTGGTGCAGAGTGGATTAGAGTGCAGTGGTGCAGAATAGAATAGAGTGGTGTAGAGTGCAGTGGCATAGAGGAGTGCAGTGGCATAGGGTACAGTGCTGTAGAGTGCAGTGCCATACAGTGGCATAGGGTGCAGAGTAGAGTGGCAGAGTGCAGTGGCATAAAGTGCAGTGGCGTAGAGTGCAGGGTGGGAAAGAAATGAAGCAAGATAGAATATAATAGAAGCTACATGGACGGGGATATAAGAGATGGACTGAAAACACAAGCACTCATATAGAGTGCTTGAACACAAAAAAAGAAGTTTCAAAAACGGGATCACTGGAAGTACACAATTACTTGGTCCATGCTCCAGGGGAGGGCCAAACACATGAAGAGGACATGACGCCTGCATGTCGTGACACACGGGAGCGAAGCAAATGAGAGAGACGCTGATGCTAACAAATGGTAAGCTATGGGTGGACTGTAAGCCCAATGTGTGTAAAGAAAAGTCAAAGTCTTGTACAGACAGCGCATGTACGGTCTAGGCCAAAAGTAGTAAAAACAATGGCAACCCGATATAACCACGGGAACCTGGGTAACTAAATGTATGCACAACAACAGTTCACTGCGGTCTTAATTAATCCTGATAGTTTAGATTTATGAGCATAGGAAATCTGACTTATCACAATTAATGTGGGTAAAATAATTCACAAAACCAACCGACAAACACAATCATTTAATGACCAGAGTTAAGTATAATGTCTAAAGTGCCCAGTGTACCAAGAGATCACACAGTAAAATTGAAAGTATATATATATACATACATTTATCTATAGATGGATTGAGTAAACGACTCAAGACACAGAATTAAAACAGCACATGCCATTATCAATCATAGTGCTACATTCCTCAGGCATTAAGCGCAGACCCAGTCTGTGTGTTCTAATGCGGATGATGTTTCGCCGCTGGTATTGATTTTCAAGAATATCATCAGGACAAGACAATTGGACTTAGGAACAAATCTTGGAATAGGGTCAATGTAAGATGATGAAGCATCGTTCGTGAGTATGGAGATTCCAGATTATAGGAGCACACTTTGAATTGAATGTTTTCAGGAGAATTCAGGAAAAACCTATTCAATATGGGGGCGGTATTGCCAGTTAGACCATGATTGCTGGCAGAGCGAACCTTCACTATTCGGTGTCAGGACACCTGGCAACATGGCACACCTCTCCTGGTACTGCCTGTGGAAATCTGAAATAATTTCTGTTAGCATAGGCTGAAGCCATCTTGTTTGTGGCATCCATTTTGTTAGCTATGTAATTCTTCCGTCTTCACTGTTGCTTGCCCTTCTATTCTGCTTGTGTCATCAACTCTAGTTAACTCCTTCTGTACTGAGCTAAAAGCAATGTGCTGAGCAAAGGCCTGTAGCTGCTAGAATGCACCTGGCTAAAGATATAACTGTCAACTGTTTTTTGCTGATGTAAACAGTTCTGTTCCCCCTCCCACTCTGCTGACTAAGTGATCTCCCATCTGCCCATGTTTGTAGGTAGTTATTCCTGTGTATGCTTGTACCTTCTATTTGTAACTACATGCTTACTCTGCAACAAACTCTGTATATAAGCACCATGGTCTGTGACTTCAGTGTACTACCTCAGGCAGCACTTGAGAGTGCTGTGTGGACGTAGTCCCACTCATGAGTGATTAATAAACTTGTTATTTGAATTCCAGCTTCAGTGCCAATCTCTATTTTGTTGGTCTATGGACCCGTGGACAAGAGAAGGGTGACCCCTGCACCGGTGTGCTCATTAAAAGCACATTTCCACAGTTGGCGCCCGATACGTGGGGCCTCATCGAGGACGCGGCCGTCTGAAGGAGTGGTCTTGACGGAAGAGTGGAATATTACTGAGGAGACGTCCTGCATGAGGAGACCCTTGTCTTTGCAGCCAAAGTGACTTTTCCGGTTTTTCGATTTGACCCTCCAGGTGGCGGCTGGTCCTGACTGAGGTATCCTTTGGCGTTATTTTTGCAGTGACCATTAGGTCGATCAAGAGATTGGCAGTTGGAGGTTGGAGACTTTTGTTTGGTAAGGTCGCTGGAGCGGCACTCTTGTTTGCTTGGCCAAGATTCTGGTTTTATTTGTTTGATTTATTTTTTGCAGGTAATGTGGAGATTTCTCTCTACTTTTGAACAATTTGGAAACGTAATATTTTACAAAAACTTGGTAGCATGCCTGTTTCCAGCACACTCCGTAGGTTGTGTTGCTGTCTTGGTGGTACCAAAATGGATTTAGAAAGAAGTCAGCCGGCTCCCTTAGAGGGAACACCTAATAGACATATGTATATTAAATACGGTATTTCTTCCATAATGTATAGTACACTGTGTAACAAAAATACAAAGAAGGATCCTGATCTCCAATGGCCTGTGAATGGGTCATTTGACTTTAAAAAGATTCAATATGTAGAACAGTGTTTGTTTAACAAAAAAAGTCGACAAGATATGTTTGATTGTGTATGAATGTGGGAGAAAGAAGTGAATGAAAGAGCGAAGAGAGGAGCAGCTATAGCAGAGAAAGAACAACGAAAAACGATATATCAAAAAGCGCTAGAATTAAAAAATAAGGAGATGACGGAAATAAAAGAAAAAGAAGAGAGGGAGCGTCGTTTAGAGGTAGCTGGCCAGTACCCTAATAGGCGCCCCCTTTATCCCATGCTTAATAAACCTCAAGATGATTCCATCTTATTAGATCGACCTCCGCCCCGTATAAATTTCCCTCTGCCCCTGAGGAGGATCCTTCCGATAAAGACCATCATTCTTCCGACGATAAAGATATAGATAAGCAAGATGGGCGACAGACTCGCTCTACTTTAACTACTGATGAAAAAGCCACCATTAGATCCACTGTTCGCTCAGAAGCCCGTAAGAAAACTCTTCCTTCAGATCTTGTAGCAATGGTTCAGCAGTGGAAAGATTTAGAACAGTTATATTTTGCAGAGAAGTTTGCTTGGGAAGTTATACTTAATTTTAGAGACCTTTCTAAAAACTTAGAGCCCACTGATATAAATTCTGATTATAAACAATTGAGTGATGGAACTTTCCTTTGTTCAAACATACCTGATTTAATTAGGCGAGTGGTTAAATTACGAAATGAAACATTTCGCTTAAAAGCAGAGAAAAAAGAAGCTAGTAAAACTAAAACTGTACAAGTAGCCCAAACCCCAGCGCAGATAGTAGAAACTTCAGAGACAAATAATGGATCTAGTAGTGCTAAAGTTGGTATACGACCAATGCGCGAAGCTGCGCCTTTGTATGTTCCTCCAAAGGGTACAGGAAAAGATGAAGATAAGACTTCAGATGATGCGAAAGGGTATTTTATTTATAATTGGGTTTATACCCCTTGAGTAGAGCAGATGTTATGGCTCTTAAAGCCGCTTTGCCCGATCCACGGAAAAAATCCTGCCGCTTTCTATGAAGAAGTAGAAGGAGCCATTAGCTCCTGTACTATGACTCTGCCAGATATTGATATGTTTTTTGGACTTATTTTGCCCCCTGATATGTGGAGAACAATTTGGAAAATAGATGATAATGTAGCATATGGTGATACTAGGGTGCATTTAGAAGAAATAGATGTGGCTAGAGACCCTGCGCGGAAACCACAACAGGAGATATTAGATCTTCCTAAAGCTATTGTGACTAAGTTGAAAACTCTTATACCCCCTAAGAAAATAGATTGGACTACGTTAGCGTCTTGTAAACAGAAAGCGGATGAGTCAGTTTCTGATTTCTTTACACGATTTGAAGAGACATTCCATGACTTTAGTGGGCAGTCCTTGACAGATGACACGGGTAAGCATCTGTTCGTCGACAAATTTGTCGCTAACATGTGACCAGAAATAGCTAGTCGCCTTAAGGCCAGCGAGAGTTCGTGGACTACGTCTTCCCCAGTCTCCCTTTTGACTATGGCCCAGTATTATGAGCGTCAGGAATTGGAAGCAAAGGGCAAAGAGGATAAGAAGGGTAAGGATTTAAAAACAAAAGTTATGTTGGCTCAAGTATATGGTCCACCATTCAGAGGTGGTGGTAGAGGTGGACGTGCAGTATATATACCTGGTGTACCCCCTTTCTCTCGATCAACTTTGTCTTCTGATCAGTGTGCTTATTGTAAAGAGATTGGACATTGGCGTTCTCAGTGCCCCCTTTTGCGAGGTCAGCAGTATCAACGGGGTAGAGGAAGTATGAGAGGACGCCCAGGGAATTCAGGAAATAGGGGAGGAATAGGAACCCGTCCCAGGTTTGAGGCAGTTGAACACGGACCAAATTATTCTAATACCTTTGATAGACGATATCAATATCAAATGTCTGATTATTCGGCTGATGGTCTTGCGGATTCTGATTATGCATAGGAATACCTAGGATGGGGTAAGGAACCAGTTGAGGTCCCAGTAGATCAGAAGGGTCCTTATGTTGATGCAAATGTCTTGGGTTCTACTGATCGGTTTTTGGTTGATACAGGAGCTACTTGTAGTGCTCTGTCTAAAAAATTGGTTCCTAGGGCTCCCCTGTCTGGCGCAATGATAACATCGATAGGATTCGATGGGACACCTACACCTAGCCCACTGTCACAGCCACTTGCATTTAGTCTTGATAAATTTACTGCAGCATGTCCATTTCTGCTTTCCCCTAACACGCCGGATAATATTGTGGGCATTGATATGCTTAAACATTTTCGTGCTACAATACGTTGTTCCCCAGAAAGTGTGCGTGTTATCTTAAATGATAACTATCCAATGGTTGAGAGGTCTTGTCTCATAAAAGAAGATATCGCTTTGGCATCTTTACCTAGTACTTTGTGGGCTACATCAGATACCGATGTGGGACCCATGGTTATTCCACCAGTGCATATTCAAGTGAAGGAAGGTGCTTCATTGCCTCGATTGCCCCAATATAAAATATCTCGGGAAGGCGAAGAAGCATTAACACTCATTGTTCAGGATTTGATCAAGGTGGGGGTTGTGGAAGAAGTCCCTTATAACATTTGTAATAGTCCTATCCTTCCTATTTTGAAAAAAGACACTGATGCTAAAATTTATAGATTATTGATTTGCGAGAGGTTAATAAAATCGTGGTGCCCCAATACCCGGTAGTCTCTGATATCACGACACTTCTCACCATGGTTCCTCCTACTGCCACTACATTTAGTGTAATTGATTTAAAGAATGCATTTTTCTCAATACCCATTCACCCTGACAGCCGTTAATTGTTTGGCTTCACTTTGAATAATAGATCATTCAGGTTCTGTAGAGCTCCACAAGGGTATACAGAGAGTCCTAGCATTTATAGTCAGGCGTTGAAAAGGCAGCTAGATTCTTTTCCTGTACCGAAAGGGGTGGCTCTTATTCAATATGTCGACGACATCTTGTTGGCTGCTGATACCCCTGAACAGTGTAAAGAAGGACCACTGTCATTATTGTTATTTCTTGCCTCTCATCATCACAAAGTCTCTAGGAAGAAACTGCAATTTTGTAGACAGCAGATTACCTATTTAGGTCACCTCCTGTCTAAGGAGGGACGTGCACTCACACCATATCGCATTCAAACTATTTTAGACACTCCCGTGCCCCGTACTCAGAAGGATGTCCGTGCACCAATTGGCCTTACTTCTTTTTGTAGGCAGTGGATCCCTAGCTTTTCCCACATTATTAAACCCTTGTTGGCCCTTTTGACTAAAGACACTCCGATGCCTCTCCCATGGACTACTGAGTGCCAGGATGCCTTCCAACAGTTACGTCAAGCTCTTTGTTCTGCACCAGTATTAGGAACTCCAGACTACACTAAGACCTTCACACTCTATGTACACGAGAGGGAAGGTTGCGCTCTCTCAGTTTTAACACAAACACACGGTGATAAACAACGTCCTTGTGCATATTTCTCAGCTGTCCTTGATCCAGTTGCCCGCGCGCTGCCTGGTTGTTTTCGAGCGGTGGCGGCAACGGCTGTGTCCATACGTCAGAGCGAGGGAATAGTCTTGTCACATAGATTGCTTGTGTTAGTACCCCATTCAGTTGATGCCTTGTTAAATCAAACAAAAACACAGCATCTGACTAGTGCTCGCTTGACAGGATATGAATTGACACTTTTGGCCTCATATCACGTTAAAAAGATGTTTGACTCTGAACCCTGCTACATTATTGCCATTTCCAGCTACTCAGTCACAAGAGTTACATGACTGTATATCCCTTACTGAAGAACGAACAAAGGGTCGTGTTGACCTACAAGATACACCTCTTTCTAGTGTTGATGGGGAATTGTGGGTTGATGGATCCTGCCTGAAATTGCCTGATGGCACTACATCTGCTGCTTATGCAATTACAACACTTCAGACAGTAGTTGAGACAGCTCGTATCCCACAGAAGTCAGCTCAAGCAGCCGTGTTGAAAGCACTGACAAGAGCATGTGAGCTTAGTACAGAGTTGCTTGTTAACATTTACACTGATAGCCAATACGCCTTCGGCGTGGCTCATAACTTCGGGCAATTTTGGAAAGAAAGAGGCTTTCTCACTTCACATGGGACACAAATAGTGCATGGGGAATTAGTACATAATCTCCTTACTGCCTTGACCTATCCTAAGAAAGTGGCAATTGTTAAATGTAGTGCACACAAGATAGTGACTGATAAAATAGGAGCAGGCTATGCCTTTGCGGATTGCACAGCTCGTGAGACTGCAATGCAGCGAAGTACCACATCTATGTATGTAGTTAAGTCACAGGCTGAACGTTGGCATGATGCCAGGCAAGAGGTGCTGGACATGCAGCAATCTGCTTCTGTTGATGAATTAGACCAATGGTCCAAGGAGGGAACATTGGATGACGAGGGCTGTTGGAGGAATAAAGAAATGACAAAATGGAAGTTACCCGCAGCCTATTTACATCCTATGATTCACATGGCACATGGGCCGGCACATGTTGGAGCATCCTCAATAGCAAAGCAACTTATGCAAGTTTGGGATCATCCAGATATTGCCGGTACGGCTAAGAAAATAGTCCAGTCCTGTCTGATCTGTCTCCAGTATAATCCTGGAAAGAGAACACGAACTCCAACAGGAGGGTTTGCAATACCAACTGTACCTTTTGAGGTCCTGCAAATGGATTACATCCAGCTTGAGCGCTGTAACAACCTAAAGTATGTCTTAGTAGTGGTTTGCGCCTTCAGTAAATGGGTGGAAGCATACGCTACGAAGGATAATACAGCTCTTACGACAGCAAATGTGCTCCTAAAGGAGTTCTTTCCCCGATTCGGCATTTGCCGAGTTTTGTGGAGTGACAACAGACCCCATTTTATTGGGAAAGTTGTTGAGTATCTCATGAAAGGATTGGGAATTAAGCAGAAGTTTCATGCTGCTTTCCACCCACAATCAGCAGGACTAGTGGAACGTTACAACTCCACTCTGAAATTAAAATTGGCTAAGATACAGGCTTCCACATCTTTGAAATGGCCTGATGCACTGCCTTTGGCATTGCTGTCCATTAGATCGATACCACATACACGATCTGGCTTCACACCGTATGAGGTGGTTTTTGGAAGGCCAATGAATATTTGGGGGATTCCTAAGCCACGCCCTATACATGATGTACCTTATGTATTGATGAATGACTATTTGTCTCAGTTGACTGACAGTTTGTCTTCTATTTATCAACAGGTTCGGGAGACCCTTCCAGACAGGTCGCAAGGTGAGGGCCATTGTTTACGGCCTGGTGACTTTGTGGTCGTAAAGTCATTCCAGAGGACCAGCTCCCTAGCACAGAGGTGGCGAGGACCGGAGCAGGTACTACTGGCTACCAGGACTGCAGTTCGAGTGACGAACCGGAAGAACTGGGTCCACGCAACACACTGTCGAAAAGTGTTGCAAGACCTAGTGAGCCCAGCTGTGTTGGCAGATCACCGCGATATCCTGGTCACCGAGAAAGGACAAGCTGTGTCACCTGAAGGACCTGAGGAAGTCTTCCCGGACCACACGATTCCTGGTCCATCTCGATATCAGCTTCGACCCAGGAAGAAAGACATTTCATTGAAAGAGACTGTTTGATCCACTGTCCTGGGTAGTTAAAGCCTAACTACAAAGGGGGGGTCTTCTATTAGTGATTACTCGTCTCAACGTTAGTGAAGAAATAAACGCCTGCCCAGGACCTTAGGGCACCATCTGCTTTGTTGTTTGTCGACGAAATGAATATGTCTAAGGAGAAGAAACCAACTGCTGCAAGAGTTTGTAGCAAAAGAACAATAATTGCTACTGGACTTACTTTGACTATTGTTATTGTTGCTATAATAACATGGATTGTAGAGGAAGTAGCCCCTGTCCGAAATCTACTGACTACTACTACACCTGTCCCAATTGAACATCATTATTTTACTCTATCGTATCATGAGAAAAAGCATAGAATCTCCTACCTCAATAACACTTTCATTCAAATGTTGCATCATACCCACAATGCCACAAACGTTACCAATTGCTGGGTATGTGGAATGATGCCAGCTCATCAGAAAAAGGGAGGAACGCCTTTTATTCCCTTGCCGTTTTCACATAATGGCTCCTGCAGAGCCTGGTTTGCATTGTTGTGGGCTTCTGAAGTTGCTAATATTACTTATGCTGATGTAGGTGGACTAAACGCTCAGTTGAATAAAGTTTGTTACCCCCGATGAGGAAGGAGATTCAAAAGCTAAAGGAACTGTGTGGGAAATGGAGGAGTATCGCCGAGGAAATTCCTCCATACACTATGTTTTCCCTAACACTTGAACAACTATGGGGAATGGGCCTCCTGTTATTGCTGTTACTAGAGCTCGAGCGGATCTCTGTGAGAGCAGTATTGGCAGTATTCCTGTGGGAAAAAGTGACTGTACTTTAGTGTTGAACATTACTGGAATGAACAATAGCAGCTTTTTGTCCTCACACACCTATTTTATTTGCGGAAGTAAAGGTTATTACCATCTACCTATTGGTTGGTCTGGAAGCTGCTACGTGTCCTTTTTGCTTCCACCTGTGTTTTTGGCACCTGCATCCTACCATAAAGACTATAAACTGTATAATGACATTTCCAAGAACAGATTCAAAAGGACAATAAACAATGATGAGGTGGATCAAACTGATACTGCACTACAGCAGTATATTGACTTTAATTTGGGACTATTCTTCTTTGTTGGTGCGGCCTTAAACAGTAGAAAGATCAGGCGCTTGACACGTGTTGTAGAGGCTGTAAACAATCAGACAGCAATGGCACTTGGAAATATCACAGAAGAACTACAAATTGCGAGAATTGTGGGGCTCCAAAATAGGATGGTCCTTGATGTCATCCTGGCCGACCGTGGTGGAGCATGTCGCATCATCGGGAGTAGCTGCTGTGTCTATATCCCTGACCACGCCCCTTCTGTTTTTGACGCAATTTCCAAGTTGAACAAAATAGCCACTGAAATCCATCAGGATTCATGAACTTGGACTTTGACTGGATGGCTATGGAACATGTTTACTGTATGGGGCTGGAAGCTATTGTCAGCCTTATGTATATTTCTTGCTATTCTTTTCACTTGTTGCCTATGTATTCAATGCGGCCCAATGCTTTGTTCCCTTTGTGTTTCTACTTGCATCTCGTGTATACCGACTAAACAAAATGTTAAGAATGTAAATGCCCGATTACCAAGTGATCAAGAAATTAATGAATTAATGCAGATAGATGTATATGATATTTTCCGTACTCTTTATAAAGCCTAGAAGATGTCTTCAGCATATGCTAAAAGGGTCATCTGTGGAAATCTGAAATAAATTCTGTTAGCATAGGCTGAAGCCATCTTGTTTGTGGCATCCATTTTGTTAGCTATGTAATTCTTCCGTCTTCACTGTTGCTTGTCCTTCTATTCTGCTTGTGTCATCAACTCTAGTTAACTCCTTCTGTACTGAGCTAAAAGCAATGTGCTGAGCAAAGGCCTGTAGCTGCTAGAATGCACCTGGCTAAAGATATAACTGTCAACTGTTTTTTGCTGATGTAAACAGTTCTGTTCCCCTCCCACTCTGCTGACTAAGTGATCTCCCATCTGCCCATGTTTGTAGGTAGTTATTCCTGTGTATGCTTGTACCTTCTATTTGTAACTACATGCTTACTCTGCAACAAACTCTGTATATAAGCACCATGGTCTGTGACTTCAGTGTACTACCTCAGGCAGCACTTGAGAGTGCTGTGTGGACGTAGTCCCACTCATGAGTGATTAATAAACTTGTTATTTGAATTCCAGCTTCAGTGCCAATCTCTATTTTGTTGGTCTATGGACCCATGGACAAGAGAAGGGTGACCCCTGCACCGGTGTGCTCATTAAAAAGCAAATTTCCACACTGCCCATATCTCCCATACCAGCCCCTCGCTCCAAAAACTATTCATCTCTCCTGTCAATTACCACCTCTTTTTGTCACTGTTCCACTCTCCCATCACTGCCTTCCTCTCACCCATCATTATCCGCCTCTTCCCAGTCACTGTCCACCACCTCTCCCTTCCTGCATTCGCCTCCTGTAAGTGGTGCCCAACCACGTTTCCTGTCACTCTGCACTCACTGTGTGTGCTTACCCTAAATATTTTAAAGGTGCCATCCTGCTGCATTTAAAACTCCCCTCTGCTCAGTCCCTGGCACTGCCATCTGTGCTGGGAGTACTAAGACAGATAGCACCACACAAGCACAACTGTCTACAAAAAGAAGACCAAAACAATTAGAACCTACACAATGACCATGACAAAGTCATCACAGTTACTGGCTATGTGCGGCATAATTTAGGCTGCTTTCTGTAGACAGTTATAATTTTTGACAGAAAATGTGAAAAATGGACACAGACCCGAGTTTCTCTGTTGTGGAAATGATGCCCCCCCTTCAGAATAATATGGTGCACACCCCCAGAAGGGGAGGTTCCATGGTTTAAAGATCTGTAGTGTAAGGTTCTAAAAATTAACCAAAAAAAAGAGTATTCTGCATTTTGCAGGGAGACGGAAAATCCCCTTTCATCCAGATGTGTGACTTGATGCGGCACTGACAGCGACATCTAGGTTTACAACCAGCTTCTTTTCTGAAGCAGCTGCGTCCGGACGACAGCCAAGTGCAGCGCGGCAGATGTTAGGAAGCCTCACCAACGAGAAGGCACCCACCATCTCCCGTTTCGGGGGGGTGCGGCTTCATATTATTCCTTCTCCCTCGACCGTCAATCACGGTCAGGTGGTCTATGAATGCAGAGTATATTCTTATCTTTCCAGGACAGAGCAGTTTCAGATGCAGCTGAGTGTCGCTGACAACTGAAGATATGTCTTCTGTACGAGGGAATCAGTCTCATCGGTTGAACTAAGCATGCATTACAAAGTGCAAGAGCTCTAAAGATCTCCTCGCACACCAGGCGGTAACCTAGAGAGGCGGGGGCCGCTCCTGGTATCACCAGGGCCGGGGTGGGACCCAAGAGAGGCGGGGGCTGCTCCTGGTATCATCAGGGCCAGAGTGGGACCCAAGAGAGGCGGCGGGGACCGCCCCTGGTATCACCAGGGCCGGGGTAGGGCCCAAGAGAGGCGGGGGCCGCACCTGGTATCATCAAGGCCGGGGTGGGACCCAAGAGAGGCGCGGGCCGCTCCTGGTATCATCAGGGCCGGGGTGGGACCCAAGAGAGGCGGGGGCCGCTCCTGGTATCACCAGGGCCGGGGTGAGACCCAAGAGAGGCGGGGCCGCTCCTGGTATCATCAGTGCAGGGGTGGGACCCCAGAGAGGCAGGGCCGCTCCTGGTATCACCAGGGCCGGGGTGGGACCCAAGAGAGGCGGCAGCCGCTCCTGGGATCATCAGGGCCGGGACCCAAGAGAGGCGGGGGCCGCTCCAGGTATCATCAGGGCCGGGGTGGGACCCAAGAGAGGCGGGGGCCGCTCCTGGTATCACCAGGGCCGGGGTGGGACCCAAGAGAGGCGGGGGCCGCTCCTGGTATCATCAGGGCCGGGGTGGGACCCAAGAGAGGTGGGGGCCGCTCCTGGTATCACCAGGGTCGGGGTGGGACCCAAGAGAGGGGGGCGCTCCAGGTATCATCAGGGCCGGGGTGGGACCCAAGAGAGGCGGGGACCGCTCCTGGTATCACCAGGGCCGGGGTGGGACCCAAGAGAGGCGGGGGCCGCTCCTGGTAACATCAGGGCAGGGGTGGGACTCAAGAGAGGCGGGGGCCGCACCTGGTATCATCAGGGCCGGGGTGGGACCCAAGAGAGGCGCGGGCCGCTCCTGGTATCATCTGGGCCGGGTGGGACCCAAGAGAGGCGGGGGCCGCTCCTGGTATCACCAGGGCCGGGTGAGACCCAAGAGAGGCGGGGCCGCTCCTGGTATCATCAGTGCAGGGGTGGGACCCAAGAGAGGCGGGGGCCGCTCCTGGTATCACCAGGGCCGGGGTGGGACCCAAGAGAGGCGGGGGCCGCTCCTGGTATCACCAGGGCCGGGGTGGGACCCAAGAGAGGCGGGGGCCGCTCCTGGTATCATCAGGGCAGGGGTGGGACCCAAGAGAGGCGGGGGCCGCTCCTGGCATCATCAGGGCCGGGGTGAGACCCAAGAGAGGCGCGGGCCGCTCCTGGTATCATCAGGGCCGGGGTGGGACCCAAGAGAGGCGGCGGCCGCTCCTGGTATCATCAGGGCCGGGCCGGGGTGGGACCCAAGAGAGGCGGGGGCCGCTCCAGGTATCATCAGGGCCGGGGTGGGACCCAAGAGAGGCGGGGGCCGCTCCTGGTATAATCAGAGTGGGACCCAAGAGAGGCAGGGGCCGCTCCTGGTATCACCAGGGCCGGGGTGGGACCCAAGAGAGGTGGGGGCCGCTCCTGGTATCACCAGGGTCGGGGTGGGACCCAAGAGAGGGGGGCGCTCCAGGTATCATCAGGGCCGGGGTGGGACCCAAGAGAGGCAGGGGCCGCTCCTGGTATCATCAGGGCCGGGGTGGGACCCAAGAGAGGTGGGGGCCGCTCCTGGTATCACCAGGGTCGGGGTGGGACCCAAGAGAGGGGGGGGGCGCTCCAGGTATCATCAGGGCCGGGGTGGGACCCAAGAGAGGCGGGGACCGCTCCTGGTATCACCAGGGCCGGGGTGGGAGCCAAGAGAGGCGGGGACCGCTCCTGGTATCACCAGGGCCGGGGTGGGAGCCAAGAGAGGCGGGTGCCGCTCCTGGTCTCACCAGGGCCGGGGTGAGACCCAAGAGATGCAGGGGCCGCTCCTGGTCTCATCAGGGCCGGATGGGAACCAAAAGAGGCGGGGGCCGCTCCTGGTCTCATCAGGGCCGGGGTGGGAACCAAGAGAGGCGGGGCCGCTCCTGGTATCATCAGGGCCGGGGTGGGACCCAAGAGAGGCGGGACCCAAGAGAGGCGGGGCCGCTCCTGGTATCATCAGTGCAGGGGTGGGACCCAAGAGAGGCGGAGCCGCTCCTGGTATCACCAGAGCCGGGGTGGGACCCAAGAGAGGCGGGGGCCACTCCTGGTATCATCAGGCCGGGGCGGGAACCAAGAGAGGCGGCGGGGCCGCTCCTCGTATCATCAGGCCCGGGGTGGGCACCAAGAGAGTCGGGGGCCGCTCCTGGTATCATCAGGCCCGGGGTGGGAACCAAAAACAGCCTTGGCAAAAATGTTCACACTAGCCCTGCTGATCTCTCTCTTTCTCTCTCTCTCAACCCGGGGAGTAGGAAGGAGAGAGTAGCACACCTGCCAGCAGCGGCCTCAGAAGCTGCAGCCCACCGGGAAATGCCCGGAGGCATGAAGGGCAGTCCGGCGCTGGTTATCAAGCTACATTTCCAAAAGTTAAACATTTGGTTCCGCCTGGCATGTCATGGTTGTTGTTTAACTTGGTGCTACAGTTCACTGCAGAGTCAGCTTCGAGACTCGGATGCCACTGAACAGGCTGTTGGGAGGTCAGTGCCAAGACTGTCGAGGGGTCACTGCAGCTGCCACGTTTACCTCCTTCCACAGTCCACCGACCCACGGCCCAGATCGTGTAAGGATCACTGCTGAGGCGTCACTGTAGCCGTGTCTGCCTGCCACCACACACCACCGACCCAAGGCAAAGACTGCTGAGGGGTCACTGCAGCAGCCACTTCTATCTCCCACCACACACCACCGACCCAAGGCAAAGACTGCTGAGGGGTCACTGCAGCAGCCACTTCTATCTCCCACCACACACCACCGACCCAAGGCAAAGACTGCTGAGGGGTCACTGCAGCAGCCACTTCTATCTCCCACCACACACCACCGACCCAAGGCAAAGACTGCTGAGGGGTCACTGCAGCAGCCACTTCTATCTCCCACCACACACCACCGACCCGAGGCAAAGACTGCTGAGGGGACACTGCAGCAGACACTACCTCTCACCACACACCACTGACCCGAGGCAAAGACTGCTGAGGGGTCACTGCAGCAGCCACGTCTATCTCGCACCACACACCACCGACCCGAGGCAAAGACTGCTGAGGGGTCACTGCAGCAGCCACTACCTCCCACCACACACCACTGACCCGAGGCAAAGACTGCTGAGGGGTCACTGCAGCAGCCACGTCTATCTCGCACCACACACCACCGACCCGAGGCAAAGACTGCTGAGGGGTCACTGCAGCAGCCACTTCTATCTCCCACCACACACCACCGACCCGAGGCAAAGACTGCTGAGGGATCACTGCAGCAGACACTACTACCTCCCACCACACACCACCGACCCAAGGCAAAGACTGCTGAGGGATCACTGCAGCAGACACTACTACCTCCCACCACACACCACCGACCCAAGGCACAGACTGCTGAGGGGTCACTGCAGCAGCCACGTCTATCTCGCACCACACACCACCGACCCGAGGCAAAGACTGCTGAGGGTTCACTGCAGCAGACACTTCTACCTCCCACCACACACCACCGACCCAAGGCAAAGACTGCTGAGGGGTCACTGCAGCAGCCACGTCTATCTCCCACCACACACCACCGACCCAAGGCAAAGACTGCTGAGGGATCACTGCAGCAGACACGTCTATCTCCCACCACACACCACTGACCCAAGCAAAGACTGCTGAGGGGACACTGCAACAGCCACTTCCATCTTTCCCCACACACCACCGACCCAAGGCCCAGATCGCGTAGGGATCACTACAGCCGCAGGCAGTCACAACTGACTCCCAACACACACCACACCGACCCAAGGCACAGACTGCTGAGGGGTCACTGCAGCAGCCACTTCTATCTCCCACCACACACCACCAACCCGAGGCAAAGACTGCTGAGGGGTCACTGCAGCAGCCATGTCTATCTCCCACCACACACCACCGACCCAAGGCAAAGACTGCTGAGGGGTCACTGCAGCAGCCACTTCTATCTCCCACCACCAACCCGAGGCAAAGACTGCTGAGGGGTCACTGCAGCAGACACTTCTACCTCCCACCACACACCACCGACCCAAGGCAAAGACTGCTGAGGGGTCACTGCAGCAGCCACGTCTATCTCCCACCACACACCACCGACCCAAGGCAAAGACTGCTGAGGGATCACTGCAGCAGACACTACTACCTCCCACCACACACCACCGACCCGAGGCAAAGACTGCTGAGGGGTCACTGCAGCAGACACGTCTATCTCCCACCACACACAACCGACCCAAGGCAAAGACTGCTGAGGGGTCACTGCAGCAACCACTTCTATCTCCCACCACACACCACCGACCCAAGGCACAGACTGCTGAGGGGTCACTGCAGCAGCCACGTCTATCTCCCACCACACACCACTGACCCGAGGCAAAGACTGCTGAGGTGTCACTGCAGCACCCACTTCTATCTCCCACCACACACCACCGACCCAAGGCAAAGACTGCTGAGGGGTCACTGCAGCAGCCACTTCTATCTCCCACCACACACCACTGACCCAAGCAAAGACTGCTGAGGGGACACTGCAACAGCCACTTCCATCTTTCCCCACACACCACCGACCCAAGGCCCAGATCGCGTAGGGATCACTACAGCCGCAGGCAGTCACAACTGACTCCCAACACACACCACACCGACCCAAGGCACAGACTGCTGAGGGGTCACTGCAGCAGACACGTCTATCTCCCACCACACACCACCGACCCAAGCAAAGACTGCTGAGGGGTCACTGCAACAGCCACTTCTATCTCTCCCCACACACCACCGACCCAAGGCCCAGATCGCGTAGGGATCACTACAGCCGGAAGCAGTCACAACTGACTCCCAACACACACCACACCGACCCAAGGCACAGACTGCTGAGGGGTCACTGCAGCAGCCACTTCTATCTCCCACCACACACCACCAACCCGAGGCAAAGACTGCTGAGGGGTCACTGCAGCAGCCATGTCTATCTCCCACCACACACCACCGACCCAAGGCAAAGACTGCTGAGGGGTCACTGCAGCAGCCACTTCTATCTCCCACCACCAACCCGAGGCAAAGACTGCTGAGGGGTCACTGCAGCAGACACTTCTACCTCCCACCACACACCACCGACCCAAGGCAAAGACTGCTGAGGGGTCACTGCAGCAGCCACGTCTATCTCCCACCACACACCACCGACCCAAGGCAAAGACTGCTGAGGGATCACTGCAGCAGACACTACTACCTCCCACCACACACCACCGACCCAAGGCAAAGACTGCTGAGGTGTCACTGCAGCAGACACGTCTATCTCCCACCACACACAACCGACCCAAGGCAAAGACTGCTGAGGGGTCACTGCAGCAACCACTTCTATCTCCCACCACACACCACCGACCCAAGGCACAGACTGCTGAGGGGTCACTGCAGCAGCCACGTCTATCTCCCACCACACACCACCGACCCGAGGCAAAGACTGCTGAGGTGTCACTGCAGCACCCACTTCTATCTCCCACCACACACCACCGACCCAAGGCAAAGACTGCTGAGGGGTCACTGCAGCAGCCACTTCTATCTCCCACCACACACCACTGACCCAAGCAAAGACTGCTGAGGGGATACTGCAACAGCCACTTCCATCTTTCCCCACACACCACCGACCCAAGGCCCAGATCGCGTAGGGATCACTACAGCCGCAGGCAGTCACAACTGACTCCCAACACACACCACACCGACCCAAGGCACAGACTGCTGAGGGGTCACTGCAGCAGACACGTCTATCTCCCACCACACACCACCGACCCAAGCAAAGACTGCTGAGGGGTCACTGCAACAGCCACTTCTATCTCTCCCCACACACCACCGACCCAAGGCCCAGATCGCGTAGGGATCACTACAGCCGGAAGCAGTCACAACTGACTCCCAACACACACCACACCGACCCAAGGCACAGACTGCTGAGGGGTCACTGCAGCAGACACATCTAGCTCCCACCACACACCACCGAACCAAAGTCTTCAAGTCATCAACCTCAAGCCATCGAGGGGCACCTCCTGGTCAATTCCACACACTTCAGGGCCGGGCGGGGATCAAAGAAGACCAGACAATAAAACACACTAACAAGCATCAAAACAGTCAGTGGATGGAACAAAGCACAGCAGAAGGAATTAAATGAGAGCCGTGCTTTGCACGGTGTGCTTGCTACCCAGATGGATCAACAATGCACAGTAGGTTCATGTGCCTGCTCTTCAGATGCGTCTACAGCCTACATGAAAGACCATCTGACACTAGGTCTACTCCCTCCAGCTGACGATCTCTGGGGCGCGCTACAAGGAGCTGCGCTTAAATAGGATAATACAAAAGGTCGGGACAGACAGACAAGGGTGATCCAAGCGTGAGAGCAAAGACAGAGCTGAGGCTGCGTGGATTTCACCCTGCTACTGTGGGTAAAGGGCATAACCATAGCATGTGCCTGGTGGCCCTTGTCTGGCATTGGTATCCAAAAACAACATTTTATTCCAGACCCTAGAAGCTGGAAGCCAGTGGCACCAAGAGCTATATGAATACTGCACATTTTCTATAATATCCTTCCGCAAGTGAAGATCCCACCACGGCATACATGATGGCCTATCTGTCCGCAAGCCATGATCCCACCACGGCATACATGATGGTCTATCTGTCCGCAAGTTACGATTCCACCGTAGCATACATGATGGCCTATCTGTCCGCAAATTACGATCCCACCGTAGCATACATGATGGCCTATCTGTCCGCAAATTACGATCCCACCGTAGCATACATGATTGCCTATCTGTCTGCAAGTTACGATCCCACCATGGCATACATGATGGCCTATCTGTCTGCAAGTTACGATCCCACCATGGCATACATGATGGCCTATCTGTCCGCAAGTTACGATCCCACCGTAGCATACATGATGGTCTATCTGTCTGCAAGTTACGATCCCACCACGGCATACATGATGGTCTATCTGTCTGCAAGTTACGATCCCACCACGGCATACATGATGGTCTATCTGTCTGCAAGTTACGATCCCACCACGGCATACATGATGGCATATCTGTCCGCAAGTTACGATCTCACCGTAGCATACATGATGGCCTATCTGTCCGCAAGTTACGATCCCACCACGGCATACATGATGGCCTATCTGTCCGCAAGTTACGATCCCACCGTAGCATACATGATGGCCTATCTGTCCGCAAGCCAAGATCCCACCTCAGCATACATGATGGCCTATCTGTCCGCAAGTTACGATCCCACCGTAGCATACATGATGGCCTATCTGTCCACAAGTTACGATCCCACCACGGCATACATGATGGCCTATCTGTCCACAAGTTACGATCCCACCGTAGCATACATGATGGCCTATCTGTCCGCAAGTTACGATCCCAATGTAGCATACATGATGGCCTATCTGTCCGAAAGTCATGAGCCCACCACGGCATACATGATGGCCTATCTGTCCGCAAGTTACGATCCCACCGTAGCATACATGATGGCCTATCTGTCCGCAAGCCAAGATCCCACCTCAGCATACATGATGGCGTATCTGTCCGCAAGTTACGATCCCACCGTAGCATACATGATGGCCTATCTGTCCACAAGTCCAGAGCCCACTGCAGCATACATGATGGCCTATCTGTCCGCAAGTTACGATCCCACCGTAGCATACATGATGGCTTATCTGTCCGCAAGTCATGAGCCCACTGCAGCATACATGATGGCCTATCTGTCCGCAAGCCAAGATCCCACCACGGCATACATGATGGCCTATCTGTCCACAAGCTAAGATCCCACCACAGCATACATGATGGCCTATCTGTCCGCAAGTCCTGAGCCCACTGCAGCATACATGATGGCCTATCTGTCCACAAGCCAAGATCCCACCTCAGCATACATGGTGGCCCATCTGTCCGCAAGCCAAGATCCCACCTCAGCAAACATGATGGCCTATCTGTCCGCAAGCCAAGATCCCACCTCAGCATACATGATGGCCCATCTGTCCGCAAGCCAAGATCCCACCTCAGCATACATGATGGCCCATCTGTCCGCAAGCCAAGATCCCACCTCAGCATACATGATGGCCTATCTGTCCCCAAGTCATGAGCTCAACACAGCCTGTGAGATGGCCACTCTGTCCGCAAGCCAAGATCCCACCTCAGCATACATGATGGCCTCTCTGTCCGCAAGTCCTGAGCCCACTGCAGCATACATGATGGCCTATCTGTCCGCAAGTCCTGAGCACACTGCAGCATACATGATGGCCTATCTGTCCACAAGCCAAGATCCCACCTCAGCATACATGATGGCCTATCTGTCCGCAAGCCAAGATCCAACCACGGTATACATGATGGCCCATCTGTCCGCAAGACAAGATCCCACCTCAGCATAAATGATGGCCTATCTGTCCGCAAGCCAAGATCCAACCACGGCATACATGATGGCCTATATGTCCCCAAGTCATGAGCTCAACACAGCCTGTGAGATGGCCCATCTGTCCGCAAGCCAAGATCCAACCACGGCATACATGATGGCCCATCTGTCCGCAAGCTAAGATCCCACGTCGGCATACATGATGGCCTATCTGTCCCCAAGTCATGAGCTCAACACAGCCTGTGAGATGGCCACTCTGCAGGAGGCAGGAGCCCACCAAAGCTTGCATGATGGCTGCTCTGTCCTACAGTCATGAGCACAGCCTGCAAGACGGCAACTCTGTCTGCAAATAATGAGTACACCATAGCCTTCAAGTTGGCCAATCTGCATGAGCCCACCACAGCATATGTGACAGCCACTCCATGTCCAAGTCATCAGCCCACCACAGCTAGCATGATGGCCACGCTGTCCGCAAGTCTGCAAGATGGCCACTCTGCATGAGTCATGAGCCCACCCCAGCATGCATGACAGCCACTCTGTGCATCTTGTGCTCAACAAAGCCTCTGTGATGGATAGTCTGTGCACAAGCCATGAGCCCACCACAGCATGCATGGCTTTTATGCTGGGCACGAGCCTGGAGCCCACCATGGTGTATTGCAAAGCGCAGGGTCACTTGGAGCTGGTTAGTCTTGGGAGTGCGTACATTCTGCACAAAGATCACCCTGGTCCTAGCCACCAGGCAACATCACAAAGGCAAATATATTTAACTCAGAGACAGTGATGCCAGTTACCGGACACATTAATGAATAGATAATTGACCCTGCATATGACTTTTTATAAGTCACTGCCGAATATGCCAACAATCCTAATCATTTATGATGCTGGTTGCCGCTTTTTGTACAAGCTACGGCCTGCAGGTGCTTAGAGTCGACTCTGTGTCTGGGAAGCTGTGGATTGAATCCGATAAAAAGTGAAACCCAAGGACCCGACGGGAACAAACTTACCAAGTTGTTTCTGAAAGCCATGCAGTGGTCTGAATGTGCCCCTTAGCTCCTTTGGACTAGGAAGGATCATCACCACACGACGCACACAGGCATGTTTACTGATAAACGGATGTATTACTGGGTTAAAATTGGCCATTCTCCACGGAAGTCACACATTTATACCATGCATTATTTTTCTTTATGCCATCTCCAGCAGAAACCTCAAGGCCATTTTCCCTGATCCGGGTTCCAGAAAATGTAATGTGACTTCCTGTGGATACACCATCAGGCCAAAAGTGTTGTGCCGTAATTTCAAGTGCTGTTATTGTTATAAAAGTTAGTGGTTTTAACAGCTGACATATCCCACCTCCTATTGGCCAAGGAATGCTACCAAGCATGCTCTGCATTCGTTTGTGGACGCTTACCCCGGGTGAGCAGCGAACCTCCGGCGTGCAGCACACTGCTCTGTGCACCGCTCTTGCAGCTTTGCTCGATGTCACGCCGTGGAGCTAGAATCACAGGACTGCCCGTTGTGAGGGGTTGTCAAAATCTGGCTGTCAGCAGGGTGAGCGAGGCTGGCATGGAGCGTTGCATGCCGCTCTTCCCGCCAAGGGCCTGCACGCGCACAGGGGCCGGATTGGCGCTCCTATGGCACGTGTCAGCTCATCACAGGCCGTGTGCTCATAGCCTAGCCAATGGCCGAGCACGCAGCCAGCACTGGCAGGGTCAAAGGGCAGCGTTGCTAACTCAGGCGGGGTGACCTCTGCACCCTCATGCCCAGCTTTACCAAGCAGGGCCGGCGCTAGGCATGGGCAGTGTGGGCAGCTGCCCAGGGCCTCGTACTCAGACTACCAGCATGGGGCCCGCAACCGATTGTGTGTCCTGTTGTTTCCCTGCCGATCCAACTAAAAGAAAGGTGTGTCTCCTTGCAACTAGGATCCATGGGAGGGGTCCCCTCCCCCGGCCTCTCAGGGATGGTGTCTGGAGGCCTAGGGGAGGGAGTCCCTTCCTCTTGTCCCAATTGCAAGGCGACCATTCAGAGACACTGCGGGACGCCTATTGTCCAGCATTTTAGCGCCCCCACAGTTTTAACTTTTAGCCCACAAGCAATTCTCACACCTATCGGGCTGAAGGGCCTCCCGCAGTGTCTCTGAATGGTCTCCTTGCAAGGGGTCACTGTCACTTATGTAAATTAGAGGGACCTCCCGCATTCCCTTTTGGCCCAGGGCCCCGCAAATCCTAGAACCGGCCCTGTTACCAAGCCCACTCTTTGGGTTAATATTAGTATTTATTTGCCCTCAGAATAGAGCGTCTGAAGCTATCAAACCCTAGGAGGGTGAGGCATGTCCTTCAAACGAGGCCGGCTAACAGAGCGTCCACCCCCGAGCCCCTTCAGAAGAAGCAGTGCAGCGAGGGCCTCCTCTGTGGAAGTCACCCCCGTTCAGCATCCGAGAGCATCTGCAAATGCTGAATGTCATCGCTCCTAGCGCCCTTACACTGGAGACAAACACACGGAGTTTAGAAATGGCTGAGGCACACAGGGGAGGACACCCAAGCCAAGAGGGGGGCAAACACCCTTCCTACCACGAAAATCTGTGAAAGAGGCCAGCCCTGAAGACTAGAGACTGTTTCATTATAGTCCGCCCACTAACCAGCCTTCGCCTCTAGCTGAAGTCATGAAGCTCAGACTATTAACACCATTTCAGAAATATTCCATCTCAGGGCATACTCTTGTATAAACTAATAAATATGTGACTAGGTCTAAAGAACAATGCACACGAGACTCAGAATGCCTCACTTATCTGACATTACTGCCTCACACCCTTCCTTCTTCCAGTCAAACCCATCTATCACAATGGCACTCTGCCCTGTCTGTTTTAATTAAAAAAACTTGAAGCATCTCCTCCTTTCCACTAAAAACAGTTTAAAAAAGAGTACATTTAAGCAACCTGGCAGGTACGACAGTGGAGGAAGGTAGCCACACGGTCACGGCTGCGAGGACGAGCTCTCAAGAGGAAACATAGTGCGAGCAAAGGCAAAGTGGGCTCTGGCCCAGGGCCCCACAGCCTTTCAGGGGGCCCCACAGCCTTTCAGGGGGCCCCACAGCCTTTCAGGGGGCCCCACAGCCTTTCAGGGGGCCCCACAGCCTTTCAGGGGGCCCCCAAATAAGTCTGCCTCTGTTCTCCACACAGTCCTGCTCTAACAACCTTGAATGATTTTTAAACATAGATTGTTAACACAATTTTCATCTAATTTATGTTTAATACGCGTACTGTGTGAGAGTCTATTACAGACATTTTGCAGAGAAATGTTGAGCTTGTTTTTCAACACCATGTAACATCGATAAAAAAGCTTCTTTTAGATCAAAACAGGGCCTTACCTATCAGAAATGGCACTGGGTCGCAGAAATGATTTGCAATAATATTTGTGAGCTGCTGCTATTGTACAGTATTGAAAGCACACGTAATTATCCCTGGATATTAGCTGGAAACACATTCAGAATATGGACTTGTGTGCTTGTGCAGTGTCTGTGGCTTGGCCTAAGAGGGCATGAAAAATCTGATATTGGATCGTAAATTCAAAGCTGTTCCGAACAGGGGCCCCAAAATATGTTTGGCCCAGGACCCCCAAAATCCTTAAGTTGTCCTGCGAGCAAATCCTCCATTGATTCTGAGCGCTTAGGGGTTAAACCACGGCAAGACCCCCATCACTTCTCACAGGGTGCCCCCAACTTCACTCAAAGGAGGCTGGAAGAGATCAGGACATGCAACGACTGCCAGAAAAGACATTTACAAAAACATGGTCAGTAGAAAAGTGTGGAACAGAAGACACGCAGTAACTAAACATGGCCCTATCTGTTCTGGCTGGCCATTTGTAGAACCTGCATGAATAACAAGCAGCGAGGCATCTGCGCCCAGAGGCGGCGGACCTATCCAGGGCCAGTAGAGATAGAATGTGGCCTTCATGGATAGGGAGCCGGAGAGGGGCTGGAATTCTGCAATCTTTACCCAAAGTGCACAGACTCCAGGTTTGGTGCTTCCAGTGCATGGCAAGCTCAAAGCCCAAATACAGAGGGGTCACAGGGTTAAAATAGCTGTGACCTCCATGAAGCACCTAGTCCATGGGTTTCTCCATCAGCCTTCCAGTTGGAGACGAAAGTGGTTTGCAGATCAGGTCCACAGGCAGGTGTTAGCTCTTCCCTCCACAGGACCACGGCAATCTCTTCGCGGACTGCAGGGGTGGGGGTTATAGACCACCAATCCAGTGGGAAGTTATAGTTGAAACTTTCTGTAAGCCGGGGGATCAGCGTTTCACACGGGTGGGAATTATATATACGGGAAGGTGTAGCATTGAATTACCCTCCACTGCTCTAGATTTGAGGTTTATCCATTCTGCTGCACCCCCAAAAACAAAAATAAGCGAAAAGCTCCTGTTTCAGAATAAAACAATTCTTTCAGTAGCACACAGCGGTAATTAAATAATCATCTTATATGTGAAGAAGGTGTCACGGGGCATTAGACCTGTGCTGGACCTGAAAAGGGCAATTACAAGGGTCGAAACAATCCATTTCAAGATGGACTGAAGGCAGAAAATTCAAACGAGCGGAATTCATGGTTACTTTGGATCTGAGACTTGTCTGTCCCCCTGTTTTGATATGGAAGACAGCAGTGCATTCTGCGATTCACAGTTCACATTCTACCCTTTCACTTCTGCTTCCTGCTGTATGGCCTAAAGGTGGCATCAGAGGTCTTTACCAAGCGGTTGTCCCCCTAAGCAGAGTTCCTGCAGGACTGTGATGTCCCAGCTCATTGATATCTGGACCACTCGATGATGTGCTCCCTGCCCAGGTATCAGACAGAGAACAACATGAATGTGGAAGTGGACTTCCTTCAAAAGTCTGATTATGAATATGGTCTAGAGATGGACCCTTCACAAGGTATTAAGCTTCTTGGGTCAGGTTCTACACAAAGGAACGCAGAGTGGTCCTCCCCAATCACCCAGCCAGCAGGATTGAGGACATTGGATATAACCATCTTCCTCAAGATTCTCCCATGGTAAGGATGTGGCGAACCACAGGGCTGGCTATAGCTCTGCTGGCACCCGATGCAACAATCTTAATTGGCACCTCTCCCCCCCATGACCGACTTCTCCATGGATTCCCTCATTAACACCCTCCAACAGTGCCCTTCATCTATGTCTCTATAGCCCCTCTCTCACATGTATTTTACCTGCTTTATAGCGCTACTCATGCCAGCGTAAGGTGTCAGAGCACTTTACATCACACTCACATTATACAGAGACAATGAATCATAGTGTGTAAATCCGAGTATATTTAATGTTATTAAAGACAATGAGGATTATAGGATGCAGGAGTCACGTCATCCATGCTGGTAGGCAGTATATTTTAAAGAGTGCTTGGTCTGGAGAAGCACAAACTCTGGATTTAAAATGTGACAGTGTTTGGGGTTGGCGTCACTAATAACAATTTATTTCTACCCATACAAACCCTTGTTAGCAACATTAGGAAAATGAAATACTTGGGGAAAACATAAGGTTCCAGCCCTAGTCCTTCCAGTTTGCTTGCAGCGCTTTGAAGACGTTCATAGCTCACTGCGTTATATTGGTTATGATTGTAACATATGATCTGCAAGTAACAATAGGATCTCTGTGACAAAAGAAGTAACCCCCCTGAGTTATCTACATATATATACAGTTCTGTGATCTGCATGGTACATGCAGCGGCGGCTCCTCCGCTATGGCGGAGGAGCGTCGTGCCCCCCTCATCCCCAAAACGACACTCGTTTTATTTCTCCTTTCCTGCTGAGTCTTGGGGGCGGGGCCTGGGGGGTGACGGCACTGAGGGGAGTGGTAGTGCACTCCCTTCACTGTGCACATGTGGGTTTGGCCGGCCGTCTCAGGCCAGCCAAACCATCATGCGCAGTGAACCTCTCTCCAACCCCAGCTGCATTGCAGGGGTTAAAGAGAGCAGGCACAGGCTCCTAGTCTGTCCTGGAGTGCCAATCGAGGGCGCTCAGGCCTATCCTGAAGCTGCTCTCATGTGAGAGCAGCTTCCGGATAGGCCGTAGGGCACTCTGGAAGCCTGTGCCTGAAGCAGAGGAGTCCGACGCGGCCGGCTGAAGGTAGTTTTTTATTTTTTTTTATTTTGCCCCCTCCCTTCGCGACGCCTATGCCCCCCGCCCGCCACTCGTCCCAAACACAGGCCACTACTGCGTACATGTCCTTTGCACATTAACCCTCTGTGCTACTTTATGAGTCAAAACTGCCACTAGGCAAAACACCGATCTCTCCCCAACAAGTACATTACTCCCCAAAGTTATCTTGACATTTGTATTGTTGCCTCAAAGCACAGCGCCCCTTATTTTTATCCACCCAGGTCTGTGTCTATCTGAGGCCTTCACTGCATGTACTACACACACACCCCCGGGAGCTGAAACCTCACAAGACTATAGGCATCTGGGGAGCACTGCTCTTCACTGAACATTCAAACAGGGAGACACACGGAGCATTTCACTGAAGCAGCCTGGAGCTAGAGCTCACATGCAGAAAAGAGAGCTGTTCTAGAGCTCGCATGGAGAAAAGAGCTGTTCTAGAGCTCGCATGGAGAAAGGAGAGCTGTTCTAGAGCTCGCATGGAGAAAAGAGCTGTTCTAGAGCTCGCATGGAGAAAAGAGAGCTGTTCTAGAGCTTGCATGGGGAAAAGAGGTGTTCTAGAGCTCGCATGCGGAGAAAAGAGCTGTTCTAGAGATCGCATGGAGAGAAGAGCTGTTCTAGAGCTCGAACGCAGACAAAAGAGCTGTTCTAGAGCTCGCATGGAGAAAAGAGCTGTTCTAGAGCTCACATGGAGAAAAAACCTGCTCTAGAGCTCGCATGCAGAAAAGAGAGCTGTTCTAGAGCTCACATGGAGAAAAGAGAGCTGTTCTAGAGCTCGCATGGAGAAAAGAGCTGTTCTAGAGCTTGCATGGAGAAAAGAGCTGTTCTAGAGCTCGCATGGAGAGAAGAGCTGTTCTAGAGCTCGAATGGAGAAAAGAGCTGTTCTAGAGCTCGAATGGAGTAAAAAGGTGTTCTAGAGCTCACATGCACAAAAGAGCTGTTCTAGAGCTCGCATGCAGAAAAGGGAGCTGCTCTAGAGCTCGCATGGAGAAAAGAGCTGTTCTAGAGCTCGCATGGAGGGGAAAAAAGAGCTGTTCTAGAGCTCGAATGAAAGAGCTGTTCTAGACCTCGCATGGCGGAGATAGAGCTGTTCTAGAGCTCGCATGGAGGGGGGGAAGAGCTGTTCTAGAGCTCGAATGAAAGAGCTGTTCTAGAGCTCGCACGTAGAGAAGAGCGCTGTCCTGGAGCTCGCTTGGAGAAAAGAGCTGTTCTAGAGCTCGCATGCGGAGAAAAGAGCTGTTCTAGAGCTCGCATGGAGAAAAGAGCTGTTCTAGAGCTCGCATGGAGAGAAGAGCTGTTCTAGAGCTCGAACGCAGACAAAAGAGCTGTTCTAGAGCTCGCATGGAGAAAAGAGCTGTTCTAGAGCTCGCATGGAGGAAAGACCTGTTCTAGAGCTCGCATGCAGAAAAGAGAGCTGTTCTAGAGCTCACATGGAGAAAAGAGAGCTGTTCTAGAGCTCGCATGGAGAAAAGAGCTGTTAGGGAGAAAAGAGCTGTTCTAGAGCTTGCATGGGGAAAAGATCTGTTCTAGAGCTCGCACGCGGAGAAAAGAGCTGTTCTAGAGCTCGCATGGAGAAAAGAGCTGTTCTAAAGCTCGCATGGAGAGAAGAGCTGTTCTAGAGCTCGAACGCAGGCAAAAGAGCTGTTCTAGAGCTCGCATGGAGAAAAGAGAGCTGTTCTAGAGCTCGCATGGAGAAAAGAGCTTTTCTAGAGCTCGCATGGAGAAAAGAGAGCTGTTCTAGAGCTTGCATGGGAAAAGAGCTGTTCTAGAGCTCGCATGCGGAGAAAAGAGCTGTTCTAGAGCTCGCATGGAGAGAAGAGCTGTTCTAGAACTCGAACTCAGACAAAAGAGCTGTTCTAGAGCTCGCATGGAGAAAAGAGAGCTGTTCTAGAGCTCGCATGGAGAAAAGAGCTGTTCTAGAGCTCGCATGGAGAAAAGAGAGCTGTTCTAGAGCTTGCATGGGGAAAAGAGCTGTTCTAGAGCTCGCATGCGGAGAAAAGACCTGCTCTAGAGCTCGCATGCAGAAAAGAGAGCTGTTCTAGAGCTCACATGGAGAAAAGAGAGCTGTTCTAGAGCTCGCATGGAGAAAAGAGCTGTTAGGGAGAAAAGAGCTGTTCTAGAGCTCACATGGAGAAAAGACCTGCTCTAGAGCTCGCATGCAGAAAAGAGAGCTGTTCTAGAGCTCACATAGAGAAAAGAGAGCTGTTCTAGAGCTTGCATGGAGAAAAGAGCTGTTAGGGAGAAAAGAGCTGTTCTAGAGCTCGCATGGAGAAAAGAGCTGTTCTAGAGCTTGCATGGAGAAAAGAGCTGTTCTAGAGCTCGCATGGAGAAAAGAGCTGTTCTAGAGCTCGCATGGAGAGAAGAGCTGTTCTAGAGCTCGAACGCAGGCAAAAGAGCTGTTCTAGAGCTCGCATGGAGAGAAGAGCTGTTCTAGAGCTCGAACGCAGACAAAAGAGCTGTTCTAGAGCTCGCATGGAGAAAAGAGCTGTTCTAGAGCTCGCATGGAGGAAAGACCTGTTCTAGAGCTCGCATGCAGAAAAGAGAGCTGTTCTAGAGCTCACATGGAGAAAAGAGAGCTGTTCTAGAGCTCGCATGGAGAAAAGAGCTGTTAGGGAGAAAAGAGCTGTTCTAGAGCTTGCATGGGGAAAAGATCTGTTCTAGAGCTCGCACGCGGAGAAAAGAGCTGTTCTAGAGCTCGCATGGAGAAAAGAGCTGTTCTAAAGCTCGCATGGAGAGAAGAGCTGTTCTAGAGCTCGAACGCAGGCAAAAGAGCTGTTCTAGAGCTCGCATGGAGAAAAGAGAGCTGTTCTAGAGCTCGCATGGAGAAAAGAGCTGTTCTAGAGCTCGCATGGAGAAAAGAGAGCTGTTCTAGAGCTTGCATGGGGAAAAGAGCTGTTCTAGAGCTCGCATGCGGAGAAAAGAGCTGTTCTAGAGCTCGCATGGAGAGAAGAGCTGTTCTAGAACTCGAACTCAGACAAAAGAGCTGTTCTAGAGCTCGCATGGAGAAAAGAGAGCTGTTCTAGAGCTCGCATGGAGAAAAGAGCTGTTCTAGAGCTCACATGGAGAAAAGAGAGCTGTTCTAGAGCTTGCATGGGGAAAAGAGCTGTTCTAGAGCTCGCATGCGGAGAAAAGACCTGCTCTAGAGCTCGCATGCAGAAAAGAGAGCTGTTCTAGAGCTCACATGGAGAAAAGAGAGCTGTTCTAGAGCTCGCATGGAGAAAAGAGCTGTTAGGGAGAAAAGAGCTGTTCTAGAGCTCACATGGAGAAAAGACCTGCTCTAGAGCTCGCATGCAGAAAAGAGAGCTGTTCTAGAGCTCACATAGAGAAAAGAGAGCTGTTCTAGAGCTTGCATGGAGAAAAGAGCTGTTAGGGAGAAAAGAGCTGTTCTAGAGCTCGCATGGAGAAAAGAGCTGTTCTAGAGCTTGCATGGAGAAAAGAGCTGTTCTAGAGCTCGCATGGAGAAAAGAGCTGTTCTAGAGCTCGCATGGAGAGAAGAGCTGTTCTAGAGCTCGAACGCAGGCAAAAGAGCTGTTCTAGAGCTCGCATGGAGAAAAGAGAGCTGTTCTAGAGCTTGCATGCAAAAAAGAGCTGTTCTAGAGCTCGCATGGAGAAAAGAGCTGTTCTAGAGCTCGAATGGAGAAAAGAGCTGTTCTAGAGCTCGAATGGAGTAGAAAGGTGTTCTAGAGCTCACATGCACAAAAGAGCTGTTCTAGAGCTCGCATGGAGGGGGAAAAAGAGCTGTTCTAGAGCTTGAATGAAAGAGCTGTTCTAGACCTCGCATGGCGGAGATAGAGCTGTTCTAGAGCTCGCATGGAGGGGGGGGGAATGTAGGAGAGTAGGATCTGCTTCACAGGGGTACCCCCACTTTTTGCTGATACTTCACTGGTTTTCGACATTAGTCTGGCTGGGGCCCTGCTATTCAGAACCCCAGCCTAGCTGTTTCCTCTTTAAAAGGGTCTCCATGTGCCTTAGGCACATCACTGATTGGGATCTGGAGTGCCCTTGTAAGTCCCTAGTATATGGTATACTATGTACCAAGGGCATAGGTACCTCAGAGGCCTGCCAGGGGCTGCAGCATGTATTATGCCACCCCTGGTAGGCCATCCAAACTGGCACCACAGGTCTGCTACTGCAGCCTGGGTAAGGTGGTGCATGCACCCCTTGCAGTGGTATAGGTTACCTATATCACTAAATGCATACACACATATAAACCTATAAGTCACTCCTAAGGCAGGCCTTATCAATCCTAAAGGCAGAGTGCATGGTTCCTATGTGAGAGGGTGCCCCTGCATGAGCAGGGCCCCTCTGCAGCGTTCGGAGACCATCTCTGATGCTGTTTGTAGTGCAGCCTGACCATATACTCTTAAACGCATTATATCCTCGCGGTAAAATGCTAACTATGGAATGGCTGCACCTAAACATGTCGTGTTTGGTGTCAAACATCTTGGAATACTACCCCCCGCCAATCCTGGCGGCGGGGGTAGCATTCCACCCTTCTAGAGGGAAAGGCATGTTAACTCTGACGAGTCCGGTAACTTCTTTCCAGAGCCTGGCATCACAAAATGGATGCTGCTGCCACAGACACGAGTCTGGCCTCCTGCTGCTGGACGAAACTCCGGCAGGGGAGGCCTGGACAATAGGTTTCCTGTCCCAGGGAGGTGTGACCACCTCCCCAGACAGGACAATGTGTATTGGGGCTGGGCGGGAGCACTTTCGGGTGCTTTGAAGTCCTGCACTGGGGGCACATTTGGTGTCCCTGTGCATACCCCAGTTCAAACCGGATCAGGGGCTTGCAGCCCCTGCTTTGGCGCGAACTGGACAAAGGGAAAGGGGTGTAGCCACCCCTCTGCCCTGACCCACCCATAGGTGGGGCCACAGAGTAGTCCATCCCCTATTTTTAGAATAAAGGTAGGAACCCAGTCCCTAGGACTTTAGATTATACCTGGACGAAACTCTGAAACAGAATCCTGGACCTTCGATGCTCTACTCACGATTAGAGGACTGAAGAATCTCCCTTGGGGTCAAGGAGTGACTCCCCTGCTTGGCAGGCACCAAAGAAGCATCTGTCCGGTTCGCATCACTGAAGCTCCCGTCGGACGCCGAAGTCATCGCATCACCAGAGGTGGATTCTCAGACTTCCCCGAGGCTACCCTGAGTCCCCAGCAAAGCTGAGGCCCGTGGCTATCGTGGGTAACGTGAGACCGTGACCCCTGGACACCGAGCACATTTGCAAGTGCACCATCTTCTGGGTCTCCCAAGAAGTCGTGCTTTGGGCTCCGAGTAGCCCTAGCCTCCAGCACCTCCTGCACCGAAGATCACTGGCCCCCACTCCACGAGTGTCCTGTAAGCCAGCTCCACGTGCGGCGTCACGAGGCTCCTTCGCGGTCGCTAGCCCGTTGGCTAGTAGCCCTTAACGAAGGCCAATCTTTTCTTTACTTGGCAGTCTGGTTGCTCCAGGCCTGCCCTCACTTACCCTCGCTGGGTGAGTTCCCCAGACCTTGCTGGTCTGCATCATCGACGATCTACATCTTACTCGAGACTTGCCGTTGCCAAGGCTTGTTGGGTCCAATCTGGTCGCCGACACCTCTGCACTCGACAGACATCGAGCAACAGCCCGAATCCTGCTCCTGGTCGCCGACAACGCCTCCCGGACCTCGTGGCTGAAGAGTCAAGACGACCGTCACCGAATCTGAAGCACTCGACATCGGTGGGCATCTGTCCATCGCCTCCCTGGTCACTGGCTAGTGACCCAGACTCTGTCCCCTCTGCTTTCAGGTTCTTCAGAACTCCGATCCACTCTTGGATCCACCCGGACACTTTTCTCCTGGTCGCCAGCAGCACTTTGCAGCAGATCGCCATAAGAACCGACGACGAAACCCGACCCCGAAAGGCACCTATGCACCCGGCTTCCCTGGGTGAGGTAACACGAGTACTCCGGTGCTCCCGTGGGTAGAGACTCTTCAAAGTCCTAGATCTCAAAGGGTTTTGTCCTAGTCCTCTTCTAAGTGTCCCTTTCCTCTATTTTCCCGATCCCGACTTTCTCCATAGAAGTTAACGGCGTATCGCGGTTGTGTATTTACACTGCACGCGTCTCCCGTGGGTCCCCTGTGTCACTACCTTGGGTGGTTCCTTGTGGTCCAAGCACTTCTAGAGGCTCTAGGCCTAGTGTCTAGTTCAGTCGTGGTTCGCATACCACTTTATTGGTATATGGTTTGGTACGCCCCTAGGGCCCAAATGTGTATTTGTGCTATTACTGTGATTTAAGATCTTATAACCTATGTATTTCGAACTCTAGCCTCATAAAGAGACTAGAGGGGTGTGTTTAGTAATAAATACATATATTTTGAATATATACCTGGTGTGGTGCTCTTTCATTTGGTCACTCAAGAGATTATAGACTGGTAAAACAAGCTGCTTTACATTCCTTCAAGACTTAGCCTGAAGGCTGCTCTCCACAGCTACCACTAGGATAGCTTTCAATAAGGTTGTCTTTAACCTACCTACCATAAGAGTCGATTTGGACTGGTGCAAGGTGCCCACTATAATTAGTGGACAGCATATGCCAGGCCAACTTCTCACATTGGTGTGCAGCGGTGGGATTCCAGCTTGCTATTGTTTTACCAGATAATCTCAATTGAATTGATCAACTGAAAACCACTAAAGGTACCTAAGGTACATATAATTTAAGCTTAGAATATCAGTAAGTTCTACTGAACTTAGAGTTGTGTGTTAAGGGATAGCACAACCCTTTCTACAACTCAAGAGAGTTTAGTAGGCCACACTAGAGTAGGTAGTGCATACACCACACCACACTAGTAATGTCTTTAAAAGCAGGATCTAGAGATGCCCTGCAGGAAGCCATTGAGCTTCCCCCTCCAAGTATGACACACTCCCATTCTTGGAACTGAGAGCTTTGTGTAACATGAGGAAATTAAGGACAGGCCAAAGTCCCACCACCCAACACCTCCAGGAGTTGTTGGTGGCTTATGATCTTAGTAAGTCTTCAGAGACTGAAGGGGTAGGAGCAGAGGGTGGGCCAGCAGATGAGGAAGGGGCCAGGGGTACTACTACCCCCAGCCCCCCTCTGAAACTGACCAGGAGGGTGACAATGACCCTGACCTGGAAAACCCAATCCCTTCTGGGGAAGATGAAGATGAGGATCTTGAGAACCACACCTTTGTCCCCCAGGAAGGATTATGAGTGTGCTCAGAAAGTCTAGGTCTCCTTCTCAGGAGTCTAACCACTCTGGCACCTCAATAGGGAGCTCTGTTTCTTCTCACAGGAGGGAATCCTCTCATGAGAGAAGAAAGAGACTGGTCCAGTATGAGGAAACTCAACTGGAGATCAGGAAGAAGCAATTGGCTTTAGATAGAGAATCCCTAGATCTCCTTAAAGAGAGAAGAAAGTTGGGACTAGAGTCCCATGGTGGCAGCCATGTCCCTAGAGATAGGGAAAGGTCCTATGACCATAGGAACCTGAGCAAGATTGTCCCTCCCTACCAGAGTGGGGATGACATCCACAAATGGATAACTGCTTTAGAGAGGGCCTGTAAGTACAGAAGGTCCCTCAGGAGCAGTGGGCAGCAATCTTGTGGCTCTCCTTTGCTGACAAAGGTAGAGACAAGCTCCTCACTGTTAGAGAGGAGGATGCTGATAATTACAAGGTCTTGAAGAGTGCTCTTATTGATGGGTTTGGCCTAACCACTGAACAGTACAGGTTGAAGTTCAGAGACACCCAAAAAGCACAGACTCAAGACTGGGTAGACTATGTGGATTGTTCTGCCAAGGCTCTGGAAGGCTGGTTGATGGGCAGTAAGGTGTGTGACTTCTCAGGATTGTATAATCTGATAATGAGGGAGCAGATTCTTAATAACTGTCAAAACCAGCTGTTGCATCAGTACCTGGTTGACTCTGATCTGACCTCTCCCCAAGAATTGGGAAAGAAGGCAGACAAATGGGTCAGAACCAGGGTGAAGCAGAAGGTACAGAACCAAGGTGGGGAAACCAAGAAGCAAGATGCTAAGAACTCTGACAAGGGTGGGGAGAAGGGTAAAGATCAAAAGTCTTCATCAGGCCCCCAAAAATCTTCTTCTGGTGGGGATTCCCAGTCTACCAAGGGTAAAGGCCAAAGGAAACCATGGTGCAAGGTCTGTAAGCAAAAGACCCACTGGACCAGTGATTGCACCAAGTCCAAAGAGTCCAGTCCAGCACCCACCAATGCCCCTAAGGCACCTGTTCCCCCTAGTACAGTTGGTGGAGGTGCTCCAGCAAAGGGTTTAGTAGGGTTCACCCTGGGAACTGAGTTGGGCTCTGACTTAGTCAGGGAACTGACTCAGGCTGTGTTAGTCTGTGATGGAGGCATGGATGTGACCTCCACTGTGAGTCCCAGTAATCTGGGCAAGTACAGACAACAGCCTTTAATCAATGGACGAGAGGCTTTGGCATTTAGGGACACAGGGGCAAGTGTCACAATGGTGACACAAGACCTTGTGCTACCTGGGCAAGTTATACTTGGTGAAATGTACCAAGTGACCAATGCTAGCAATGTCAGAACAGACCATACTCTGGCAGTTGTTAACTTCTCCTGGGGAGGGGTAACTGGCCTTAAGAAGGTTGTGGTAAGTGCAAACCTACCAGTCGAATGCTTGCTTGGCAATGACTTAGAGACTTCTGCTTGGGCAGAAGTGGAGCTCAGGACCCATGCAGAAATGCTGGGGATCCCTGCAGATGTGTTTGCTGTGACCAGGTCACAAGCTAAACTGTCTAAAACTGAACAGGCCTTGGATTCTGGAAGAATGGACCAAGTGCCTTCCAAGAGGAGGAGTAGTAGGGTTAAGGCAGTGCCTTCCCCTTGGCTCAGGAGGAAGATCAGTCCCTTGAGGGGGATGATCTCAGCCCTGAAGAAGGAACTGTCCCAGAGGAACTTGAACCTGAACAGGTTGAGTTCTTGGGGACAGGGGGACCTTCTAGGGCAGATCTGAGCCAGGAGCAGCAGAGCTGCCCCTCCCTTGAACCCCTCAGACAGCAAGCTGCTGCTGAGGCTGCTGGGAAAGCTAGTGGTTCCCATACAGTGTATTGGGATGATGGACTCCTGTACTCAGAGAGTAGAGACCCCAAGCCTGGTGCTACCAGGAGGTTGGTAATACCTTTGAAGTTCAGGGGCTTCCTATTGACCCTAGCCCATGATATTCCCTTAGCAGGACACCTGGGCCAGAACAAGAATTGGGACAGAATTGTCCCTCACTTTCACTGGCCCAACATGTCTGAAGACAGTAAGGAGTTTTGTCGCTCCTGTGTAACCTGCCAAGCCAGTGGCAAAGCAGGTGGCACTACAAAGGCCCCCCTGATACCACTACCTGTGGTGGGGGTGCCCTTTGAGAGGGTAGGGATTGACATTGTTGGTCCCATGGATCCCCAAACAGCCTCTGGGCACAGGTTTATCCTGGTGGTAGTGGATCATGCCACCAGGTACCCAGAAGCTATTCCCCTCAGGACCACTACAGCACCTGTGGTGGCAAGGGCCCTCCTGGGAATCTTCTCAAGAGTGGGCTTTCCTAAGGAGGTAGTATCAGACAGGGGTGCAAACTTCATGTCTGGTTACTTAAAAGCAATGTGGAAGGAGTGTGGAGTGACTTACAAGTTCACCACACCCTATCACCCACAATGCAATGGTTTAGTTGAGAGATTCAACAAAACCTTGAAGGGCATGATTAAAGGGCTCCCAGAAAAGCTTAGGCGTAGATGGGACATACTCTTGCCCTGCCTTTTATTCGCATATAGGGAGGTGCCTCAGAAGGGGTTGGTTACAGCCCTTTTGAACTTCTGTTTGGCCACCCTGTGAGGGGTCCACTGTGCTTGGTGAAGGAAGGATGGGAGTTACCTCTCAAGCCCCCAAAGCAAGACATAGTGGACTATGTACTTGGTCTCCGCTCCAGGATGGCTGAGTACATGAAAAAGACAACCAAAAACCTTGAGGCTAGCCAGGAACTGCAGAAGGCCTGGCATGACCAAAGGCTGTTCTGACTGTTTACCAGCCAGGACAGAAGGTGTGGGTGTTGGAGCCAGTGGCCCCAGCAGCTCTCCAAGACAAATGGAGTGGACCCCACACTATTGTTGAGCAGAAGGGTGAGGTCACTTACTTAGTAGACCTGGGAACACCCAGGAGTCCCCAAAGGGTTCTCCATGTCAACAGACTTAAGCCATGTGTGGACAGGGCAGACATGGGCTTACTCATGGCTACTGATGAAGGGCAGGAGGAAGAGAGTGACCCACTCCCTGACCTGCTCTCACAGAACCCTGACGATGGGTCAGTTGATGGTGTAGCCTTGGCAGGCAGCCTCACTACCCAGCAACAAACTGATTGCAGGCAAGTCCTCAATCAGTTTAGACATATGTTTTCACTGACACCCAGTCAGACCACCTGGTGCACTCATGAAGTGGACACTGGGGACAGTCTGCCTATTAAAAACAAGATTTATAGGCAACCTGACCATGTCAGGGACTGTATCAGGACTGAAGTCCAGAAGATGTTGGAATTGGGAGTGATTGAGCCCTCAGATAGCCCTTGGGCTAGTCCAGTAGTCCTAGTACCTAAACCTCACACCAGTGGTGGGAAAAGAGAGATGAGGTTTTGTGTAGACTACAGAGGCCTCAATGCAGTCACTAGGACTGATGCCCATCCAATACCCAGGGCAGATGAGCTCATAGATACTTTGGCCTCTGCCAAATATCTCAGCACATTTGACCTAACAGCTGGCTACTGGCAGATCAGACTAGCTGATGCTGCAAAGCCCAAAACAGCATTTTCAACCCCTAGTGGGCATTATCAATTTGTGGTGATGCCCTTTGGTCTGAAAAATGCACCTGCCACTTTCCAGAGGTTGGTGAACACAGTTCTCACAGGACTGGAAGCCTATAGTGCAGCTTATCTAGATGATATTGCTGTCTTTAGCTCCACCTGGGAGGATCACCTGGTCCACCTCAGGAATGTTTTACAGGCCCTGCAAAAGGCAGGCCTGACTATCAAGGCCACTAAGTGCCAGATAGGGCAGAGTCAGGTTGTGTACCTGGGCCACCTTGTGGGTGGAGGCCAGGTTCAACCTTTGCAGAGCAAGATCCAGACCATCATGGACTGGACTGCTCCCACTACCCAGACTCAGGTGAGAGCCTTCTTAGGCCTGACTGGGTACTATAGGAGATTTGTCAAGGGGTATGGATCAATAGTGACACCCTTGAATGACTTAACTTCTAAGAAAATGCCCAAAAGGTTCAGTGGACAGTTAGCTGTCAAAAGGCATTTGATGACCTCAAGCAGGCCATGTGCACTGCTCCAATTCTGCAGAGTCCTGATTACTCCAAGAAGTTCATTGTTCAAACTGATGCATCTGAATTGGGGGTAGGGGCTGTACTGTCACAATTGAATGAAGAAGGTCAGGATCAGCCAGTAGCTTTTATTAGCAGAAGGCTGACCCCTAGAGAGAAACGTTGGTCAGCCATAGAGAGGGAGGCCTTTGCTGTGGTCTGGGCTCTGAAGAAGTTGAGGCCATACTTGTTTGGTACACACTTCCTGGTTCAGACAGACCATAAGCCCCTCTTATGGCTAAAACAAATGAAGGGTGAAAACCCCAAACTGCTTAGGTGGTCCATTTCCCTACAGGGGATGGACTTTACAGTGGAACATAGGCCTGGGAGTAACCATGCGAATGCAGATGGACTCTCTAGGTATTTCCACTTAGAACATGAAGACTTAACTGGGCAAGGTTAGTTTAATGTCCCTACGTTTGGGGGGGTTGTGTAGGAGAGTAGGATCTGCTTCACAGGGGTACCCCCACTTTTTGCTGATACTTCACTGGTTTTCGACATTAGTCTGGCTGGGGCCCTGCTATTCAGAACCCCAGCCTAGCTGTTTCCTCTTTAAAAGGGTCTCCATGTGCCTTAGGCACATCACTGATTGGGATCTGGAGTGCCCTTGTAAGTCCCTAGTATATGGTATACTATGTACCAAGGGCATAGGTACCTCAGAGGCCTGCCAGGGGCTGCAGCATGTATTATGCCACCCCTGGTAGGCCATCCAAACTGGCACCACAGGTCTGCTACTGCAGCCTGGGTAAGGTGGTGCATGCACCCCTTGCAGTGGTATAGGTTACCTATATCACTAAATGCATACACACATATAAACCTATAAGTCACTCCTAAGGCAGGCCTTATCAATCCTAAAGGCAGAGTGCATGGTTCCTATGTGAGAGGGTGCCCCTGCATGAGCAGGGCCCCTCTGCAGCGTTCGGAGACCATCTCTGATGCTGTTTGTAGTGCAGCCTGACCATATACTCTTAAACGCATTATATCCTCGCGGTAAAATGCTAACTATGGAATGGCTGCACCTAAACATGTCGTGTTTGGTGTCAAACATCTTGGAATACTACCCCCCGCCAATCCTGGCGGCGGGGGTAGCATTCCACCCTTCTAGAGGGAAAGGCATGTTAACTCTGACGAGTCCGGTAACTTCTTTCCAGAGCCTGGCATCACAAAATGGATGCTGCTGCCACAGACACGAGTCTGGCCTCCTGCTGCTGGACGAAACTCCGGCAGGGGAGGCCTGGACAATAGGTTTCCTGTCCCAGGGAGGTGTGACCACCTCCCCAGACAGGACAATGTGTATTGGGGCTGGGCGGGAGCACTTTCGGGTGCTTTGAAGTCCTGCACTGGGGGCACATTTGGTGTCCCTGTGCATACCCCAGTTCAAACCGGATCAGGGGCTTGCAGCCCCTGCTTTGGCGCGAACTGGACAAAGGGAAAGGGGTGTAGCCACCCCTCTGCCCTGACCCACCCATAGGTGGGGCCACAGAGTAGTCCATCCCCTATTTTTAGAATAAAGGTAGGAACCCAGTCCCTAGGACTTTAGATTATACCTGGACGAAACTCTGAAACAGAATCCTGGACCTTCGACGCTCTACTCACGATTAGAGGACTGAAGAATCTCCCTTGGGGTCAAGGAGTGACTCCCCTGCTTGGCAGGCACCAAAGAAGCATCTGTCCGGTTCGCATCACTGAAGCTCCCGTCGGACGCCGAAGTCATCGCATCACCAGAGGTGGATTCTCAGACTTCCCCGAGGCTACCCTGAGTCCCCAGCAAAGCTGAGGCCCGTGGCTATCGTGGGTAACGTGAGACCGTGACCCCTGGACACCGAGCACATTTGCAAGTGCACCATCTTTTGGGTCTCCCAAGAAGTCGTGCTTTGGGCTCCGAGTAGCCCTAGCCTCCAGCACCTCCTGCACCGAAGATCACTGGCCCCCACTCCACGAGTGTCCTGTAAGCCAGCTCCACGTGCGGCGTCACGAGGCTCCTTCGCGGTCGCTAGCCCGTTGGCTAGTAGCCCTTAACGAAGGCCAATCTTTTCTTTACTTGGCAGTCTGGTTGCTCCAGGCCTGCCCTCACTTACCCTCGCTGGGTGAGTTCCCCAGACCTTGCTGGTCTGCATCATCGACGATCTACATCTTACTCGAGACTTGCCGTTGCCAAGGCTTGTTGGGTCCAATCTGGTCGCCGACACCTCTGCACTCGACAGACATCGAGCAACAGCCCGAATCCTGCTCCTGGTCGCCGACAACGCCTCCCGGACCTCGTGGCTGAAGAGTCAAGACGACCGTCACCGAATCTGAAGCACTCGACATCGGTGGGCATCTGTCCATCGCCTCCCTGGTCACTGGCTAGTGACCCAGACTCTGTCCCCTCTGCTTTCAGGTTCTTCAGAACTCCGATCCACTCTTGGATCCACCCGGACACTTTTCTCCTGGTCGCCAGCAGCACTTTGCAGCAGATCGCCATAAGAACCGACGACGAAACCCGACCCCGAAAGGCACCTATGCACCCGGCTTCCCTGGGTGAGGTAACACGAGTACTCCGGTGCTCCCGTGGGTAGAGACTCTTCAAAGTCCTAGATCTCAAAGGGTTTTGTCCTAGTCCTCTTCTAAGTGTCCCTTTCCTCTATTTTCCCGATCCCGACTTTCTCCATAGAAGTTAACGGCGTATCGCGGTTGTGTATTTACACTGCACGCGTCTCCCGTGGGTCCCCTGTGTCACTACCTTGGGTGGTTCCTTGTGGTCCAAGCACTTCTAGAGGCTCTAGGCCTAGTGTCTAGTTCAGTCGTGGTTCGCATACCACTTTATTGGTATATGGTTTGGTACGCCCCTAGGGCCCAAACGTGTATTTGTGCTATTACTGTGATTTAAGATCTTATAACCTATGTACTTCGAACTCTAGCCTCATAAAGAGACTAGAGGGGTGTGTTTAGTAATAAATACATATATTTTGAATATATACCTGGTGTGGTGCTCTTTCATTTGGTCACTCAAGAGATTATAGACTGGTAAAACAAGCTGCTTTACATTCCTTCAAGACTTAGCCTGAAGGCTGCTCTCCACAGCTACCACTAGGATAGCTTTCAATAAGGTTGTCTTTAACCTACCTACCATAAGAGTCGATTTGGACTGGTGCAAGGTGCCCACTATAATTAGTGGACAGCATATGCCAGGCCAACTTCTCACAGGGAAGAGCTGTTCTAGAGCTCGAATGAAAGAGCTGTTCTAGAGCTCGCATGGGGAAAAGATCTGTTCTAGAGCTCGCATGGAGAAAAGAGCTGTTCTAGAGCTCGCATGGAGAGAAGAGCTGTTCTAGAGCTCGAACGCAGGCAAAAGAGCTGTTCTAGAGCTCGCATGGAGAAAAGAGAGCTGTTCTAGAGCTCGCATGGAGAAAAGAGCTGTTCTAGAGCTCGCATGGAGAAAAGAGAGCTGTTCTAGAGCTTGCATGGGGAAAAGAGCTGTTCTAGAGCTCGCATGCGGAGAAAAGAGCTGTTCTAGAGCTCGCATGGAGAGAAGAGCTGTTCTAGAGCTCGAACTCAGACAAAAGAGCTGTTCTAGAGCTCGCATGGAGAAAAGAGCTGTTCTAGAGCTCACATGGAGAAAAGACCTGCTCTAGAGCTCGCATGCAGAAAAGAGAGCTGTTCTAGAGCTCACATGGAGAAAAGAGAGCTGTTCTAGAGCTCGCATGGAGAAAAGAGCTGTTAGGGAGAAAAGAGCTGTTCTAGAGCTCGCATGGAGAAAAGAGCTGTTCTAGAGCTCGTATGGAGAAAAGAGCTGTTCTAGAGCTCGCATGGAGAAAAGAGCTGTTAGGGAGAAAAGAGCTGTTCTAGAGCTTGCATGGAGAAAAGAGCTGTTCTAGAGCTCGTATGGAGAAAAGAGCTGTTCTAGAGCTCGCATGGAGAAAGGAGAGCTGTTCTAGAGCTCGCATGGAGAAAAGAGCTGTTCTAGAGCTCGCATGGAGAAAAGAGAGCTGTTCTAGAGCTTGCATGGGGAAAAGAGCTGTTCTAGAGCTCGCATGCGGAGAAAAGAGCTGTTCTAGAGCTCGCATGGAGAGAAGAGCTGTTCTAGAGCTCGAACGCAGACAAAAGAGCTGTTCTAGAGCTCACATGGAGAAAAGACCTGCTCTAGAGCTCGCATGCAGAAAAGAGAGCTGTTCTAGAGCTCGCATGGAGAAAAGAGAGCTGTTCTAGAGCTCGCATGGAGAAAAGAGCTGTTAGGGAGAAAAGAGCTGTTCTAGAGCTCGCATGGAGAAAAGAGCTGTTCTAGAGCTTGCATGGAGAAAAGAGCTGTTCTAGAGCTCGCATGGAGAGAAGAGCTGTTCTAGAGCTCGAACGCAGGCAAAAGAGCTGTTCTAGAGCTCGCATGGAGAAAAGAGAGCTGTTCTAGATCTTGCATGCAGAAAAGAGCTGTTCTAGAGCTCGCATGGAGAAAAGAGCTGTTCTAGAGCTCGCATGGAGAAAAGAGCTGTTCTAGAGCTCGAATGGAGAAAAGAGCTGTTCTAGAGCTCGAATGGAGTAAAAAGGTGTTCTAGAGCTCACATGCACAAAAGAGCTGTTCTAGAGCTCGCATGGAGAAAAGGGAGCTGCTCTAGAGCTCGCATGGAGAAAAGAGCTGTTCTAGAGCTCGCATGGAGGGGAAAAAAGAGCTGTTCTAGAGCTCGAATGAAAGAGCTGTTCTAGACCTCGCATGGAGGAGATAGAGCTGTTCTAGAGCTCGCATGGAGGGGGGGAGCTGTTCTAGAGCTCGAATGAAAGAGCTGTTCTAGAGCTCGCACGTAGAGAAGAGCGCTGTCCTGGAGCTCGCTTGGAGAAAAGAGCTGTTCTAGAGCTCGCATTTAAAGAGAGCGGTTTCTAACCCCACGGATCCACTGTGCTAAGACTGCCCTCACAAATGGAGCGTGAGCCCTTTCCCACTCTTGCGTGCATCACAGGTGCACAGGTAGACAAACGTGGTGCAGCCAGTGTGAGAGCTGTGCGCTGCAAGCAGGGACTGTCGGATCCACAAGCGACAAATAACGCGTTTAAGAGACGTCACCCAGAGCTCCTCGGGAGACACACGGCAGCCGGTACTCTCACTACATGGACTTCCCAGCACCGGATGTAGGCCGCCGGAAACACCCCCAGGAGTCAGCAGACACTTGGGTGAGATCCTAGCCAGTCTGTCTCCCGCCATCCCGGACATCTACGCGCCCTGGGGCAGCCTTCCGAAACCCCAAAATCTGTCACTTTATCTTCCCAAGCTCTGGACGCGCTCCCCAGATCTGTCACGCTGGCACGGGGGCTCATCCCCCAGCCGAAGCGGCCTCGTAGGTGGCAGCCGTTCTGGGGGTTTTAGAATGAGGCCTGGTGGGAAGAGAAGCCCTGGGGTGCCCCTAGCCGCACACTTTAATGGTCTTGGGAACATATGCGCCTGGCTGCGACACTGTAATTCCGAACAGAAATGCAACTGATTTTGCAGAATTCTTGCCCCCCAGCCCCAGACCTACCTGTCCCCGCGCAGCTGCCAGCACAGCTCTGCACACATGGACACGCCGTGCCCTCCGCAGCTGGATGTGAGCACACCAGGGAGGGAGCCCTCCAAACCGGACTGCCCCAACCGCATTCCAAGCCTCCCCTCCCTCCTCCGCCTCCCCATGTAAATATACCAGGCTTGGGGGCGGGGGAAGCAGGAAGGAACTAGAGGCACCACGCCCAGGCCTGGCACACACACCTGTGACTCGCCTTGGTTCCCACAGGGAGGCAGGAGTCGTCTCCAGGGCCTACCTTTCGGTGCGTGTGGAAAGGAGGCAGCAAAGGGGGTGGGGCAAAGGGCATCCTGCCATCTACCTCCAGAAGGCACCAGTTGCGTGGTTCCTGCTCCACTCACACACACACCCCTGTGACTCGCCTTGGTTCCCACAGGGAGGCAGGAGCTGTTTCTATGGCCTACCTCTCGGTGCGTGTGGAAAGGAGGCAGCCAAGGGAGTGGGGCAAAGGGCATCCTGCCATCTACCTCCAGAAGGCACCGGGTGCGTGGTTCCTGCTCCACTCACACACCTGTGACTCGCCTTGGTTCCCACAGGGAGGCAGGAGTCGTCTCCAGGGCCTACCTCTCGGTGCGTGTGGAAAGGAGGCAGCCAAGGGAGTGGGGCAAAGGGCATCCTGCCATCTACCTCCAGAAGGCACCAGTTGCGTGGTTCCTGCTCCACTCACACACACACACCTGTGACTCGCCTTGGCTCCCACAGGGAGGCAGGAGCGGTCTCCAGGGTCTGCTTCTCGGTGCGTGTGGAATGGAGGCAGCGAAAGGAGTGGGGCAAAGGGCAGCGTGCCCTCTACCTCCAGAGGGCACCCGGTGCGTGGTTCCTGCTCCACTCACACACCTGTGACTCGCCTTGGCTCCCACAGGGAGGCAGGAACTGTTTCCAGGGCCTACCCCTCGGTGCGTGTGGAAAGGAGGCGGCGGAGGGAGTGGGGCAAAGGGGCATCCTTCCTTCTACCTCCTGAGGGCACCCGATTTTACACCCCCCCCCCCCCTCCTGATTCCCATAGGGAGGCAGGAGCTGTGTGTGTGGAAAGGAGGCGGCAAAGGGATTGGGGCAAAGTGCATCCTGCCCCCTACCTGCTGAGGGCACCAGGTTCCTTCTGCACTCACACAGACACGGAAAGCAAGAGATATGTTTATGGAAGCAGGCACCAGCATTTCTTCATTGTCTGGGTGTCACTCATATCCCCCAGTGACATAGGGAGACCACAGGCCTATACTACTAATCTTTACTGCCCACCACCAGTGTGGGCAATTCACCCCATTTAATTGTGGGTTTTAACAAAAGGCCGTTTTAAGGTATCTCGTTTTACCGTCTAGTGTAACACCTTAAATATTTCAACATCTTGAATTCGCAGCACGTCCAAGGTGGGGACTGCACTCATCCCACAGCAGTGACGTGGACACCCGGTATTGGAAACAGGGGGGGAGGGGGGCTTTTAGCTCTGAGCATTCCCGGAAAGGGGCAAAACAGGTGCAGGGAAAGAAGGAGCCCCCCCATGAGGATGGGTCAGGTTCGGTGGGGTTGGGGAGGGGAGGTAGAACCATGAAGTGGGCTATGGAAGACACATCAAGTCTCAAACACCATCCCGGGGTGTGGCTGACGGGGCAGAGACTGAGGAGAGGGCAGCCCCGTGGGGGCGTGGCTGTGGGGGGCGTGGCATTGGTGAAGCATGCATCACAACCAGTGAGAAGAACAGTAAGGGGCTTTTTATTTAACAAGTAAGTACCTTCCGGGTGCTGCGGTTTTTGTTTGCGTCGGTTGAACCGACTGGACCGCCTCACCTAACAATGAATTTATAAAGCCAGGACTGGAAACATGAAATGACCAGAGGTCACAGGTCATGAGAAGGTCAGGAGGGGGTGGTCAGCACACACTCCGCGGTGCTGTGTTAGGGATGAGTGGTCTGCTCTGCGGATGGCCAGTGCTATCTTAAGAATGTTTGAGGATGCAGGCAAGACATATTCTGGGGACTCTCATAGCAAAAAATGTAATTTATTACCCTTGAAACTTGAAAAAATCTTTGTTTCAGTTAATAAAAACCATACAATATCCAAAATACTTGTAACCTCTATCTTAAAAATTTTTTGCAAAAGATTTCATAAGAAAATTTAAAAAGTGATTTCATGCGCAAGTATACAGTATTGCTGACTTTCTGACTAAGCACAAAACATAAAATCCTTTTAAAACCTATCTAACCTATTAAAACCAAAATACATGGTCCAATTTATATTTGCCAAGAAACTGGGCTTCCATTGCTACTTATTTCAGTCCCAATATTGGAGTCAGCATTGCAATTCCTACTACCGCTTCATATTTGTTCTTTACTTCCAAACACTACCCAATCAATGGCATGGTGAGTTCGTTGTCCATTTTCATTATTAGCTGTTCGTACCGTATCAAAAATGTCATCACCTTACAGTTTAAATGGGGATCCGTTGCGTCCAAACACTTGATTATTGCAGTTCTACAAGACCCAATACCTCTCTCATTAAATGCCTTTTTCAAAAACCACGCCTGAGTCGACTTTAAACAAGGACATATGCAAATAAGATGAATGAGGTCTTGCTTCTCAGTGCCACATAATGTACATAATATAGGCCCATTGTATCTCCATTTGGGATGATCCGCTAAGCTTGATAGCAGCCCAAACCTGGTGGCCATGAGTTTCCGTTTTAGGTAGAATGAGTATGTTGTGCTCAGATATTCAGCTGGTCATAATTTTGTGTAGGACTATTACCATCCAGGCATGAGACCTCTTTGCAAATATATTTTTGTACTCTACTAATGCATGTAGTTTCGCCATTTTGTTTGCCACCTTACGAAAAATAGGAAAGGAGGGGGACTGTGCCCAGAGATCTTTGGACTTTGTTTTTTCCACGGCCGATTTCAAAAACTTGCAATAACTGGAGTGCTGGTCTTCTTCCTGGGCCCGCCACAGGGCATCGTGTAGGTCGTTAGCTAGACTTAACCAGATTTTGTACCAACTTTTGACATATGCATAGATTCTCCCAATCCCTTGATAAATAAGGCCAAATTCCAGTCTCACCTGTGCTGGTGACGCATTCTGTGGTAACTTAAAAACCCTTTTGTGTGCTTTCACTTAAATCTTGTCCAGCAGTTCAGCATCTGTACAGTGTAGAACGATGCTTGCGTACTCCACTGTCGGCATCAATTTGGCAGCCATTACGTCTAACAGAGGCTTTAAAGATGGACCCTTTAGTTTTTTTGAGAGGGCACAAAATGCGTATATTAGGCCATTACCTTTTGTATCCAGATATTGTTTATGTTTTTGGAAATTTAAACGATCATCAATGTACAGCCCTAGATATTTGTAGTTATTAACTATCCCTAATGTTATTTCTCCCAGCCTGACAGGGAATTTGCGTCCTGCCCGCTTTGCAATAGTCATCGTTTTCGTTTTCTTAGTATTGATTTCCAAGGCGTTGTCCTTTGCAAATGTTGCTAGCTCATTTAATGATCTTTGTAAGCCAACTCGTGTCAGACTGAGTAAAACTATATCATCAGCGTAACAAAGATGTGTTATCGGCAATGGACCCAAACGTGGTGGATGAGAATTTGTCTCGTTTAGTCTTATAGAGAGATCCGCCATAAAAAGATTAAATAAGTGGGGGGCTAGTACGCAGCCTTGCTTTAGCCCTATTGCCGTGTGGATTGCCCTTGAAATTCTCGTACCATCTGCAATTTTTATTCGTATCCAAGTTCCAGTATACAATTGAATTATGGCACGCAATATTAATTCTGGGAGACCCATTTTTTTCAATTTAGACCACAATAGACCTCGCTCTATGCTGTCAAACGCTGCTTTAAAATCGATAAAACAGAACTGTAGTTTTGAATTCAGACGTTTATACCTTTCTGCAATCATGGTCAAAGCAAGTATATTGGTTGTTGTACCGAAATCCTGTTTGGTTCATAGGGATCAACTTATTTTTAGTAATTTATTACCCATTTTCCGCCAAGTGAACCTCTCAGGGCATCAAACATATTGAATTATACCTTAAACTTTCAGAAATGGAGACCAAGAAGAACTAGAGAAAGCTCCAGCGCCTCCTAGCCAAGAATACCAACAGAAGGCTTGACAAGCATTGGTAAAGCCACTTGATCTGGAGTTTTTTGTATTGTAGCATTTTATGTGCGCTTCAGCGTCCAGGCAGCTGGTCTCCTTTTTGCAGGAAAGGCAGAAAAGGTTACTTTGTAGGTGTTTAGTGGGCTAGTGCGTAATTTTGAAATAAGACATAAGCACATGGTGCACACAGACCTTGAAACATTAGCTTAAAATGTCAGATATTGGGGAACACAAATCCATCTTCCTGCACCACGAGCATCCTCGCTGCAACAGGGAAAATCAAAGCATAGCTCGGAGGGCTTTCACCATCCGGCCAGGTGGACTCTGATACTTTTTCCTAAATTCTATTCCTCTGACGTATCTGTTCTCTCATCTCTACAAATGTAAACTAATGGGCCTAGAGAATGACATCCGGCTCAGCAGAGTGAAAGAAACGGTAGGAGAAGGGCTGCTAGATGAGGAGCATGGCATAGCAAAAGTGGAGATTTACAGAGGCAGGAGGTAGAGCTAGAGAGGAGTCGGAGACAGGCGAGGTGGGGACAGGCGTAAAGAGAGAAAGATGAGATAGCAGGAAACAAATGTACAGATGTAGATAGCGAAGAGGTAGATAGAGGAACAGATAGATAACGTTTTAGAGTGAGGTAGACTGACAGCCCTGGTGAGTTGAAATGACAGTTGTCTTTGATCTTTTGCTGAGCTGTTTGCTACCTTGCATTAAACACTAGTGCATTTTTGGGTTCTTGGCCAGCTGTGTTTCATTTTTGACAGCCGTATTGCTAGAGGTGAGGTACAGATGATAGAGAGATAAAGTATGTTAGGTGAGGTGAAGTAAGGCGAGAGAGACTTGCGATAGAAAGCGAGTTACAGGTGGTAGAAAGAGGTGACACAGTCAGGTAGAGGGTTGATGGAAAAGTGAGGTAAAGAGAAGGGCTGGGAATTAGTGATTGGTAAGGCAGAGGGAGATTATTAGGCACTCCTAAATAGAAAGGTAGAGAGAGAAGTATGAAGTAGAGAAAGGTAAGGTAGAAAGAGAAGGGATAGGTAGAGAGAGGCAAGGGAGACAGAGCGATCTAGACAAGAAAATACTGCATGGTAAGAGGGGGTGAGTAAGACAGGGAGCGAGACATGACAGAGCAAGAGATAGGTGGGGTAGAGAAAGAGGTAAATAGAAAGGCAGTGAAGGGTAAAGGACAACAGAGTCAGAGGTAGACAGAGAGTTATGTTAAGATAGAGAAGGAGACACTGAGAAAGAGAGAGAGAGAGTGAGAGAGGCAGACTTCCGACAGTCCTGTTCACTGAATCAGAAGACCCTTTGGAAGGTAAGCACCCTAGGAAGAGTGCACACCGAAGAAGCTGGGGAGGGCCGTCCACCAGAGGCTGGGGAGGGCCGTCCACCAGAGGCTGGGGAGGGCCGTCCACCAGAGGCCGGGGAGGTCCGCAGACCCCAGGCCCAGGAGGGCGCCAGAACCCAGTCCCAGGAGGCCGCCAGAACCCAGTCCCAGGAGCCCGCCAGAACCCAGTCCCAGGAGGCCGCCAGAACCTAGTCCCAGGAGCCCGCCAGAACCCAGTCCCAGGAGCCCGCCAGAACCCAGTCCCAGGAGCCCGCCAGAACCCAGTCCCAGGAGCCCGCCAGAACCCAGTCCCAGGAGCCCGCCAGAACCCAGTCCCAGGAGCCCGCCAGAACCCAGTCCCAGGAGCCCGCCAGGAGCCCGCCAGAACCCAGTCCCAGGAGCCCGCCAGAACCCAGTCCCAGGAGCCCGCCAGAACCCAGTCCCAGGAGCCCGCCAGAACCCAGTCCCAGGAGCCCGCCAGAACCCAGTCCCAGGAGCCCGCCAGAACCCAGGCGGCCACCAGAACCCAGGCCCAGGAGGGCGGCAGATCCCAGGCCAAAGAGGGCGGCAGATCCCAGGCCAAAGAGGGCGGCAGATCCCAGGCCAAAGAGGGCGGCACACCCCCAAGCCAAGGAGGGCGGCACACCCCCAGGCCAAGGAGGGCGGCACACCCCCAGGCCAAGGAGGGCGGCACACCCCCAGGCCAAGGAGGGCGGCACACCCCCAGGCCAAGGAGGGCGGCACACCCCCAGGCCAAGGAGGGCGGCACACCCCCAGGCCAAGGAGGGCGGCACACCCCCAGGCCAAGGAGGGCGGCACACCCCCAGGCCAAGGAGGGCGGCACACCCCAGGCCAAGGAGGGCGGCACACCCCCAGGCCAAGGAGGGCGGCACACCCCCAGGCCAAGGAGGGCGGCACACCCCCAGGCCAAGGAGGGCGGCACACCCCCAGGCCAAGGAGGGCGGCACACCCCCAGGCCAAGGAGGGCGGCACACCCCCAGGCCAAGGAGAGCGGCACACCCCCAGGCCCAGGAGAGCGGCACACCCCCAGGCCCAGGAAGGCCACAGACCCCAGGCCCAGGAGGGCCCCAGGCCCAGGAGGGCCACAGACCCCAGGCCCAGGAGGGCCACAGACCCCAGGACAAGAAAGGTAATTTGAGAGACACATAACCAGGACTTAAAAGACATCGGGCAGAAGATACTATGAGTATGTGCTGCATTCTGAGTGAAACTAATAAAAAACTGGAAGCACAAATTAGTGGGGTCACAGGACCAAAATTCAAGCAGTTCTTCCCTCTTCTTTCTCCTTTAATATACAAGGTATGTAGACAACCTCCATGTCACTGCATGACAACATTTCCACTTGGGTTCCTACCATAGACATTGTGGCAACACATTTTGCACATTTCTAACAATCAAACAGCACTCTGGGAGGTTAGAACTGAGGAGCACTCTCTGAAGCCAACCTCTAAAAATAGGGCAACAGCTCTACTCTAAAGGCTGGGCAAAGATCACAAGTTTTGAATCCCACCAACCAAGGTTGGCTTCACTGAGTACTGAAACACAACACAACAAAGACACTGCTCACTGCTGCCAAGGATTTTGTGTAGGAAGAAGGGTCACAGGACATGAGGAGTCAGGTTAGTGTGGATCTCCCATCCAGGCATATGATCCCTCACTTTCCATGTGGATATGGGAGGCTAAACTGAACACCCCCTAAAACAGCAAAACTAAAGAAATGAATCCAATTACTGTAAAATCAAACTCATAAAAAAACACTACCTCTAAAACTGTAAGTCCAAAATCACACTTTTCCCCATAAAACATCAAACTGTGCACCACCCACTATCCTACTAGGAAGCCGCCCCACAGATGCACATGACATATCGCAAACAGCCTAAACGCCATAACATAGCACGACACAAATTTGTTTCAGAAACCCAACAGGGAGCAAAAGGTGATTGGCAGAACTAATCTTTGGCAAGACACACGATAGCTCGAAAGGGCATGGCAATGTGATATATGTATATATACACGTTTCCTTATTCCATCTCTCTTGTTATGATGGATCACTCAGTCTACCGGCACCTTTCTTCATTAGTTCCCGTTCTCAGATTCACTCAATCTCCCTCTACCCTTGTTTTTATTCCTAGTTTTTTCGCAACATCTTCCTTCAAGTTCTCCTTCCGAGGAGGACCTTTTCTGTGAGCCTAATCTGAACACTGGTTTCCAACAAAACCATATCTCTCTTTTACTCATCCCAAACCTCCTACTATTACTACTACTATGATCTCCCAACAAACACGTTCTAGTCTTTTCCCTCTTCAATCTCTCCACTATCGTTTTCAATCCAACTAACAGACTTGCATGTCCACCGCTCAAATTAACTCATATTTCCCTATACTAATTCACCAAGAATACTTTTTCGGTTCCGCACTTGCGTGCAAAACAGCGAAAAGCGCTTGGACTCCTCATCAGGGGTAGTAAGCGCTATATAAATACAATTACAATCCTCGTTTGCAACCTCTGCGGCCGATTTTCTACAGTTCTTCTAAGTTTGGGAACAATGAAGGAGGGACTGATGTGCAAAAAGCATGAAGCAGCCACAAATTCACTAGTTTAGAGGTACTCAAAGATTTTTCATGACATAGCCCCACGTGGCAATCCATGTAAAACTACTCCAGTAAAAGGCAGAATCAGTGTTTTTTCACGAGTGTGCAAGCGTTCAAAGGTTTTTCCTTTCAAGAACAGGAAGGGTTTTCTGTGCAAGTGCACAACCCTCTGCACTACCCCGCAGATAGTCCACAGAAGTAAGCGCAGAGCAGGAGTGTGAATGGAGGCCTACATTTTATGCAGATTTCCGCCCTGATTCTTAGGGTTTTTCAGTATGTACAAAGTACGAAATCTATGCAAATATTTATGGGTTCTCATTTCTAACTTTCTTCAAAATCTGTATCAATCAGGTATTTCTCTCTTCAAATAACTTATTCTCTCATTTTGCTCTCTCATTATCTACCCCCTCTACCTCGTCTCTCTCCCACTCTGACCTACATTTACTCATTCCCTCTTACATTCTTTCACAGTCACCGTTTCTCTCATGCTCGCCTCATCCTACAAATCACACAGAATTCTCTCGTTTTCGTTCACCCCATCTCATTCTCTCGTCCTCCTAATAGAGGTTTCCTCTCATATCCTCTTCTCATCTCTTTCACTCATCATATATCCCACAACTGAGCTGGAATGTTATTTCCCATTTTGTTGCTTGAGTCCCCCGGCCCGCTTCACACTTCGCTCTACCCTACCCTGATCATTTTCCTTTCACACATTCTCTAGACATTATTCTCGCCCTCTAACTGCCTCACATTGCCCTGGGGTCACTCTCTTGCGCCTTGTGACTCATCCTCCCCTGACCTTAACTACCAACCATTCCATGCCTTCAGATGTCCCCGCTCTCTTTTAGCAGTGGTATGTACACCTCCCTTGCCACTTGCAGCTCCATTATAGATGAGGATGCTCTCAGCTGCCTTGTGTAAGATAACTACTCCTCTCTCAGTCCCACTCTTTTGTTTGGTCTTATTCGTGTTTTCCTTATTCTTTACCTCTTATCTTCCTCGTTCTCCTATTTCCCACACTCACCCAGCCTCTTTCACTCTGCATCTCATCTTTACTCCTTCCTCTCCTCATCCCTGTCCATCTTCTCATGCGTCAATACCTCTCTCCCTCATCTCTCACCACTTCTCCCTCGCCTGTTCTGCTCATCTTTTCTCTCCTTCCTCTCATTCTACACCTCTCCTTCTACGCCTCTCATCGTCTCTGCCTCTCATTTTACACCTCTCATTCTACGCCTTTCATCGTCTCTCCCCCTCTCATTCTACATCTCTCATCTTCTCTCTCCCTCTCATTCTACACCTCTCATCTTCTTTGCCCACTCATTCTACACCTCTCATTCTATGCCTCTCATCTTTTCGGACCTCTCATTCTGCACCTCTCACCTTCTCTGCCCTCTCATTCTACGCCTCATCTTCTCTGTCCCTTTCATTCTGCACCTCTCATTCTATGCCTCTCACCTTCTCTGCTCCTCTCATTCTACGCCTCTCATCTTCTCTGTCCCTCTCATTCTGCACCTCTCATTCTATGCCTCCCAGCTTCTCTGCCCTTCTCATTCTACACCTCTCATCTTCTCTGCCTCTCTCATTCTACACCTCATCTTCTCTGTCCCTCTCATTCTGCACCTCTCATTCTACGCCTCTCACCTTCTCTGCCCTCTCATTTTACGCCCCATCTTCTCTGCCCCTCTCATTCTACACCTCTCATTCTACACCTCTCATTCTACACCTCTCATCTTCTCTGCCCCCCTCATTTAACACCTCTCATTCTATGCCTTTCATCTTCTCTGCCCCTCTCATTCTATGCCTCTCATCTTCTCTGTCCCTCTCATTCTACGACTCTCATCGTCTCTGCCCCTCTCATTCTACACCTCTCATTCTACGCCTTTCACCTTCTCTGCCCCTCTCATTCTACGCCTCTCATTCTATGCCTCATCTTCTATGTCCCTCTCATTCTACACCTCTCGTCTCTGTCCCTCTCATTCTACACCCCTCGTTCTATGCCTTTCATCGACTCTGCCCCTCTCATTCTACGCCTTTCATCTTCTCTGCCCCTCTCATTCTACACCTCATTCTACATCTCTCATCTTCTCTGTCCCTCTCATTCTACACCTCTCATCTTCTGTCCCTCTCATTCTACACCTCTCATCTTCTCTGTTCCTCTCATTCTACACCTCTCATCTTCTCTGTCCCTCTCATTCTACACCTCTCATCTTATCTGTCCCTCTCATTCTACACCTCTCATTCTACGCCTCTCATCTTCTCTGTCCCTCTCATTCTACACCTCTCATCTTATCTGTCCCTCTCATTCTAAACCTCTCATTCTACATCTCTCATCTTCTCTGTCCCTCTCATTCTACACCTCTCATCTTCTGTCCCTCTCATTCTACACCTCTCATCTTCTCTGTTCCTCTCATTCTACACCTCTCATCTTATCTGTCCCTCTCATTCTACACCTCTCATTCTACGCCTCTCATCTTCTCTGCCCCTCGCATTCTACGCCTCTCACCTTCTCTGTCCCTCTCATTCAACGTCTCTCATTCTACACCTCGTATCTTCTCTGCCCTCTCATTATACGCCTTCCATCTTCTCTGTCCCTCTCATTCTACGCCTCGCATCTTCTCTGTCCCTCTCATGCTACGCCTCTCATCTTCTCTGCCCCTCTCATTCTACGCTTATCTGCTGTTCCTCTCATTCTACACCTCTCATCTCCTGCCCCTCTCATTCTACGCCTCTCATCTTCTATCTCTCTCATTCTACACCTCATCTTCTCTGTCCCTCTCATCCTGCACCTTTCATTCTACGCCTCCCAACTTCTCTGCCCTTCTCATTCTACACCTCATCTTCTCTGCTCCTCTCATTCTACACCTCTCATTCTACGCCTCTCATCTTCTCTTTCATTCTACACCTCTCATCTTCTCTGTCCCTCTCATTCTACGCCTCTCATCTTCTCTGTCCCCCTCATCCTGCACCTTTCATTCTACGCCTCCCAACTTCTCTTCCCTTCTCATTTTCACCTCTCATCTTCTCTGTCCCTCTCATTCTACGCGTTTCATCTTCTCTGCCCCTCTCATTCTACACCTCTCTTTCTACGCCTTTCATCTTCTCTGCCCCTCTCATTCTACGCCTCTCATTCTATGCCTCATCTTCTCTGTCCCTCTCATTGTACACCTCTCATCGTCTCTGCCCATCTCATTCTACACCTCTCATTCTACGCCTTTCATCGTCTCTGCCCCTCTCATTGTACACCTCTCATTCTACGCCTTTCATCTTCTCTGTCCCTCTCATTCTACACCTCTCATTCTACGCCTCTCATCTTCTCTGTCCCTCTCATTCTACGCCTCTCATCTTCGCCTCTCATCTTCTCTGTCCCTCTCATTCTACGCCTCATCTTCTCTCTCTCATTCTACACCTCATCTTCTCTGTTCCTCTCATTCTCCACCTCTCATTCTACGCCTCGCATCTTCTCTGCCCCTCGCATTCTACGCCTCTCACCTTCTCTGTCCCTCTCATTCAACGCCTCTCATTCTACACCTCGTATCTTCTCTGTCCCTCTCATTCTACGCCTCGCATCTTCTCTGTCCCTCTCATGCTACGCCTCTCATCTTCTCTGCCCCTCTCATTCTACGCTTATCTGCTGTTCCTCTCATTCTACACCTCTCATCTCCTGCCCCTCTCATTCTACGCCTCTCATCTTCTATCTCTCTCATTCTACACCTCTCATCTTCTCTGTCCCTCTCATCCTGCACCTTTCATTCTACGCCTCCCAACTTCTCTGCCGTTCTCATTCTACACCTCATCTTCTCTGCTCCTCTCATTCTACGCCTCTCATCTTCTATCTCTTTCATTCTACACCTCTCATCTTCTCTGTCCCTCTCATTCTACGCCTCATCTTCTGTCCCTCTCATCCTGCACCTTTCATTCTACGCCTCCCAACTTCTCTGCCCTTCTCATTCTACACCTCGCGTCTTCTCTGTCCCTCTCATTCTGCAACTCTCATTCTACGCCTCTCTTCTCTGCCCCTCCGCATCTCCATCTTCTCTACCATTCTCATTTTACACCTCTCATCTACCACTCTCATTTTATGCCTCTCGTCTTCTCTGCCCCTTTCATTCTACACCTCTTATCTTCTCTGCCACTCATTCTACCTCTCATCTTCTCTCGTCTCTCATTCTATGCCTCTCATCTCCTCTCCTTCACATTTTATCTCCTCTCATTCATCCCTCTTCTTATTAATCACCTCTGACCAGCTCATTCTTCATCTCCTCTCGTTCATCCCCGCTCTCCTTCTTCACCTCTAGCTCGCCTAAAATGAATAACCTCTCATCTCCCTGTTCTCATTGTACCGCTCTCATCTGCCACCTCTCATTCGGTCTCGTATGTTCTCTCACTCTGTATCCATTATCTCCTCATTTGTCACCTCTCGTCTCCTCTCGCCATCAATCTTCGTCTCTCTTCTCTTTCCCCTCATTCTTCGCCTGGCATTTCCTCTCTCGTCTCATCCCCTCTAGCCATCGTCTTATTCTTCATCTCATCTCTCCTTCCTCTCATGCATCTTTCTCTCTCCTCTAATCTACTCTCTTCTGCCTTCTTCGTCTCCTCTCTTTCTTCTCATTCGATTCTTCTCTCCCTCAGCTTTTATATCCTATCCCACCTCTCATTCATCTCCAATACCCCCTCATTCTCACGTACCCCATCCTCATTCTTCTCCTCTTTTTTCTCCATCTTTTACTGTCTCTCATTTGTCATTCCTCACCATATCTTTCCAATCCCTTTTGTCAGGCCCTTTATTCCCTGTCCCTCTATGAGTATTGTGGTCTGTCCCTGTCAATCATGATCTCGGGGCTGGGGTGCAGTGCCCCTGCACCCCCATTGTCTCTCAGTGTTCTTACCTGGCGGTCTCCATCCATCCCACCCCTATGGAGCGAGCGGTGCTCCCCCCTCATCTCTGCACCCTGGCCATTGTCCCTCACCTCTTCGCCCCCTCGGGTGGGGGCCCCTCTCCCTTCTGCAACGGATGGAGCCCCGGTGTCTCCACCCCCGGGCCGCTCTCTGGCCGGTGTCGCCGGGTCCTAGCCGCTGCCTCGGTCTCTGGGCTCCGCCGGAAGTGATGTCTCCCAGTGACAGCTCGGCAGCTGCGGCGAGCACGGGGCAGCCACGTCGTGGTTGGCCAAACTGACAGCGCCAGGTAAACTGGCCAACCAAGGTTGCCATCTTGGGTTTGGCCAACCCGAAAGCTCCTCTATGACAACAAGGCAACCGGAAGCGGGTCAAAGATCGCCATGTTGCGTTTGGCAGAGGGATGTCTTTCTCGTGCCCTCTGACAGCTCACCTATAGAGATGCAGCAGGTGGCTGCGCCATGTTGTGGCTGGCCACGGCATACCCGCCTCTTAAAGCCATCCCGGGTAATCCATGACAGATAAATGAATGGATCTGAATATTGTGCTGTACGCAAGGAAAACTGTAGCAGGCATTACATAGAGCTCAGTAGTGCTTCATCTATGCATGCAACCGAACTGCTTCGAGGCGCTGCAATAATCGTATCAGGAGCTTAAGGGGCGGGGCGGGGGCATTCCGTTTACCGGTGTTGGGCAGCTGCAAACAAATAAAATATCCGAAAACAGCAAGGCAGTTAGGGAATGGGTAATGCCCCCCCCCCTCTCTCCCCCCGAGGTTTTGTTACGCCACTGAATGCGGAACAGAAAAATAAATTCCACACAGCAGTGTGCAGTTTGCCGGGTTACATAAAACAAGTTGTTCTGCATGCCACGGACGTCAGGCTCAGACTAGACAGCATTTTCTTTCTGTCCTTGATCTTTCTGGTAAGACCTGCCTGCTCAGCGAAGTCGTTGTTCTTCTTATTAATGCTATTTAAATCCATGGCTTTCTGCTAAAATGAGATTTCGTTTCAGACTTCACGTCCATTTAGTGGTTGGCCTCTCTGCTGACGCTGCATGGCCTAGAGAGGGAGAGATGGCAGTTCAGTGTGCATTGCCATTCAATCCTCAAGTCTCTTCTAAGTTTTCCTACTGGCATTCTGGTTTCATACAGAATGCAGAATTAGGGCTTTTTAAAGAGAAAATTATGGAAGGTCGCATATAGATCAAAAGACAAAAAAGGTAATAGTTCTAGGGTGTAAAAAAATGCAATGAAAGAGAGAGGCAGAGAGACTCCTTACCTTTTATACAGAATTACATTGTAAAAGTAATGTTTTATTTGCTGTGGTTCATGGCCAGGTTCAACCCCCCTCTGATATCCTACATGAACACCCTCTTGATAAGTACCAAGACACCCATTCCCCTGGTCTCTTGCCTGAATGAGGTGCAGCCCATAAATGGCCTGGGTTCTTTGGGGACGGGTTATGGGGAACTTTGGAGTATTGCTGTTTTCTGCTTTCATTTTATGACACTCTGAACAACCCCTTACTGTGCCTGAACATTTAATAGTCTTTGTCGGTGGTTCTTAACCTGTGGTCCCGGGACACCTGGGGGTGCACAAAGCCTACTCAGGGGGTCCGCAACTGCTTAGAAAATGAAATAATATCAACAGATTAATACAGTGTATACAAATAAAGAAGCAAAATGTAAAATTAAATCCATTCCAATTTCCAATTTAAATTTTATTGTTTTAGTTAATAAAAACCATAACAATTTACGATCAAACAGTATTTTAATAACAACCGCTTTCCAAGTACAAAAGTTACAGAAATAAAAGGCAACTATTTTTTGTATTCTTGTTAAAAGTTACTAAAACCCAACACCCTATACAAAAAAATGGAGTAGGGAATGAGATAAAAACCAATTGCTGAGCAGTTAAAGTGCAGAGTGCCAAATATTGATATCCTCATGGGCTAAAGCGCTTAAATGAGATCGGGGCAGGGAGGAGGAAATGTGTCACATGATGCATGCAATTAGCGTACTCGTGGCTATCCCCTGATCCCTGAGGACTTCAAAGTTGTAACCAACAGTAGCATCTCAGTTTGCTTTCTCAGTAATTGGGTTCAAGGTACTTAGATGGAGTCGAGGAAAAATGGGAGAGGTCCTTCACATGGTGCATAAAATTTTTGAGAACTGAGAGCGAAAATAAAGGAAGAATTTGCAGTGAGGCCCGCTTTGCCCTCCCAATAATAAAGACAATAAGCATCATGTACTTTAGGAGTTGATCACCCTTTACCACACCAAGATCTAATTTCCGATTTACTCAGTGGAGGAGACAGAGGAGCTACTTAGAGTTCATTGATTGAGAGCCCCTTACCCCTCCAAGTTCTCCTTTCTGGCTTTCGGCATTCAGTGGTCCGTTGGTTGGCTCTTGGGTGGAGGTAACGGGCAGAGGTGATTCATGACCTAAGAGAATCTTGCCATGCCAGTTCCTGTTTCAGGGTTTCTGCATGTAATAGTCCATTATTAGTTTTTGAGGAAAAGTGGCAGGCTGAGAATCAGCAGGTTGAGGGCGGAGTTGAGCTCCAAGCTCCTTAATGATTTTGCCACACCTCCACAGAGTTCTTACATCGGTATGGGAGAAACACAGCGAAGAGGCCTCCAGACAAGTACGAACCGCCTTCATTAGGTAAATTGATTTCAGCAGGAACCTCCTGGTGGCATCAAACGTAGGGCAGCAGCACAGAGGTGCAACCATGATTCCTGCATATAGTTGCAGAGTCTACCGGCCCCCTCCTTGACGGATGGGCCCATAGATTAAAGTAGGCCACTGATAGACCTAAAAGGCACATGTATAAAATATCTCTGCAAGCCCATCTGTTAACAGCCTTTTAGAGGTATGGTTATGGCTTCCCCGATACATAAGAATTGTTCAAAGGAGACAGAATGCTAGAGGACTTTAAGGAGTGAATGTTCAACAAGTACGAGGTTATTTACAGCTGTTTGTTGATAGCCCTTTTCCAAGCCATATAAGGGATGGCATCTGATTTTAACACTGCTCCTTCAATTTGAAGAGAGGCAATTGCTTTTTGTACTTGTCGTTGCCAGGGTTCCCAGGGCTTTCAAATGTTTCTTTCAGGCAAGCTTTGAGTGAGTTAGCTGGCGCTTTCAGGACCCTGATGTAGAATTTCAAGGTATCAGCCTCACAGGTTAGAGTTTGTCTTGACAGGCCAAGTTCCAGGTGGAATCTGGTCCTCCGGATGTGTCTAGGCAGTTGGAATACTTTTTTGTAGGCCGTACATTGTGCATGGTCTAGACTAGGGACACAGGCCTCAGGGAAAGCCTGATTCCTATAGTGCTGTGCAAGGAGAAGAGAGGCCTTCATGGCCTTCAGAATGGGTACAGCCGAGGCGCTTTTATAGCTTCCCATTAAGACAAGGAAGACCATATATGATGGCTCCAGCTTTCTTTTTCAGGGTGACTATGTGAGCTGTAGGTTTGGAGGTCTCACTGAAACATACCCCCAGGTAGTTATACTTCATTGTTGTTTTGATGGACGTGGCCCCCATGCACCATATTAGGAATTTCTTATTCTTATAGTACCCAAAAATCAGGACTTTGGTTTTATCTTGATTAATCGTGAAGAAGTTTCCTTCATTATATTCCTGGAGTTTGCTCAGGGCTCGCTGAATCCCAACTTTGGTGTGATTCATTCCAACAATGCCGTCAGCATATTGTAAGATGTGTACGTTCAACTGGCCTAATTGTGGGGGTACCAAGCAGCTGCTCTCCAAGAATTTGCCCAGATCAGCTGTATATAAGTTGAAAAAGAGGGGTGCAAAGACGCACCCCTGCTTCAGTCTGCCTTCGATAGGTGATTTTGGAGGTGACAGTGTGGGGTCCTGTTCTCACACGGACCCACGTGTTGGAATACAGAGAGATGATAGCCCCAAGTAATTTCGAGGGGACCCCCCACGTGTTTAGTTTTCTCCATAATGTGTGGTGATCTACCTTATCGAAAGTGGCACTGTAGTCAGTGAAACAGTGGAAAAGTAGGGGCTGGCACTTTTGAGCTGCTCAGTGGATCAAAACAGCAAGTGCAGTGGTGTTATCAATTGTTGAAGCAGCTGCTAGGAACCCTGTCTGGAAAAATGGCAAAGCATAATTTTCTGTGACCCAGGCCTCTAGTTGTTTGAGTAATGATCAAGCGTAAGCTTTGGCCTTTGGTCTAAGAGGGCTATCAAACAGTAGTTAGATGGATTTGTCGGGTCCCCTTTCTTTAAGATTTGTCGGGTCCCCTTTCTTAAAGATTGGGAAGAAGATAGAGCCCCTCCATTCATCTGGGACGAGTGCAAAGAGGAAGGCTTGATTGAAAAGGGCGGTTAGCACCTTTGCCCTGTCCTCTGTGGCACATTTAAATATTCCAGCTGAGAGGCCATTGGGGCCTGACGCTGTGTCGTTTTTCATTGCTTTTATAAGTTTGCAGACCTAGGCTGGTGTGATCAAGTCCTGCGTATTTCCGATGATTGGTCTGGGATCTCCGTTTGAAAACATCAGCTGATGCTATTGACTGGCCAGTGTATAACGCTTTTACGTGTCTCACCCAGGATCCTTCTGGAACAACATTGTACCTGGTGCAGTTTGAAGATTTCAGTTTATTGATGTAGTTCCAAAAACGGGTTAGACTTATTTCCTGCAGCATTTGATGTATTTTTAGCCATTCTTTTTGCTTAAGGCTTTCTTTGCCTCCCAGGTTGTTTTTTTGCACATATTGGCTATGGTCTTAGCAGAATTATTGGTGGGATTAAGCTTGTGAATTTGCAGGGACCTTCTTAAAGCTCTTCGGTCTGTAAACAGTGGCCTTGTTGTATTGCTGTTGGAACTGCTCCTTTACGTTGATCCATCGCTTACAATAAAAATAATTTCTCCTATTATGCTTTTAGTCATCCAGGTGCAATTATTTCTCTAACACACACACTATATCCATATGACGGTAGGGCCCATAACACCGCATATACATTCACTTACTCATTTGTTCCCTGGATTTCCTCTGTCATGAAACCTAGGAGAAAAACGATTCGCTGGAAGGAGACGGGATACCTCTTTTATAATGACACAATAATTCTCATTTGCTTTTAAGGTATTCCGCTCATTGGTCGATGGACCAACTAGTAGGAATCAGTTGATGGTGATTAAGACCAGCTCAATCACAATGAACTCTTTACCATTTCATTATTAGTCATTATACTAAAGAAAATCACTGAGTCATTTGTTTAAAGAATAATAAAGTTTATATAAAGTTTTGAATGCAGGAAATTTGAGATTAATCTTATTATTCAGATCATTGCATTTATCATCAATATAAGAATAGTTGAAATTGCATGGCACTTTTATTAGATGGAAAATGAGGTTATCATACTAAGAACTCTATAGATCAACCTATCTATCCCTTAGGGAAATCCTAATAATTCTAAATAAAATCTATCAAATAAAAGTTCTCCTAAAGCAGCATCTTATACTCAACTGGAAAAGGAAAATAACAGCAGCAGCATCAGCTCGTCGGCATCAGCAACCGCAAACTCTCCCATCTACAACATCTAACTTCTTCAGCATCTCCCGCAGCATCCTGCAGCATTCTAACCCCTCCCACCAAGAGTAGGTCTTCTTATACCCTAATTCTAGCTTACAGCATAAAATGTTTCTTCTTACATGGCGCGATTCATTCTCATTGGTCAAAAACTCAGGTCCCTATACATTTTAATCAAACTTCCTGGTCTTAACCAGTTCCGTGTGGAATGTCCATGCAAGCATCGTTTCCCACAGTTCATGCACTTGCTCATCCGTTTCGATCAGTCCAAATTGTATCTTTTTCTGCTACATTTTGTATAATACAGTTCTTTCTATTGATTCAACCAGGCTTCTCACGCTTCTTGCTGATCATCTTGGCACACATCTGCTCAGAAGGGTCACAGCAGCCTTGACCATACTTTCATCTTAGCCTCTCGGCATCAGCACGTGATCATCCCTTTTCCACAGCCTCTCTCCTCTATCACATGGTCGCATCCGCTCATGCGCACTCTAGTAACTCGCGGCCATTTTATATTGCTGCTCGGCAGGCCTAAGCGCACTATTTTTAAAGAAAACAAAATGTTATTAAAACAAAGAAATATAAACCCTTTCGTTTCCCTCCCGTTTTTCTACGTACCCCAATTAGGTATTACCTAGCAGAAGCAACCTATAAAGCTATCCCTTACTTACCATCACTTTATTTTGCAACCACACGTTTTATTCAAAAGCACAAATCATGCATTTTATTATTATTTTAGTACGCAAAATATTATGTTATGTTAGAAACGTAAACAATTATTAGTCCATTACTTTGCACACTGAATTGCGTGTTACCATTAACCCTTTACATACATTGTTGGTTATTTACTTGAACGAACATATTTATTAATATTGTACGAAAATATTAGGAGGTTAAAATTTTTATATTTACCCTGCTCCATCAACTCCCCCCTTTGGTGATTTTTAATATCACCACAAAAACCCAAGTTATACAACTTTCTCAGACAGCATATATCTTTTATCCATTTGCTTTTGTTAGTTTATACTTCTGTATCCCTTTCAACTTGTTTCTTCGTTTTCTTGTACATGTTCTCTTTTATTTCTTCTAACTCTATTTCACCTATTTCTCTCTCTCTTTCCTTATTTATCATATTTTCTTTTTCTATCTTATTCTGCCTTCTTCTTCTCTTTATACATGTTACTGCAAGCTTCAGTATTAATATTATTATTATTATCACGGTTGCTATTATTATAACTTTCCCTATTATTAATCCACTCATTCTTGTTAACCAATTTGTTACAGAAGAAAACCCTTTACCAAGTTTTCCCCACACACTTTCAACCTCCAGTGGAACAAGTTCTTTGTGCAAATTTGTAATATTTGTTATATACTTCGGTATATTTTCGCTTTTATCTGGAATGTAAGTGCAACAATGTTGGACTTTCAGCATTCCACAGACTCCGCCCTCTTTTGCCAAAAGAATGTCAAGGGCAAGACGATTTTGCATCACCATAGCTCTCATGGCAACCATCTCGGTATTTACCATTAAGAACCCTCTAGCAGTATCTGTAGATAAACGATCTACCACTGTGGATAATTTCCGAATTCTAAATGCATTCAAAGATATTCCCACTGCTGGTATCAATGCACCAAAAATATCACCTACTATTTGTGAAAAACTTTCCCTTTTTCTACGTATAAAGGTATTTATCATTTTGTGTGTTCCTTTTTCTTTTCTATCTACATGAAAAATCTTTGGAAAGACCAGGCCTAAGTAACATGACCCATACCAATGGTCCGGCAACCTATAATAAGCCCTATTTCCGCAAACATAATAGATCCCTGGAAATATTGGATCTTTTCCCCTTTGAATCCCCATCCGCCTAAAATTTGATAATTGTCATGGCAATTGCTGGAACCCACAAAATAATTGTCATATCTTGTCTTATTTCTTCTAATGCACAACCTTCCCTGTTGGGGCCAATCCAGAGTCATAGCTGCATTTGTCTTTTTCTTATCATGATGGTCTTCCTCAAACGCCCAAAGAGGTGTTTTTGTCTTTTCTATCACTTTTCTTTCAAATTTCACTTTTCTCTCTTTAACCATTTCTAGAAATACCTTTTCTTCCTTCTTTAACTCACAGGTAAGGTTGTACCTAAATATATTATCTGTTGTTAAAATCTTATCTTCTAAGAAATATTCACCAAACGTCTTTCCCTCTTTAATTTTGTTAAGCTCGGGAACTACAGAAACCTTTGCAAAAATCTTATCTATATCAGTGTAATAATATTCTAATCTACCTGTTTTATAAAATAAGCTTGCTAAAACACTACATGTTATTCCATATGTCAAAGGGAGGTGATGATAAGTCCCACCCTCTGCTACAGATGCAGGCAACTGCATACAAACATAGCAATCTCTTACATCCATTGTTTCTACGTACTCATACAGTAATTTAGTAAAAACATTCTTTGAAAAATCTGTTATTGATTTATCCTTATGTAATTCTGCACTACTTTTTAAAATAACTGGCTCTTGAGTGTTAGCTCCTTTTTCTTTCTCAGTATTATTAGACTTTTCCACTACAGCTAAACTAATTGGAATAGTTATTGCTAAAACCACCCATACTGTTATTAATAAACCTGTACAAAAACAGCACATCTTGCACCATCTACTTAAAAACTCACATCTACACTTTCTATCTCTAGTATTCTCCATTTTGTCTTTTAACCTTATTTACTTGTTTTCTAGAAAATTGTGTCACTACACCTCAAAAATGACTTGCTTGCCACTCTGTACTTCCAATATTTTGTCTTTGCTTGGTACTTTCTTTTAATTCTTTCTCAGAATTCTTTCTTTGTCACATCCGGTAAATTCGTCAGTTCAGTGTTTTGTCAAATCCGGTAAACTATCTAAACTTCTTCAGTTTTGTTGCTTCAGGTTTGTTGCACTTCACTTTCTCCCATCAGGTTTCTTTGTTCTGGGTTTTCGTGAGTGTTCAATTCTTCTTTGTGACTAGTCAAAGCACGATACAACCATTCAGGCGATCTGTACTTTTGATTTACTTTCTTTATTCTTTTCGTTTTCTGTAAGTGTTTTCCACCTTGTTTTCCTTGCTCTTTTTGACTTGTTATTTCATGCACTTGTTCAGCACTTTTCCCATCCAATTTTATTATTCTGTATCTTAATTTTCTTACTTGCGTTGGGCCAATTGTCTCCTTTTCTTGGCCTTTTTGCTTCACTTCCTTTTTCCTCTCTTTCTGTTTTCCAATTTCTTTTTCTTGTCTCTAGTTTTTCATTTCTCTCTTCTCCACTTTCTTCTGATTCTGTTTCAATCTTTTCGTTATTTCCTCTTATTTTGAAGCTTATGATTTCGCTTTCATCTACTTGTGGTCCTTTTCTTATTTTCCTTCGTTCACCTATTTCTGTCCCTCCTCGAGGTTCTTCCGATTTTGTGTCAGTTTCTCTATCTGCTTCTAAATTTCCCTGTTCTTGTGTTTGACTATCTGTCCCTACTGCTCCTCGGGTTTTTCCGATTTTTCTAACTTTTGGTTTGAAACTCTCCTTCTTCATCTATTAATATTATCTTCGAAGGAATTTTACCACAACTTGTACTTGGTTGTTCACTGTCACCATCTTCTGGCTCAGTTTCTTCTCTTATGCTTTCAAAATTCCACTTTCTTTTTGTAATTTCTTCTCCTTCTGAATGTTCTGTATCAGATTCTGAACTGGTATCAGATATTTCCAGATGTCGACTTACAGGTCGATCTTCAAATTCTGGAACTTCAGCTATTTCTTCTATTTCCTCTTCTTCTTCTATCGTTTCACTTGTAGTTGGGTCTTCCAGATGTCGACTTACAGGTCGATCTTCAGGTTCTGGCACCCTGTTTGTCTCCTCTTCTCTTTCTGATGCTGAACTGTTATCTGATATTTCCAGATGCCGACTCAGATGTCGATCTTTAGGTTCTGGAACTCTGATGGTGTGGCTGGCATGTACCCAGTGTTTCACGCCTGCACACTTGACTGCGGTGGTCGTCACTAGGATCACTTGTCGTGGTTCGTCCCAGCGAGGAACCAAACAGTTTCTTCTCCGGTGGACTTTTATTCGAACCCAATCTCCTGGATTCAAGTCGTGAGCTGGTTTTCTTTCAAGAGTGGTCGCATCCGGTCCAACCTGATGAAACACAGAATGCACCACATCAGCCAATCCTTTGCAATAATCCAGTACTAGATCATCAGTTATAGTCAGTAGCTTGTTGACAGGTACTTGTGCTTGTCTCATTGCTCGTCCCATGATTATCTCATGTGGACTGAGTCCAGTCTTCCTTTCCGGAATACTTCTGATTGTCATCAGAACTAATGGCAGAGCATCTGGCCATTTGAGTCCTGTAGCTTGACACATTTTTCCTAACCTGTTCTTGATCGTTCCATTTACTTGCTCTACTATTCCAGAAGCCTCTGGTCTGTATGCACAATGCAGTTTCTGTTTAATACTAAGTGCTTCACAAATCAGTTTAACTAATTCGTTCTGGAAATGTGTTCCTCTATCTGTTTCAATCGTGACTGGAAAACCATACCCTGGAATGAATTCTCGCAGCAAAAGTTTTGCTACTGTTATACTGTCATTCCTTCTTGTTGGATATGCCTCCACCCAACGGGAAAACAAACAGACGACCACTAGAACATACCTCAATCTGCTGCAAGGTGGCATTTCAATAAAATCCATTTGCATTCTAGTGAAAGGACCCCCTTCTCGTCCTATTCTTCCTAGACTCACTACTGTCTTCCTTCCTGGATTTAACTGTTGACAAATAAGACATCTTTGACAAAGACTCTCAGCTATGGCTCTGAATTTTGGATTGTACCATGTTTGTCTAAAAAGTCTGATCATTGAATCTCTCCCAATATGGGCTTGTCCATGGTACATCCGTGCCATGTCAGAAATCATGCTATCAGGCATAACTGGTCTCTCATCCCTGTAAACCCATACATCAGTTTCTTCATGTTTTCTACATCCTGCTTTTAGCCAAGTATCTTTCTCTTCGTCTTCTGCAGCTTCTTGTAACTGTCTCACCTCATCCCATGTTTCAATAGAGTTAGTAAAAAGCAAAGGACAAGAAATATGCTCTCTTTCGCGACATTTATTCAAAGAAACCACATTCTTTGCACAGTACTGTGCCATTTCGTCAGCATATTTGTTGCCAACAGTAATGTAGTCTTCCCCATTTTTATGTGCATTGCACTTCACGACAGCGATCTGTTTAGGCAGCTGTATCGCCTCAAGCAACTTTTTCACAAAATCTCCATTTCTGATGGGCGTCCCTGCAGACGTCAAGAAACCCCTTTGTGACCAAATCTGACCAAAATCATGCACGACCCCAAAGCCGTACTGGCTGTCAGTCATAATCGTAACCCGTACATTTCTTCCCAACTTACATGCTTGAATCAGAGCTACTAATTCTGCAACTTGGGCAGACCGTACACCTTTCAGACAAGATGCTTCCAACACAGTTGCTACTGTGCAAACTGCATATGCTGCGCTTAGTACTCCATCACTTGTTCTCAAACATGAGCCATCCACAAACAGAATATAATCTGATTCTTTCAAAGGCTCATCTCGTATATCAGCTCTTGGTTTTGTACAGTATTCGAGCACTTTCAGACAATCGTGATCTACTTCATCCATTTCAATCACATTCTCTTCATCTGGCAATGATGTTGAAGGATTCACATTCATACATCTGTCAATGGTCACATTATCTGCACTCAAAATGACCTTTTCATACCTAGTCAGCCGACTATGTGTCATGTATTGGGTTTTCGTTCTTGTCAAAAGAATTTCCACAGAATGGGGAACATACACTCTCAATGGATACCCCATCACTATGCCTTCACTCTGTTCCAGACTCACACAAGTAGCAGCAACTGCTTTCAAACATCCAGGCAACGCTTTCGCTACGGGGTCTAAAACAGCTGAAAAATATGCAATTGGTCTTTTCATAGTTCCATGTCTCTGCACCAAAACTGAAAATGCACATCCATCTCTTTCACTGCAATACAGTTCAAAATCTTTCTCATAGTCAGGCATTCCCAATGCTGGAGCCTCACACAATTTCTTTTTCAGCTCTCTGAATGCTTTCATTTCTTCATCATTCATTTCAAAAGGATCTTTAACATCCTTCTTTGTCAGTTTCTGCAATGGTTTAGCAATTAGTGAAAAACCGCTTATCCATTGTCGACAATACCCAACCATTCCCAAAAACATTCTTAGCTCTCTTTGTGTCATTGGAGCTCTCATTCCTTGAATCATTTTTATTCTCTCTGTCGTTACCTTTCGTACTCCTTTCTCAATTTTATGCCCTAAATACTGGACTTCTTGTTGACAAAACTGCAATTTTGAAGGGGACACTTTATGTCCTCTTTTTGCTAAATGATTCAGCAAAGCAATTGTATCATTGACACATGCTTCTTTCGTTTTTGATGCCACCAGTAGGTCATCAATATACTGAACCATTACTGACTTTTCTGGCATTCTTAAATCTTCCAATGATTTCTTCAGGATCTGATTAAAGATTGAGGGACTTTCTGTGTACCCTTGAGGAATTCGGCACCATGCCAAAATACGCTCTCCAAACCTAAACGCAAATATTGGCTGGCTATCTGGATGCAATGGAATAGAGAAAAATGCATGACATAAATCAATTACAGTGTACCATTCTGCTTCGCGTGGAATCTGGTATAGAATCACAGCAGGGTTCGGTACTATTGGGCAACAAGGCACAACAATTTTGTTTACCTTTCTTAAATCCTGTACGATTCTATATGTTCCATTTGGCTTTTTCAGTCCCATTATTGGCGAATTACATGGACTGCTCATGATTTCTTTTAGAATCCCTTGTTCAATCATTTTATTTATTACTGGCGTTATTCCTTCAATTATTTCTGGAGTCAATTTATACTGGGGCGTATTTGGGTAACTCGTTCCTTCTTTTACCGTTATTTTAACGGGATCTACTCCTTTCATTAATCCTACATCTTCTCCTGTCAAGTCCCACACTTCTTCTTTCACTGTCCTTTTCAACTCATTTGGGATTTCCTCTGCATCAAATACAGGAAACAAGCCATTTACTTCTGGTTCTAAATTTACCATTGTCATTTTATACAGCACATCCTCATCTGGAGTCTGAAATGCAATTCCGTCTGGAGTACAATAAATTGTGCAATTCATTTTGCACAACAAATCGCGTCCTAAAAGGTTCACAGGACTACAATCACACACTACAAATCGGTGCATTTCACTAAATGGACCAATTCTTACCTTTACTAATCTAGTAAGAGGCGTTTCAATTTGCTGATTGGAAACTCCAACCACTTGTATATGTTCACCTGAGAGAGGAAGATTTGGAATTTCCACTGACCTAACAGTAGAACGGGTAGCTCCAGTGTCAACAAGGAATGTTACATTTGCACCATTCACTTCTCCATCCACAAATGGACCTGACTGATCTACCTCTAGAGTTGCGCCAAGCACGCACTCTTCCCTCTCTTTTAGACACCGTCATGAACTTTCATACGACTCATCTTCATTCTGTCGTAACCAATATTGTGAAATTTCAGCTGCACGTGACAACTGTTTTACCTGTTCTCCTCCGTAGAATCCTGTTTCTGCACTGTATTTCTGTTGGTTAGCACTCTTGGGAAGTGGTGGTTGTGGCACCTGACCTTGTTGAGTAACTACCTCACTCTGCACCTGTGAATTTAATGATTGATTTTCCACATTAGGTTTTGGAGGAAATTTACACTCGTTTCTCCAATGCCCTAGCTTTCCGCAGTTGTGGCATGGCCACTTTTTCTTCGCCTCATCTATGCTCATTTGTCCTTTTCCTTTACCTATATTAGGTCGGGATTTAAACTGTCCTGTTTCACTGCTAATATTATTCAATTGAGCTTCTTGCTTCTCTGCAACTTTCACCTGTGCCTACATGGCTTTCTCTTTTAATTTATGCTGTTTACTCTCAATTTCATCACTGCAATACTTAGCATATCCCAAAACTTCATCCACTGTGCTATTCTGCCATCCTATCAAGTGCTGCTTAATCCTTTCACTTATCTCTGGTGTTAATCCATACACAAACCTATATACAAAGTGACTCATGTCCTTCTCACTTAGCGTCTCATAACCACTATACTGTTTGAAAACCAACAACAATCTCTCATAGTACGCGTGCACTGATTCTTTGCTTTCCTGTGTTGTTCTGTCTATTTTTACCCAATCTGTTTCTTTTGGTGGAATTTTATTCTTCAAAAAGGTAACTACTTGATCATACTTCCTCATCACTTCTGGACCTGGCGCTCCTGTTTTGGCATCCCTTGGATATTCTACAGTTGGCCAATCAATTGTAATCTTACATTCTGTCCATAAATCAGCAGGTACTACTATATCAAACAATCCATCTAGATCTATCCACAGCACTTTTGACACCTTAACAAATCTCTCCACTTGTCTGTACCACTCTACTGGTTTCTCTCTCAATTTTGGGAAGTCATTTGTAAATGACAGTATATCCTGTCTGGTCCACGGAACATGCACATAACTACCACCTGGTGTTTCTCTCATCGGGTATTCCCTAGCAACTGGTTCCCTATCTGTCACTGCAAAAGCCAAAGATGCTTTATCTGTTGTTTTCTCATTCCTCTTTGTCCATCTATTTCTCCATCTATCCACATCACCCCATTTTCTCAATAAAACAATCAGCTCTTTTATCTGGGTCAGTCTTCCTGATGTGTTCAAATTTTCTATGTCTTTCTCACAAAAATCTACTCTGTACGGTTTCTGCAACGTCCTCACTTTCACAAATTCCACTCCTAGTTCACCTGCAATCTCTTCCAATTTGTCATGTAAATTTCTAGCTCTCCAAGTAAGACTCTTGCACAAAAACATAATCTCGTCATCCTGATAATTTTTTAGTTTTTCCGTTCCAATTGTTCCCAAAATCAACTCTTCCATGTCTATTTTCAACCTTATTACATCTAATGGTTTTTCTTCTGGTTCTTTTGCTTTTAGCGCTTTCATCCATTCATTTAACTCTTCTGGAGTCGGACCTACAGGCGTACTATTTAATTCTATCCAATCATTGCTTCTTTCTGGTGTTCCTGATGCGGACTCTGTCACCATAGGCATTCTCCTAATCTCACTCTCATTTATCGTCAAATTTGTAGGTGGACTTGGTCTACACGTACTAGCCGAATTGTGTGCACCTTCATTATTCAGTTCCATCCCTTCTCTTTTTCTTTGCAAATGTGAATTCATGGGAATCACCAAAGAATGTTCATTTATTTTCTGATTCTCAAAAATTGGCATTACTGGACCTATCGTTACTGGTACAGTTACAGCTTCCATATTCTTTGTCAATTCTCTTATTTTCTCAGTCAATTCTTTTGTCGTTTTTGCTAGTTCAGTTGCATTGTCACTTTCTGTCTCTTCATTTTGTGAAATTTTAAATGTTTCTTGTGACCTATTTATTTCATTTCTTCGTTCGGGTTTTTCATTCCTCCCAGTTTCCATTTTCGGTGCATTAGGTGTCACCACCACAGAAGTCTGTTGGTATGGAGGTGGGTTTCTGTTTAAAATATCTTCCAGCAATTCGTCATCTGTTTCACTACCACCATACACATACTTTTCTACCACTACATGTTTCTTTTTCTCGGTACACTTTCTCTTTGCTTCTTCCTCAACCGCAAAAGCTGGAAACAAACCTCCTGCCATGTTAGCGTATCTCCAGCGCTTTACTCTGTCCTCATGATTTATTCCCCACAACCTTCCGGGTATAAACTCATGATTCTTCAATCCTCTGGATCTCTCTCGCTCATACATCTCATCTTCCCATTCCGCTAAAGCTTCAAACTGTGTCAGTCTAGGTCTAGGTTCTAACATTACCATCTTTTCTCTCAAGTTCCGTAATACAGCTACATTAAATGAACCATTCTCAGGAAAAGCCAATGCTCCATCGTTCTTTGTGTATTTTGTCCAATTTTCTAACCATATGCATGTATGATATCCATATTTCAGCATCATATGTGAAGCTGGTGATTTCGGCGGAGGAATTATTTGTCCCTCTCTAGTCACTACCTTTTTGTCCTTCTTAAAGAAGTTCTTAACTTTCGACATCCAAGACGTTTTCTCTTTTCCATACTCATAGTACGACATGATTCACAACCTTTTTCTCCTTCAACAATCTGCAATTCAACACTGTTCCCTATGCGTTATTTCAACCAATGCTAGCGCGACTCACACCAACACTCCAATCACAGCGATTTCTGTCTACGGCGCACTGTCCAATCCCAGCGCGGCTTTTGTCTACGTCACTTTGCTCCTGTTCTCATGTGACTGGCGCACTGTCCAATCCCAGCGCGGCTCTTGTCTACGTCACTTTTACTCTTGACCCCTCCTTTACAAAATTTATCGGCAATTTCTTTTTCAACAATTCTTGTTAGTTACAACATTTTATCCACATTTCCATTGTCTGATTCGCTAAACCGAAAAGATAGCTTTGACCATTCACACAAGAATTCTGTATTTTCCAGTAGGCAGCGCTTACCTCTACCCTACCACAGAACTTTCAGTTTCGTCAATAAAGTAGCACTTCCCTCTACCTTACCCTTCTTTCAAGCAAGCGGTAAACCCGTTTCTCTGGGGATAAAACACATGTGGAGACTATACTGCTCCTGAGAATTAAGGCCAGAGTTTCACAAGAAAACCGATCACTATTTCACTTACACACCTTTTATACGCAAAATGTCCCTAAATAACACAACCTGTGTTATTACCAAAATGAACTCAGACAGTGTAAAATTCCATGCGACTTCTCTTGCCACACGTGTTCCACTTCCTACTTCCCGGAAGCGTGAAAACTTACATATAACATAACGCGACTCAACAAAAAGTGTTAGAGATAAACTTATCAATAATCTATAATCAAAAATCAATAATCACCAAACTAATCTATAGTAACCATAACTCTGCTACCAAGAAATCTGATCCAGCGCTTACAATAAAAATAATTTCTCCTATTATGCTTTTAGTCATCCAGGTGCAATTATTTCTCTAACACACACACTATATCCATATGACGGTGGGGCCCATAACACCGCATATACATTCACTTACTCATTTGTTCCCTGGATTTCCTCCGTCATGAAACCTAGGAGAAAAACGATTCGCTGGAAGGAGACGGGATACCTCTTTTATAATGACACAATAATTCTCATTTGCTTTTAAGGTATTCCGCTCATTGGTCGATGGACCAACTAGTAGGAATCAGTTGATGGTGATTAAGACCAGCTCAATCACAATGAACTCTTTACCATTTCATTATTAGTCATTATACTAAAGAAAATCACTGAGTCATTTGTTTAAAGAATAATAAAGTTTATATAAAGTTTTGAATGTAGGAAATTTGAGATTAATCTTATTATTCAGATCATTGCATTTATCATCAATATAAGAATAGTTGAAATTGCATGGCACTTTTATTAGACTAAAAATGAGGTTATCATACTAAGAACTCTATAGATCAACCTATCTATCTCTCTGGGAAATCCTAATAATTCTAAATAAAATCTATCAAATAAAAGTTCTCCTAAAGCAGCATCTTATACTCAACTGGAAAAGGAAAATAACAGCAGCAGCATCAGCTCGTCAGCATCAGCAACCGCAAACTCTCCCATCTACAGCATCTAACTTCTTCAGCATCTCCCGCAGCATCCCGCAGCATTCTAACCCCTCCCACCAAGAGTAGGTCTTCTTATACCCTAATTCTAGCTTACAGCATAAAATGTTTCTTCTTACATGGCGCGATTCATTCTCATTGGTCAAAAACTCAGGTCCCTATACATTTTAATCAAACTTCCTGGTCTTAACCAGTTCCGTGTGGAATGTTCATGCAAGCATCGTTTCCCACAGTTCATGCACTTGCTCATCCGTTTCGATCAGTCCAAATTGTATCTTTTTCTGCTACATTTTGTATAATACAGTTCCTTCTATTGATTCAACCAGGCTTCTCACGCTTCTTGCTGATCATCTTGGCACACATCTGCTCAGAAGGGTCACAGCAGCCTTGACCATACTTTCATCTTAGCCTCTCGGCATCAGCACGTGATCATCCCTTTTCCACAGCCTCTCTCCTCTATCACATGGTCGCATCCGCTCATGCGCACTCTAGTAACTCGCGGCCATTTTATATTGCTGCTCGGCAGGCCTAAGCGCACTATTTTTAAAGAAAACAAAATGTTATTAAAACAAAGAAATATAAACCCTTTCGTTTCCCTCCCGTTTTTCTATGTACCCCAATTAGGTATTACCTAGCAGAAGCAACCTATAAAGCTATCCCTTACTTACCATCACTTTATTTTGCAACCACACGTTTTATTCAAAAGCACAAATCATGCATTTTATTATTATTTTAGTACGCAAAATATTATGTTATGTTAGAAACGTAAACAATTATTAGTCCATTACTTTGCACACTGAATTGCGTGTTACCATTAACCCTTTACATACATTGTTGGTTATTTACTTGAACGAACATATTTATTAATATTGTACGAAAATATTAGGAGGTTAAAATTTTTATATTTACCCTGCTCCATCAACGTCAACCCTTGGATGTTGCTGGAAGCCTTTGGGTGCCAAAAGATAGTCCCTTAACTTGTTTGTCAGACCTTCCCACTTGTGATGCGAGTCTCCCAAAGGGTTGCTCTCGGACTCTGTGATCACTTTTTCTAGCCACTTGACCGCTTTTGAAGTATCTGTCGCCCTCCATTTAATCCTCCTCACTAGCTTGAATGCTTCGGTGCGCAAGGAGGATCCCACCACCAGAAAGTTAGTCACCGTTGGGGCATTTAGGTCGAGAGTTATAGTCAAGGGATTATGGTCACTTTCAGGCTGATCTGGGATCTCAAAATTGATAAGACGACTGGCTAAAGATTCTGACAGGAAAACGTAGTCGATGGTTGAGATCCCTTTGAAGGTGGCGGGAAACTGGCAATGAGAATCTTGAGCCTTAAAAGATTTTTCAGTGGAGATTAATATGTAAGTTGACAGAAGGTTGTTCATTTTTGCCTCTTCTTTGGTATTGCAGGCAAAGTTGTCAGTGCTCCCCAAATCCCTGATCATGTGTAGCAAACTCCAAAAAAAAGGTCCTTCAGGTGTCATGGAGATCTTCAGTAGCAGACAGTTTTAATGCTTTGGTCCTGTTGTGGTAGCAGTTTATTAATAACTGCAAAGTTTCTTTGCAACAAGTTGATGTCACTGAAATTGATGCTACTTGCAAGGCTGGGGAATTTTGGTTGAGGGGCACAACATTGATCTTGCAGGAATGCTTAACAAAGATTGAAAGACCTTCTGATGGCCAGCCGAAAAGATTGGTGCATTTTGTTAGCTTAAAGAGCTCATAGTAGCCGTATAAAACTGATGGAGTAAGCTCCCATGTCTCCTGTAGGCAGGGTGTGTGGCTTCTGTCCAGATAGGTGAATGCAGGTTTGCTTGTCAGACTTGACCTAAGGCCCGCCATGTTCCAAGTTATAATTGTAAGTTTGGGCCCCAGCAAGGATGTCGGCGGTTGAGGGCAGCCTTGGACGTCAGTGTTTGGAGCAGTTTTCTAGGATGCCACTATAGAGGTTGGCCAGCGGACTCCACCAGACAAGATTGTTGTTGCTTCTTGTCGTGTATCTTACAGATCTTTGATTGTGAGCGCACAAAACTTCTATGATGTTTGCGGCCTTTGATGTACTCCGGGGCCAGTCATGGGTAGCGCCCCACGCTCTCCTCAGCACGCTCCTGAGTAGACTTGGATGCGCCTGCTGCAGCAACACATGAGGATATTTCGGCGGGAGTGGCTGTAGAAGCTCGATGCCCCATTCCTCAAAGAACCTTGATTCATCCAGAATGATGTCTCTAAGGCCCTCTCAAAATGTTCAGTAAATGAGAATGACTTTGAAATTGGGGGCTAAAAATTAAGTTAGTATCTTCAGATGGATTCGTGGAAGAAGTACAAGTGCATCAGACAGAATATAATATGGATGATAAGTGCCTTAATAGAATTTTGAAAATCTCCATACTTCTAATTAAAATATTTCATCATTGTATATGTGTTTGATGAATGCTTGTTTCTGTATTTTTTGTGTATTGTTTTGCGGTTCAAATCATCGAAAAATGTTTGGGCTGGGGTCCCCAGGTTATATTAATGACTCATTGGGGTGGGGCGGGGTGGATTCCAATAATGATTTAGAGGGGTCCCTGGGTTCCAATAATGATTTAGTGAGGTCCCTGGATTCCAGTAACAATTAAGGAGGGGTCCACAGAAGTCAAATGGTTAAGAACCACTGGTCTATGTTCTATAAATTCTTCTAATTTTTATAGATTCTATTTCTTCCTTCCACGCAAACACCTCTTGACCTCTTAAAATCATTATATCAAGTATTGTGTAAATATGGAAATATATCATGTATCCATCTTTAAAAATAGGTTAATATAAATATATCTTCCTAATTTCAATAAAAATAATTGTATATGGCGTCCCAGGTGTAACAACTATTCTTATCTCGTACAATGATTCACTCACGCTGTACATCCAAACGTACTACAACTCAGACCTTCAGTGGCTCTCCAATTGGTGATAAATCTGGTGTTAGAAAAGTTAGAGTTTTGAAGTGAGCAAAGTATTTACACATATTGTAGAAATACTCAGTGGTTTGGAAATCTAGTAACTCCACCCTTCCGTGTTATCAAGGGAAACATGATAACCCTCTTCAAGCCGTCACTATCCATTTGGTACACTTAGTTAAAAGTTTCTCTACTGCAGAAGTTGATTGAGGGATGTCCTGTAATGGCTCCATTTGTGTCTACATCAGTAAATTTAATCCGTTACGAGATTATATGGCAGGAGTCAGCGTAAATGTCATTTGGTAAAATATGACATACAAATCAAACTTGGATGTGTCTGTACTACCTCCTGTAGTTCCTAAAAGGTACTATTTGTGGACGTATGGTAGAACTTAAGCATCACTGTTGCATTTGACCGCATTTTACCAGCAAGTGTGCAATGGTAAGAGACCATTGCTTGGCAGGCTACACGGGAGAAAAATGGAGGTCTTGGTTTGGAAATCAACATTAGGTAAACAAGTGATTTCAGGCCAGTCCCTAATGGAGAATGTCAAGACGGGTGGCCAACTCAACTTCCAAGCTAACACCTTACTGTGTTTCCTATGGTGTAAAATGCAACAAGGTTGAGCAAGAAGAGTTTGTCTGTCTACCAGAGGCTTCACTGTACCCTTAGCAGGAGCTAATGGTGTCTTGAGAGGACCTCTACCCCACTTGGAGTCACAGGAAGGCCCTGGATCACAGGGCACGCACCTGCTTCTCACTGATGGCAGCGAAGCAGGCTGCAGCCCCAATACTGAAAGGTAGCAGCGGATCTGATGTCCTCCAGCACAGCAGTTATGCCACTTCATAGGTGCAAAGGGTGAGTTCAGAGCTGCAATGCCGTTCTCGTGCACAAGCCAGAACCAAATAACTCATAGCTGCCAAGCGAGCCCAGAGCATGGGTGGCCACTTCAACCAGTTCTACCTTTTTAGCAAATGCCACTTGCCATTGTGCGACTTGTGGTTTCCATTTTCATGTTTTAAATATGGGTTTAAGTGTAAAGCAAGCAAAGTACTGTTAGCTAAAAAGCAACAGCAGCTATTTTGACAGGTTGCCCTGCCTGCCACATCAGTAAGAGCTACCGCTATGGAGTCTGCCTGGGCGGAAAGTTGAGGGATACAACGGGGAAGGCAGGTTCAGGCTTTGAAGCCATGGCTCATTGATGAATGAGTTTTCTGGGACCATTGACAATCATTACTACCTGGAGCAATTAATGGTTATTACTGTCCGGACACATTGCTCTCAGCAGTGCCCGAGGCTACTGATGTTCATTACTGCCTGTTAAAAATGGGGGTCTCTAGTTGGCAAGGGTTTGCACATTTGTCCAAGTAGGGACCCTTCTTCCTAGTCAGGGTAAGGGAGCTACACTCCTAAAATAACCCCTGCTCACCCCCTTGGTAGCTTGGCACGAGCAGTCAGGCTTAACTCAGAAGCAGTGTGTAAAGCATTTGCACATAACCAACAGTAATACAGTGAAAGCACTACTAAAGGACACCACATCAGTTTAGAAAAATATCCAATATTTTTATATATCCAAAACAAGACCAAAACGACAAAAATCCAACATACAGTACTTTAAAAATATATACTTTGGAAGATATCCTTAAAATTGCAGAAATACCTCAAAAACACAGTTTGTTCGAGTCTGTAGCTCTGTCCTGGGCTACCGCGATCCTTAAAACCACAGAGTCCAACAGTTCCAGCTGACCTTGTCGGTACGGGCCAGCGAAAGCGTGAACAGACTCAGTAACAGTACCTTTCTCGTTGCGGCTGGCACGTTGGTGCGAGCCGGTCGTGGCAACCGTCGTGGTTGCGTTGCAAAATGGAAGCGGTGCAGGGTGCGGTGCCCTCTCGATGCGGCGCAGGTAGCGGCTCAGTGAAGATCGTCCAGAAGGCGTCGGTGAGACCAAGGCTTACAGTGCAGGGTGAGGCGGTGCTCAATGCGGTGCTGGCAGGTTGCAGTGCAAGCGACAGAGCCGGTTATTGGGCGCTGGCGTCGGTCGGCCCAGACTGCTGTGTGGGGCGAGGCGGTGCATCGTGAAACTTACGAGCGGTGCCCCCAGCCACGATGCGGTCACGGGTGTCAAAGTCAGCAGCAGCGACGGCATCGGTGAGACCAGCATGGTGAAGTGAAGCGAGGCGGTGCGGAGTGCGGTGCCCGCAGGTCACGGTGCAAGCAGCAGCTCGGTGGCGGCGGTGGCGGTCGCCGTCGTCGAGACCAGGGTTGTGGTGCAAGATGCGGACGGTGCCTTCTGCGGTGCCGGCAGGACACGGAGCCAGTGACGGAGTCGGTTGCGTTTCCCTTCTCTGTGGCAACTGAAACAGCTGTTCCAGAAGCGGTACCCAGAGGTTGGTGAAGTCTTTGCAGTCCCTGAGACTTCAGAACTGGAGGCAAGCTCTACTTCAAGCCCTTGGAGATACTCAGCAGAAGTAAAGAAAGTTCAGTTCAGTCCTTTCACTGCCCAAGGCAGAAGCAGCAACTCCAGGCGAACCCAGCAAAGCAACAACACAGCAAAGGGGCAATACTCCTCCTGGCAGCTCTTCCAGGTCTTCTTCTTGGCAGGTTCCTTGATTCCTGCGAGTTCTAATGTTCTGGGATCTGGGCCCCAATATTTATACTCAAAATCCCTTTGTTCTCTCAGGCAGAGAGTGTCTGTGCTTAGTCCAAACCAGTTCTGTCCTCTCTGGCCCAGTTTCCTGGCAGGAGGTGGAGACAGCATTGTGGAAGGCAGACCAGGCCCAATCAGGTGAAAGGAAATCTCCTTCCCCTACTCTAAATGCAGCCCAGGTCTATTCAGCCCAGCCCTGACTTATCCAGACTCTCTGGAGCCACTGCACATCCCCAGCCCCTGTCACTCCAAAGCCAGACAGTCAATACACATCCTAGTAGAGGCACACTGGATGGCTAAACAAGAAAATACCTACTTTCTAAAAGTGGTATTTTCAAACACAGAATTTAAAAATCACCCTCACTAAAAGATGCATTTTGACATTCTGAGTTCAGGCATACTAAACTTTATTTTCCTACCTTATTCCCAGGGGTAGTTATGTTTATAAGAAGTTATAAGCAAACTCCCCATCCTATCCTATGGGAACAGGTAGCCTTGCAGTAGTGAAAAACGAAATTGGCACTATCGGGACATGCCACACACATCAGGGCATGTCCCACCTTTCACATACACTGCACCCTGCCCACAGGTGTACCTTGGGCCTACCTTGGGGGTGACTCACAAGTAAGAAAAGGGAAGGTTAGGGCCTGGCAAGTGGGTGCACTTGCCAAGTTGACATGGCAGTACCAGACTGCACACAGGCTCTGCAATGGCAGGCCTGAGTTACCTTTTCAGGGCTACTCATGTGGGTGGCACAAGCAGTGTAGGCTGAAGGCAGAACCAACCACCATAGGTGGTTGATTCTGCCTTCCCAATCATAAGGAAACTGGGTATATTTGAGTATTCCGAGAAACAAATCTCATGTGGGCTAAAATTCTTTAAACAAACAAAGTGTGTAAGCTTGGACCGGAATTGTGTTCAGTCCAAACATTTTTTTTTTTAGAATTGGTAACGGTAGACAGTGTGTGCAGTCCACTGCAATGTGTTTTATTGCCAGCACTATGCACGCTACATTCGGAAAAATGGTTCATTTAGGGGAGCTTAGGACCGATCATGAATAAGAATTACGGTCCGTGTTGGCCTCGCGATGGGCCCTGCGCTTCTCTTAAAATGGGGTGATCACAGCGCATGTCCGAGTGGCATTGGTTTGTTATATTCGAAGGCAGAATCAACCACCTAAGGTCTTTTGTTTGGTCTCTTCAACAGATCATTTAAATTGTCGATCATTTTTACATCAAAGAAAGGCGACCCAGAAGCCTCGAATTCCTCTACAGAAGTAAGTCCTGTTCTGACAACCCAAACATATAACTCTCTTAAAACATAACACAGCACATCAGCCTAACATGTTTTCTTTTGACATTTCATTGATATTATAGTGGTGCCATTGGCATAAGATGCCACTGTACTGTGAACAGTGGACAACAAAGCAAGGACTTTTGAAGTACCACAAAAGGCAGAGGTAAAGGAAGTGGGCTGGTTTTTTGGTATACATGTAATGAGAATGAATGAGATTAAAGATTAGTTTCTAAAGTTTAATATTGTTTCTTCTCTTTCAATCCTTAGCTCTTCAAGTGTTCTGTGTCCTGAGGAGAACCCCTCAAGAAACTTTAGTGGGTTCGAAATGCGTCGACAGCTTTTACGTTGCCCAAATAGGTGTTCAGGTTAATGTACATACCACTTTTGCTCACAAATCACCCCTCTTGTGTTGAAGTGAGCATAGTAGGGTCACCATTTGATCTTGACCTCTGGAAATAATCAAAATTCAATCGAGCAAGATACTATCCAGGGATATTGGTTGTAAATATCATTGTGGTTGATAAAAAAACATACAGAACCAGAGCTATACAGGTGGTTTATGTTATTCATATGTGATGTTTTTGTGTACTAGGATTGTATTGTGTCATTTAATGTGTTCATTGATCATTATTTTTTCGTTGTGACTTCAGTGTATGTTTAAATTCCTATATAAATGTTGCACGTATCAAACATAGAAAACATTTCTAAAAATGAAAAGTTTTTGAATACAAACAAAAGGAAAGAGAATGAAAAATATTTTTTCAGATTATACAGATTAGGTCATGTGATCTTTGAATGAAAGACTGAGTGAATGATCATCAGTATTGGCATATCTTGTGTTTTGTACTGTCACTCTCTGGAGACATTAAAGCTTATTTTTGTCTGGAGCCACTGTTTTTCACTACTGTACGAGGCCATTGAATCGTGTTACTGCCTGAGGCCAGTGATGCTCATTAATAGTTGGTTACAGGTCATTGCTGCTAATTAGTGTTTGAGGCAGTTGATATATGTTCTGTCTGGGCCATTAATGTTTACAACTGTCTGGGCAAAGTCCCAACCCAAAGTAAAAAAGCAAGCTTGTCACTCACATGGGACAACTTAAGGCATAACAGGTTATCCTATAGTAGCTGTGACTAATCAATTAAATATTTCCCCCTAATTAATGATAGTATTTTTAGTTTTAATATTCACTATAAAAACAGAGCATCTTCAGGTGCCTTCAATCCAAAGAAGGAGCAAGACCTCTGACCTCCTGGTCAGGGTAACTGCTCTCCCCTCGCGCAGCTCCGTCCTTAAGGCACTGCCCCCAGCGCCTTCTGGTCACCCAGGTAGGTGTTCGAGGCCCTCCTCCACCGGCAGGCTCCTGCCTGCGCCTCATCCCTGGTGGTCCAGTGGAAGAGCCTGCTCTTCTGCTGGTCCGCTCTGTCAGCCTTTTTCTGTCTTTTTCCTGCTTTCTGTCTTTTTTTGGCTTCATGTCTCTGGCTCTGCCTTTTTGCCTTTTTTTCCTATTTTCTCTGTCTGCCTCCGATTTCGTTTTCCCTCCTTCCCGCCACTGCTGCCTCTCCCCCCGCGTGTTCCCGCTCCCGCCTCCCAGCTGCTCTCCCTCCCACCGACCCCTACTTAATGGCGGCCGCTGCACGACAAGGCCAGCAAGACCTCTGACCTCCTGGTCAGGGTAACTGCTCTCCCCTCGCGCGGCTCCGCACTTAAGGCACTGCCCCCAGCGCCTTCTGGTCACCCTGATAGGTGTCCGAGGCCCTCCTCCACCCGCAGGCTCCTGCCTGCGCCTCATCCCTGGTGGTCCAGTGGAAGAGCCTGCTCTTCTGCTGGTCCGCTCTGTCAGCCTTTTTCTGTCTTTTTCCTGCTTTCTGTCTTTTTCTGTCTTTTTTCTGCTTCGTGTCTCTAGCTCTGCCTTTTTTGCCTTTTTTTCCTATTTTCTCTGTCTGCCTCTGATTTCTTTTTCCCTCCTTCCTGCCCCTGTTGCCCCCGCGGCCTCCCCCACCCCAGCGTGTTCCCACTCCCGCCTCCCAGCTGCTCTCCCTCCCCCCGACCCCTACTTAATGGCGGCCGCTGGCGCGCCAAAGGCAAGCCCATCTGCGCCAGTCCGCGACCCGACTGTGACCAGTGCCAGGGACCCTGGTCCCCCGACCCCCCACTGCTACGACTCCAGCACCCTCCACGCACTCAACCCTGGACGCAACTGCCAGCTTTCAACACCGAGCAACTCCCAAGGCCCATTCTCCTGCAGACACTGCCGCCGCACCTTTACCCACCTCCGGACCCAGACAGCCACTGCCAACCCACCCAACGCCAGCACACTCAAATCCCTGAGCTGCACCCTCCTCAATGTGCGCTCCCTGCACAGACACTCAGTAGAAGTTTGGGACCTCCTCAACACCGTCTCGCCTGTCGTCGCCTTCCTCACTTAGACCTGGACCAACGCCAGCTCCGCTCTCGACATCGCTACCGCCATCCCCGACGGATACAAGATCCTGAGGAAAAACCAACCCAACCGCCCGGAGGGGGCCTCGCCATCGTCCACAAAAGCTCCCTCCGACTGACAACCTCCATGGAACACATCCACTTCCAGATCCAGCCCAACCCCAGAACGGCACTCCGCGGAACACTCACCTACAGACCGCCCGGACCCCGCTCCCCGTTCACCAACACCATTGCAGACTACATCGCTCCTCACGCCCTAACCTCCACGGACTACGTACTGCTCGGAGACCTGAATTTCCACCTAGACAACCTCAGCGACCCCAACACCACCGCCCTCCTAGAGGATCTCGCCAACTTTGGACTGAAGCAACTCTTCTCCACCCCCACCCACACAGCTGGACACACTCTCGACCCCATCTTCGCCGGAGGAAACAACATTCACTGCAGTCACACCACGGTACCTCTCTGGACGGACCACCATTGCGTCCATTTCTCCTTCTTGAAGCCCACCCCACACAAGCCTCACACGCAGAAACTGGAACAAGATCACCGAAGAACACCTCACCTCAGCCGCACTCCTCCCACTACCACGACAGACGCCAACACTGCAGCCAACAACCTTCAACAATGGATCGCCAACTGCGCTAACATGCTTGCCTCCCTCCAGAACTCCAACAGACGACACAACAAGAAAGCCACCTGGTTCACGACGGACCTCTGAGAATCCAAGCGCTTGTGCCAATGACTGGAGAAAGCATGCAGAAACAGCAAAACCCTGAAAGCACGCATCGCCTACAGGGCCGCCACCACGGCACACTACCAACTCATCAGATCAACGAAGAAAAACTTAATTCAGGACAGAATCCTCTCCAACTCCCACAACTCCAAGGAAGTCTTCATCATACAAGAATTCACCAGATCCCACAGCGAAACCACTGCCGTCCCTTCCTCCCAGGACCTCTGCAACAAACTCAGCTCCTTCTTCCACCACAAGATCAGGACGCTCTACTATAACTTCGACGACCAAGACCACTGCACCGACCCAACACCCTCCACCAGTGGCGCCAACAAGCCGACTCTCCTCACCTGGACCCCTGTCACCACAGAAGACACCGCAAAGACTATGAAAAGCATCCACTCCAGAGCACCCACTGACCCCTGCCCGCCGCACATCTTCCACAGGGCCGCCTCCACCATCGCACCAGAACTACGACGGACAATCAACTGCGCCCTCGAAACAGGCACGTTCCCTGATGACTAGAAACGCGCCAAAGTCAAATCCCTCCTCAAGAAGCCCTCCGCAGACCCAACTGACCTCAAGAAATACAGGCCCATCTCTCTCCTCCCTTTCGCCGCCAAAGTCATCGAGAAAATCGTCAACACCCAGCTTACGCACTTCATAGAACTATACAACACCCTCGACTCATCTCAATCCGGATTCCGCAGGAACCACAGCACCGAGACCGCCCTTATAGCCGCCACTGACAACATCCGTACCCTTCTCGATCAAGGCCACACTGCAGCCCTCATATTAATAGACCTCTCAGCAGCTTTGACACCATCTCCCACCGCACACTAACCGCCAGACTCCATGAAGCAGGCTTCCAGGGAACTGCAATAGACTGAATTTGTTCTTTCCTCGCTGGCAGAACACAAAGAATAAGACTCCCACCCTTCCTCTCCGAACCCTCAGCGTTCAGATGCACAGTACCCCAAGGATCCTCCCTCAGCCCCACGCTCTTCAACATCTACATGGCCCCCCTTGCAACCATCGTCAGAAAACACGGACTCAACATAGTATCCTACGCCGACGACACCCAGCTCATCCTCTCGCTCACCAAGGAACCCGACTTCACCAGACACCGTTTCCAGGAAGGAATGAAGGACGTCGGATCCTGGATGAGCAGCAGCTGCCTGAAACTCAACTCAGAGAAAACTGAAGTCCTTATCCTCGGACCCACCCCCTTCCCATGGAACGACACCTTGTGGCCCCCCGCCCTCGGAAACCCACCCACCCCCACGGACCATGCCTGCAACCTCAGCATCATACTCGACTCCTCACTCACCATGAACCGCCAGATCAACGCTGTGTCCTCCACATGCTTCAACATCCTCCGCATACTCCGCAAGGCCTTCAAATGGATCCCCCTCGACTCCAGGAAGACCGCCACCCAAGCACTCATCACAAGCAGGCTGGACTACGGAAAAGGCTCTCTACGCCGGTATCAACAAAACTCTCCTTCGCAAACTCCAGACCGTCCAGAACACCGCAGCCAGACTCGTCCTCAGCATCCCACGACATGACCACATCACCCAGCACCTCCGCGACCTCCACTGGCTCCCCGTCGAAAAGAGTAACCTTCAAACTGCTCACACACGCCTACAAAGCCTTCCGTAACACCGGACCCCAATACCTCAATGAAAGAATCTCCTTCCATGCCCCCAAGAAAAACCTCCGCTCCGCAAACCTAGCCCTTGCCAAGGTCCCCTGGATCCACAGAGCTAGAACGGGAGGCAGATCCTTCTCCTACATCGCGGCCAAGACCTGGAACAAACTCCCCCTCAGCATCAGACAAAGCCCTACACTGCAAATCTTCAGAAAGGACCTCAAGACCTGGCTCTTCGGATTACATCGGAGCTGCCCGAACCCCTCCCCAGCACCTTGAGACCCTCACGGGTGAGTAGTGTACTCTATAAATCTCTGATTGATTGATTGATTGATTGAAAGAATAAACAGTAAGGGGGGATTTCTACATTGCACTTTTTTTCATCAACCTCTGTCAATAAAATACAGCTGAAAGTATCTCACATGAGGCATGTACAACTCCTCACACATAGACAGACCACAGAAATGTAATCTGAAAACTTGGTAGCTATGATGTAAGAATGTCCATTGCAGATCAAGAGGCACATGCGTACACTCCATGCTGAGCTCTTTCAGTCTGAGCTGTGGTACTCATAGTACGGCCCGCGGGCCGCAAGCGGCCCGGCAGGCCTTCCTTGGCGGCCCGCGGACCTTGCAGGTAATGTACCCATGGCCCCCCAGAGAGAGAGAGGGAGGAGAGAGAGAGAGCGCGAGTGGAGAGAGAGAGAGTGGAGAGAGAGAGAGAGAGTGGAGAGGGAGTAGAGAGAGAGACTGACTGACTGAGAGATTGAGTGAGAGAGAGACTGACTGACAGAGAGAGACTGACAGACTGACTGAGAGAGAGAGACTGACAGAGAGAGAGAGACTGACTGACAGAGAGAGACTGACTGACTGAGAGAGAGAGACTGACTGACAGAGAGACTGACTGACAGAGAGACTGACTGACAATGAGAGAGAGAGACTGACTGAGAGAGAGAGACTGACTGAGAGAGAGAGACTGACTGAGAGAGAGAGACTGACTGACTGAGAGAGAGAGACTGACTGAGAGAGAGAGAGAGACTGACTGACTGAGAGACTGACAGAGAGAGAGAGAGACTGACTGAGAGACAGAGACTGACTGACTGAGAGAGATTGACTGACAAAGAGAGAGACTGACTGAGAGAGAGACTGACTGACTGAGAGAGACTGACTGCGAGAGAGAGACTGACTGACTGAGACTGACAGAGAGACTGACTGACTGAGAGAGAGAGAGACTGACTGACAGAGAGAGAGAGTGGAGAGAGAGACAGTGGAGAGAGAGAGTTGAGAGGGAGTAGAGAGAGAGACTGACTAACTGAGAGACTGACTAACTGAGAGACTGACTAACTGAGAGACTGACTAAGAGAGAGACTGACTGAGAGAGACAGAGACTGACTGACAGAGAGAGACTGACGGACTGACAGAGAGAGAGACTGACTGACAGAGAGAGAGACTGACTGACAGAGAGAGACTGACTGACAGAGAGAGACTGACTGACTGAGAGAGAGACTGACTTAGAGAGAAACTGACTGACAGAGAGAGTCTGACAGACTGACTGAGAGAGAGAGACTGACTGACAGAGAGAGAGACTGACTGAGAGAGAGAGACTGACTGACTAAGAGAGAGAGACTGACTGACAGAGAGAGACTGACTGACTGAGAGAGAGACTGACTTAGAGAGAAACTGACTGACAGAGAGAGTCTGACAGACTGACTGAGAGAGAGAGACTGACTGACAGAGAGAGAGACTGACTGAGAGAGAGAGACTGATTGACAGAGAGAGACTGACTGAGGGAGAGAGAGACTGACTTAGAGAGAAACTGACTGACAGAGAGAGTCTGACAGACTGACTGAGAGAGAGAGACTGACTGACAGAGAGAGAGAGACTGACTGAGGGAGAGAGAGACTGACTGAGAGAGAGAGACAGACTGACAGAGAGACTGACTGACAATGAGAGAGAGAGACTGACTGACTGAGGGAGAGAGAGAGAGACTGACTGAGAGAGAGAGACTGACTGACAGAGAGATAGAGACTGACAGAGAGAGAGAGAGAGACTGACTGAGAGACTGACAGAGAGAGAGAGAGACTAACTGACTGAGAGAGAGAGACTGACTGACAGAGAGATTGACTGACAAAGAGAGAGACTGAGAGAGAGACTGACTGACTGAGAGAGAGACTGACTGACTGAGAGAGACTGACTGACTGCGAGAGAGAGACTGACTGACTGAGACTAACAGAGTGAGACTGACTGACTGACAGAGAGACTGACTGACTGAGACTGACAGAGGGAGAGAGAGAGACTGACTGACAGAGAGAGAGAGACTGACTGACAGAGAGAGAGATTGACTGACAGAAAGAGAGAGAGAGACTGAAAGACTTAGAGAGACTGACTGACTAAGAGAGAGAGACTGACTGAGACTGACAGAGAGAGACTGACTGACTGACTGACTGACAGAGAGAGACTGACTGACTGACAGAGAGAGACTGACTGGGAGAGAGACTGACAGAGAGAGAGAGAGACTGACAGAGAGAGACTGACTGACTGACAGAGAGAGAGAGACTGACTGAGGGAGAGAGAGACTGACTGAGAGAGAGAGACTGACTGAGAGAGAGAGAGACTGAGAGAGAGAGACTGACTGACTGAGAGACTGACAGAGAGAGAGAGAGACTGACTGAGAGAGACTGACTGACTGAGAGAGAGAGATTGACTGACAAAGAGAGAGACTGACTGAGAGAGAGACTGACTGACTGAGAGAGACTGACTGACTGCGAGAGAGAGACTGACTGACTGAGACTGACAGAGTGAGACTGACTGACTGACAGAGAGACTGACTGAGAGAGAGAGAGACTGACTGACAGAGAGAGACTGACTGACTGACAGAGAGAGACTGACTGGGAGAGAGACTGAGAGAGAGACTGACAGAGAGAGAGAGAGAGAGAGAGACTGACAGAGAGAGACTGACTGACTGACAGAGAGAGAGAGACTGACTGAGGGAGAGAGAGACTGACTGACAGAGAGAGACTGACTGACAGAGAGAGAGACTGACTGACAGAGAGAGACTGACTGGGAGAGAGACTGCCTGAGAGAGAGACTGACAGAGAGAGAGAGAGACTGACAGAGAGAGACTGACTGACTGACAGAGAGAGAGAGAGACTGACTGAGGGAGAGAGAGACTGACTGAGAGAGAGAGACTGACTGACTGAGAGAGAGAGACTGAGAGAGAGACTGACTGACTGAGAGACTGACAGAGAGAGAGAGACTGACTGAGAGACTGACTGACTGAGAGAGAGAGATTGACTGACAAAGAGAGAGACTGACTGAGAGAGAGACTGACTGACTGCGAGAGAGAGACTGACTGACTGAGACTGACAGAGTGAGACTGACTGACTGACAGAGAGACTGACTGACTGAGAGAGAGAGAGACTGACTGACAGAGAGAGAGAGTGGAGAGAGAGAAACAGTGGAGAGAGAGTGGAGAGGGAGTAGAGAGAGAGACTGACTAACTGAGAGACTGACTAACTGAGAGACTGACTGACTAACTGAGAGACTGACTGACTGAGAGAGAGACTGACTGACTGAGAGAGAGACTGACTGACAGAGAGAGACTGACGAACTGACAGAGAGAGACTGACGGACTGACAGAGAGAGACTGACTGACAGAGAGAGAGACTGACTGACAGAGAGAGACTGACTGACTGAGAGAGAGACTGACTTAGAGAGAGAGACTGACTGACAGAGAGAGACTGACGGACTGACTGAGAGAAAGAGACTGACAGAGAGAAAGACTGACTGAGAGAGAGAGACTGACTGACTGAGAGAGAGAGACTGACTGACTGACTAGGAGAGAGAGAGACTGACTGACAGAGAGACTGACTGACAGAGAGACTGACTGACAATGAAAGAGAGAGACTGACTGACTGACTGAGGGGGAGAGAGAGAGACTGACTGAGAGAGAGAGAGACTGACTGAGAGAGAGAGAGAGACTGACTGACAGAGAGAGAGAGACTGACTGAGAGAGAGAGAGAGAATGACAGAGAGAGAGAGAGAGAGACTGACTGAGAGACTGACAGAGAGAGAGAGAGAGACTGACTGACTGAGAGAGACTGACTGACAGAGAGATTGACTGGCAAAGAGAGAGACTGACTGACTGAGAGAGACTGACTGACTGCGAGAGAGAGACTGACTGAGTGAGACTAACAGAGTGAGACTGACTGACTGACAGAGAGACTGACTGACTGAGAGAGACTGACAGAGGGAGGGAGAGAGACTGACTGACAGAGAGAGAGAGAGACTGACTGACAGAGAGAGAGAGATTGACTGACAGAAAGAGAGAGACTGACTGAGAGATAGACTGAAAGACTTAGAGAGACTGACTAACTGAGAGAGAGAGACTGACTGACTGACACTGACAGAGAGAGACTGACTGACTGACAGAGACTGACTGACAGAGAGAGACTGACTGACTGACAGTGAGAGACTGACTGAGAGAGACTGACTGACTGAGAGAGAGACTGACCGAGAGAGAGAGAGAGAGACTGACAGAGAGAGAGACTGACTGACAGAGAGAGACTGACTGACTGACTGAGAGAGAGACAGAGAGAGAGACTGACAGAGAGAGACTGACTCAGAGAGAGAGACTGACTGACAGAAAGAGAGAGACTGACTGAGAGAGAGACTGACTGACAGAAAGAGACTGACTGACTGAGAGAGAGAGACTGACTGACAGAGAGACTGACTAACAGAGAGAGAGACTGACTGACTGAGAGAGAGAGACTGACAGAGAGAGAGAGAGACTGACTGACAGAGAGAGAGAGACTGACAGAGAGAGAGAGACTGACTGACTGACAGAGAGAGACTGACAGAGAGAGAGACTGACTGACTGACTGAGAGAGAGACTGACAGAGAGAGAGAGACTGACTGACAGAGAGAGACTGACAGAGAGAGAGACTGACTGACTGAGAGAGAGACAGAGAGAGAGACTGACAGAGAGAGACTGACTGAGAGAGAGACTGACTGACTGAGACTGACTGAGAGAGGGAGACTGACTGACAGAGAGAGACTGACTGACTGAGAGAGAGACTGACTGACAGAGAGAGAGACTGACAGAGAGAGAGACTGACTGACAGAGAGAGAGAGACTGACAGAGAGAGAGACTGACTGACTAAGAGAGAGACAGAGAGAGAGACTGAGAGAGAGAGACTGACAGAGAGAGAGACTGGCTGACAGAAAGAGAGAGACTGACTGAGAGAGAGACTGACTGACTTACAGAGACTGACTGACTGAGAGAGAGAGACTGACTGACTGACTGAGAGAGAGACTGACTGACTGAGAGAGAGAGACTGACAGTCTCTCTGTCAGTCAGTCTCTCTGTCAGTCAGTCTCTCTGACTGACAGAGAGACAGACTGACAGAGAGAGAGAGAGACTGACTGACTGAGAGAGAGAGAGACTGACTGACTGAGAGAGAGAGAGACTGACTGACCCAGAGAGAGAGACTGTGATGGAATTGGGGTCAAAGTGTGTAAGAAGCTATGCAATGCCTCTTAAGATTGCTATTGTCTGCTAATAAAAATGTATTATCAAAATGTGCTTTTGTAGTTACATCTGCTTTTGAAATACAGCATTGTCGCATTGTCTAATGTTTTTAAACGTGTTTGCTTTTTTTTACTCTAGCCCTGCCCTCCCCCCCCCCACCCCCACTGACCCCTCCCACCACTGACCCCACCCCTACCGGTGCGGCCCTCGGCCACAAACTACACTGTAATTTTGGCCCCTGACAGAATGTTTGTGAGTACCAATGCACTAGAGTGAGAGTTGATGTCAATGGATGTGATGCAAATAAATAACCAGATGAGTGCATGTTATTTCTCTATAGGTCAAGTAGTGTAGTTCCTATTTCCCTAATAGGCTCTGCGCATTGGAATTATATACCCTATAGGTTTGACATAGGACTGAGGTCAGTATGTCCCTATCCAATATATTAAACTTAATTACTTTGTGCCAGCTAGCTCGGAGGCCACTAGAAACTCCTTGTAAACAAGAAGGGAGTAGTTTCTGGCAACCGCATAAACATGACAACTTTGTTTCCCTTTAGAATCGGAACACTCTCAGAATCGTGGAAACAATAGATAACAGTTTCACTCAGCTAATCGTGCATGCTTAGTTTCTTCAGAGTTACACAGAAAGAAAAGACTGGCGTTTCAATAAAAGGATTTATTGAACAGTCTTGTTTCTCGTGTAAGAGATATGAGCTGTTATGATCACAAGACAGTATGCAAGATATATAATGTACAGCGTAAGCAGTAGAAAGAAATAATACTGCGCTCGCATTATCTTTTAGCTATCACACATATATTCATATACATAAATAACATAAGCTAAAAATGCGAGTACTCATAAGATGCTTCTCTAAGCTAGTTCTATCCCAGTGTAGCTAACCTAACCTAGGTGTAGGGCAAGGTGAGAAGTAGGTGAAGTATTCTATAGTATGGTATACTAAGAGTCTGATATGCCAAGAGTCCCTCTAGGTTCTAGTCAGCTCCATACCTTGAGAATGAGAGAGGTGGGAATCTCTTTCCGGATCTTCGAACTCTAACACCCCGCGAAGGGAGTCCGTACACTGGAAGCTGGATTCTCTGCGAGCAGGGATGACAGCGTCTCTTCTCAGTGCGTCAGGCCGGGATACGGGCTCCTCTAAAGTCAAGGTCTCCTCCTACTTGCTTGGGCAAGGGAAGGTATATTTATACCTGGTAGGTGCCTTGGAATGTTAGCATTGACGTGAAGTCGGGCAGAGGAAGACGTCAGGAATGAACCCTTAAGGAATAGCGGTTCATGCATAATAAATGAGTTCTTGGAGAAATCAATAATCCTGTGCTAGGGGAACTCCCAAGAGCTTATGGGTCTGGTTTCTAAGAACTCGTTGTGCCGTTGGGGTGGACGGATGTCGGTGACCATGCCTGTATTTGGAGTGCATGGCTAATGCCTAAATAAGGACTGGGATTTTATGCCTATATAAGGGCAATGCGAATTGTGCCTATATAAGGACATGTTTCAGGAAAGCCTATATACGGACACCTAAAGCGGAATACAACACCCACTCCACTTTCGAATGAACGATAATACTAAATGCTAAACATTAAATGCTAAACATAAACTGAGTACCACATGTTGCTAAAAACATTTCTAAAAGCATATTAAAAGAAGTCTTTAAAAGAAACTGTTGCTAAAACATGTAATGCAATAGGTACTGTACATTTTAAAGCATTTTTTCATTCTAGGCATATATCATAAAATAAAAATGCAACATGAATGAATAAACAGAAATATACGAAGTGGTTGACAAGTTTTCGAAAATCAAAGCCATTTCATAACATGATGCTAAAATGAAATTATAGTAAAATAAGGTGACAATGTGTCCCTGGAAGTATTCAAAGAAGTCTGTTTTATATGAATAGTTCTACTGTAAGCAGATTGAGTTGCCATGTATTTTCAAAAATTAGAGAAAAAAGAAAAAGTTCAATTTTAGGAAGAGTTCCAAGTTTTGTTCTGTTTTGAAAATATGGAGGCCAAATTTCATTGTGTCCCTGGTACACTGTGAGCCGAATCAAAGTCAGTGTATGGGTCTGGTGTAAACATGAAATCATCTATTTCTGTAGTCAAAATATCGTCTACCGATGTTGGTGACATTTGGAACACCTCGTTCAGAAGGTTAACTGCACAGAGATGAGAAGCATCGCCTTCAGCATAGGATGCCGCAGCAATGTTCGCGTCCGATGTTACCTGTGTGCCTGTTGATCCATCTCGTACCTCAGCAGCAGCAGGAAGCGTCTGTGAGATCTCAATGAATGCCGTCATCAGGATTGGTAGCCCCTGGGGACAACACAGAGCATGGGCCGTTATCGGGTCCAGCAGAGTATCGATATCCGTTGGCCTGACTGATGGGAGTGTTAGACAGATGTCTAGCACGCATTCTTCACCGCAAAGCAGGAGGCGTAGAACAGGTAAGATGCAATCTTGCCAGATTGGTCTGAATGACAGAAACCATGTTGTATTAAGTTCCCGTAGACGAGGTATGCCCAAAAGTTGCACTATACGCTCACGGCACTTCCGTTCTAGGAGAGCTTTCTCCACATCGCTCGGAGTGACGCCGGTGAATAGGCTTGCCATAGCGTAGTAGTAGGAATAGAAACAGGATTCCTGCAACAAGTGCTAGAATTAAGGGCACACCACCAAACACCGAATGTGCGAAGTTTGGGATGATTCCGAGGACTGCCTGGAAGGGTGCTAACAGTCCTGAACAGATGGTCTTAAATACATGTACAATCCCGCTCGTATCAGACATGTTTAAGCTACGTCCCATCATTTCTACGAAATGTATAGGGCAGTTTGTACGAATTAAAGCCTGTATCTCAGCCGAAGTCCTTGCAATTTGTAGATCATAAGTTTCTTTGGCCGAGGTCAAAGGCACGGTCTGTTGCAAAAGCATGGCTTTCATTCTGCTTAAAGTATCAATACGTATAAAAGAAACATTCAATGAAGGCCATAGAGGCGACTCCCTGACTGTCTCTGTTTGGGGGAACAATACTTGCATACAACAAGTAACCCTGGAGTCGACCGTTACCAGATATGGGATTCCTGGCAACATGCCACAGCAACTCTGATCATTCAACATGAGGTAACTCCCATTAGAAAGTTGGCCAAACATTGGATTAATCACAGCAGCTGGTGTACCTTGCAGATGTGTATTAATCAAGGTGAGGGAAAAAGAAGCTGTGATCCATTCGGCTTCCAGTGGTTAACTCAAAAAATCAGGGAGGGGGAGAATGGACCACTTGTCCTGTGTAACCAGGGTCTCGGTAGCGTTTTGTAGTCCCCTTAAAAACCCTCATATATGTACACACGGGTAGGCGGTATATCTTGGTTCTCCGCCTTAGTGTACTGTTACAACATCATCATCGGGTTTTATTTTTGCACATATGCTGTCCTCCACCTGGAGGGAGACCAACTGGTTTATCAGTAGGGTCCAGAGATGAAAAAGAAGGGCGTGCATGTGCTCTTTGGGATATTGCAATTAGCAAACAAGGATATGACAGGCAGTGTCTCGATCTTCTCTCAGATAATAAATTCTACAAAAAGATCACAACTGATCTCACTAAGAGACTACAACGAACTGTGGAATTGATGGTTGAAGAAGCGGAGACCAATCTATGGATCTCCAAACATGAGGCAGATTTCCTGAGGACTAAAACACCCCGCACACCGTACTTTTATTCGCTCCCGAAGACTCACAAAAATAAAATACCACCTCCGGGACGCCCAATCGTTTCTGGAATTGGGTCGGTTTTAGAACCTTTATCCCAATTTGCCGATCAATTCTTCAGACCACTAGTACAGAAAACCCCAACGTATTTGAAAGACACACGACACCTCCTTAATTAATTGGAGGGACAATACTATGATGAGAACACCATGTACTTAGTAGGGCTGGATGTGGAGAGTCTTTACACAAGCCTTCCACAACAGAAGACTCTGGAGACTCTAAAAGACATTCTGTTCTCCGAAGAGTGGAACCATAAGACACCAAGACGCTTTGTTCTGGAATGCTGTAGACTGGCTCTCACCGAAAATTATTTCGAATATGAAGGCACTTTGTACGAACAATGTCACGGAACTTCCATGGGTAGTACATTTGCCCCAAGTGTGGCTGGTCTGTATGTAAGCAATTTCGAACAACAACACATACAGAACCAAAATAACCCATACTTCACGCGCATGAAGTTCTGGTGACGTTATATTGATGACGTCATAATGATCTGGGCAGACACCCAAGAGAATCTACAGGATTTCTTGAGATGGATCAATACCAGTAATGAATGTTTAAAGTTTACATGCTCATCAGACAGAAAACAACTAGACTTTCTGGATGTCACAATCTACACTGAAAACAACACTCTCCAGACCAAGACATTCTATAAGCCGACAGCTAAAAACAGTATACTTTCGTACAACAGCTTCCACCCTCGTCCCTTGAGAGAGAATCTACCATATAGCCAATTCTTGAGGTTGAAAAGAAATTGCAGCAAATTAGATGATTATAAGACGCAAGCCACCGAATTGGGCCATAAACTTGAAATGCGGAACTATCCGATAAAAACCATAAGGAAATGTCAAAAAAGAGCCCGCAACCAGCCAAGAGAGACATTATTAGAGACCACTCCTAGACAAACACAGGAAGATGTACTTACTTGTGTCACTACATATAACACTTCATCGAATACTGTGAAGAAGATTATTAACAAGAACTGGAGGATCCTCACGTCAAACAACTTACAATGGCCTAAACCCCGGTTCGCCAACAGAAGAACACGCAACATTAAAGACCTCCTGGTACACACTAGACCAGCACCTATCATCAGAAGAGAAACCATCACTACAGCATGGAACTTGAACCCAGTGGTAGGCCACTTCCCCTGTGGCTCGTGCTCAAATTGCAAACTAACAAAAGCCACCAAATATTTACAACTCCTACCTAATTTCACTTGGACGTTACGAAACCACACCAACTGTAACACGACCCACGTGATCTATATGATCGTGTGCCCCTGCAATCAGAGATACATAGGGATGACATGTCGCAAAATAAAACAACGAATAAGCGAACACAAAAGTAATGTTCATTGCAAAAGAGCAACAACAAAAATGAGCAAGCATTACATTGAGAGCAACCACAGCACTGATGATCTCAAATGGGTAGTACTGGAGACACTTCTTGTTAAGAACCACAATGCTGAACGTGTACTTTTCGAGAAAGAACAACGTTGGATACATCGTTTGATGACTGACACGGAGGGATTGAACGATGATATTCCTTGGCACACACTGTCTTGATCACTAAGTTTGAAAGCCTCATAGGAAAGTATCCCTATAGAGAGACAGTGTTCACAGATCCGTCAAACCTACCACGTTAACTAACGTTTATGAGAGAAGATCCACCCACCTCCCTTACCACATGAAACACGCGATGAGAGTAATTAAGACTATTCTTATCCCTCAGACATCAATTTATAGAAGGTGAAGAGAGGCATTGCCTCTAGTCAATGAACCTTCCACCATAATGTGACCACATGATTGACCCACTGTCATACACACACGTGTAGTATTTATTATATATACTGTGGTAATACAGAAAACATGTTAAGGACAAAATCCTTATACTAGTTATCAATGAGAAGTCTTCTTGACTATTAATTTCACCACCATTGTCAATCATGCGTACCTATCGACATGCTGACAATAGGCTGTTATTTTCGTAATTATTAATTTTTATAGAATAGCGATCATGTTTTACATCTTCCATATTCATGATTAGTCCTCACATTAACAAATTATCAATGCCCATTATATGCGCCTTTTAGTGTTCTGAGTCTTTCCACCACACCTTTTACTACCAATGCCAACCACGCATGCCAACCAATGTAGTGTTTTTGGTCCTTCTACTATGTCTCCTTTTCCCCTCCCCTCGAACGTAAGTAAAAGGAAGCCCCACACAGGCACGCGTCACCCGGGGCACCGTGAACAGAGCCAGAACAAGCCAACAGCTTGCAGTAACCGGTAAGCGACCACGAGGAGAACGCGCTAGGATTAACGCGTGACTAGTAAGATCAGATTTAATCTTCCCTCCTTATGTATTATTCTTTAGAAGCAGGTTACTTTTAGCTCTTAAGCGCCCTGCGGAAGCCCAGCACACCAACTATGAGGTAATATGTATTCATCTCGCATTGACTTCACCGTTAAGGACGGAATTTTATCACGTTTCATTTTTTGTGCGTTAAAAATTTGACAAGCAATTAACCTGGCTCCCTTCCAACTAGGGCCTTGATCGACGCTATAAATATTTACGATAACGAGTACAAATAATTGATACTGTTCATCCTTTGAACACCACGGATGTTTTATTAGTTTTATTAATTCACTAACGAGTACAAATAATTGATACTGTTCACCCTTTGAACACCACGGATGTTTTAATAATTTACTAACGATTCCTCCCACACGAAACCGCCAGACTAACATCACACATTTCTCCTAGTGCATAATATGCACTCTTTAAACACGATAGTAAAAATTGTGCATTAACTGTTCCAGCTATCCCCTCACAATATATGAGGAATATGGGTTAAGAATATCTTTTGAAACACGATATGACAAGAGAAATAGACATTTATGCATTGCCTTCCTGCTATTTCTTCTATTACAGGTACAGATACGACTGATCTGATCACGATAAATTTGAGTGGTAAGTTGACCACTAATATAGGAGCCACAATACGCTCTCTATCATATCCCGGTCCTGACGAAAGCCTATAGAATTGTCACTAGGCTGAAACATGTTGACCACCAGACCATGAAAAGTGCGGTAGATTATTAACACGATCTACTCACGCACTACACTGTTTTTAACTTCCCACTTCACAAAATTTTTACAATAAATATTCTCTGACACTGTGTTGTAGGGAATTTTAATTGCACTATCCCAAAGAGCACACGCACGCCCTTCTTTTTCATCTCTGGACCCTACTGATAAACCAGTTGGTCTCCCTCCAGGTGGAGGACAGCATATGTGCAAAAATAAAACCCGATGATGATGCTGTAACAGTACACTAAGGCGGAGAACCAAGATATACCGCCTACCCCTGTGTACATATATGAGAATTTTTAAGGGGACTACAAAACGCTACCGAGACCCTGGTTACACAGGACAAGTGGTACCTTGCAGGTGACAGGATAAATTTGCCACAGAACCATTACAAGCCCCGTGCAAAGAAATGTCCTGACATATGAGAGAACCACTTAATGCCTTTTCACAGTTTGTACCGCTTAGAAACACTTCACGATCCCCACTCCAACATCTGTATTCGTAAGGTAAATCCCAGGATGTCTTAATGTATTCTTTACCCAACCTTTCATACTTGCCTGCTTGCATTTGTTTGAGGCAATATTGAAAATGAAAAGTAGAGACAGGCAGAGTTATTTTGCCATGAATAAGCCATTCTGTAGCTGGTTTTTCTGCCACTGTGAATGGTAATTTTTCCAGTTTTTCAATGCTCAGCACTTTGCTCCCCTTTGTGCCAATTCGATCTGTTTATCTGTTAGATTGTATTCTGAAAACAGAGAAGACGTGTTGATAAAACGCCATGGCACATAGCCCGCACGCAAAGATTGCAGCGTCCAGCCTAATAACATAATAGAACGTAACTGAGATTGGCCTTGTTGTAACATGGCTAAATCTTTTTCCAGTATGTCAATAGCAGAGGATACAATGTTGTCCAATGAATAAATTCTGGATGACAAAGTTGTTAACCCATTGTCGACCACAGTGAGAGATTTCTCTAAGTTAATACGATCAAGTTCACGTATTCTTTCTGCGGCCTCTGCCTGTGAAACCTTCCATATTTCATTATAAGCAGCATAAATGCTGGCATATATGAAACGTTTTTGACGCGGTTTTCTTGGTCCTAGCAAGAATTCCCTAAGGTCTGCGTCTTCTTTAAGTAAAGATAAGTGTTGTTTCACATCCTCAAGTGTAGACTATTGTAACCAGTCAAGGCACAATTTTCTTACACTGTATGTTGTTACTACCCCCGGATGTTGTCTTTGAACATATCGTGGGTCTGGCCTATGAATAGTAAAGCCCTGTGTTTTATTCAGGAATCTTTCATGACAGATGTTTGTGTCTGTCGGCCAGATCAACCATTTTTTCCAATCAGGATCAGTTCTGTTGTTTTGTAGTATTGTGTCTACTGTGACCGCTCCCTGTGTAGTGTTATTACTTGCAGGTGTTGGTACAGAAGGTGTGTTCATGTCTTTGATCTTGGCTAAACCAAGGCAAGACGTTTGTTGCACAGTGTCATTCAAAACATTATTTGATGTGGGATGATACATGCTCTAAACAAAGCTTCTATCCCCTGCACTTGCCAATCTTTAGAACCCCAGACAGATTTTGTGTCGATTTTGTCTTTCCAAAAGTCGAATCCTTGTCTAGACAGTTGGGTAATAAAGGATGCAGAATAAATCTGTTTTGTATTAGTTAACATAATTTTCTGACCTGTTTTGTTTACATTTTTATAGTAAAATGTTTCTAGATCAGATGTATTGTACCCTGAAAAAATGGAAACTTTTAGCAAACGTTTTTGAACTACCCTTTGGAGGTGTAGGACAATGTTCCCATTGGTTAAACTTAAAAACATTTCTAGGTGTTGCAGATTTATTCAAGAAATGATGACCATAGTGGTTGTAACAATATAGCTGTTCGTAGTCTGATGAACCCTCTAAGTATTCATTGTTAGAGAACGCAGCAGACCTTTCTAGATCAGACATCATATCATTTACAGTCTCAAAGTCCCAATCATCAGAATAGGTACTGGAGGTAATAAAGTCACTTAATGAAATTTTAAATAAATGTGGAATCTTCAAAAGTTCCGTGGGGCAGAATATATCGAAATCGGTTTTGTCCCAAATTATACCATCCTGTATAGGAACGGCTGTGATGTTCACTGCTGACAAGTCTCTTGTTTCACGATGGGATGATTTGTGTGGTTTTAAAAGTAAGTTCACATTTTTACTTTCAGTGTCCAAACAAATGTATCTTCCATTTATAACCATGCTAAGAGTCATAACCAAAGCTAGCCAAAGCAGAAAGAAAAATATTCCAGAAATAATCAATCAATCAATCAATCAATCACGGCATTTATAGAGCGCGCTACTCACCCGGGAGGGTCTCAAGGCGCTGGGGGAGGGGGTAAGTTACTGCTCGAACAGCCAGGTCTTGAGCTGCTTCCTGAAGGAGAGATGGTCCTGGGTTCGCCGAAGGTGAGTGGGGAGGGAGTTCCAGGTCTTGGCTGCCAGGTAGGAGAAGGATCTTCCTCCGGCGGTGGTTCTGCGGATGCGTGGTACGGTGGCGAGGCGTGGCTGGTTGATCGTAGCTGGCGGGTGGGCGTGTAGAAGGTCATGCGGTCGTTGAGGTACTTTGGGCCCAGGTCGTGGAGGGCCTTGTGTGCGTGGGTGAGGAGTCTGAACGTGATTCTCTTGCTGACGGGGAGCCAGTGCAGGTCTTTCAGGTGTCCGGTGATGTGGCTGTGTCGGGGGATGTCCAGGATGAGTCGTGCGGAGGCGTTCTGGATGCGCTGGAGTCTTTTTGAAGTTTGGCTGTGGTTCCGGCGTAGAGGGTGTTCCCATAGTCCAGTCGGCTGGTGACGAGTGCCTGGGTGACGGTCTTCCTGGTTTCAGTGGGGATCCATCTGAAGATCTTGCGGAGCATGCGCAGGGTGTTGAAGCACGAGGATGAGACGGCGTTGACTTGTCTGGTCATCGACAGGGAGGAGTCCAGGATGAAGCCCAGGTTGCGTGCGTGGTCCGTTGGCTTGGGCGCGGTGCCCAGGGCCGGGGGCCACCAGGAGTCGTCCCAGGCGGAGGGTGATGAGCCCAGGATGAGGACTTCCGTCTTGTCTGAGTTTAGTTTAAGGCGGCTGTTCCTCATCCAGTCGGCGACGTCTCTCATCCCGTCGTGTAGGTTGGCTCTGGCGGTGGTGGGGTCGTTGGTGAGGGAGAGGATCAGCTGGGTGTCGTCGGCGTAGGAGATGATGTTGAGGTTGTGTTGGCGTGCGATGGCTGCGAGGGGCTCATGTAGACGTTGAAGAGGGTTGGACTGAGTGAAGATCCTTGTGGAACGCCGCAGATGACTTCGGTGGCCTCGGATCTGAACGGGGGAGGCGGACTCTCTGGGTTCTTCCGGCGAGGAACGAGATGATCCATTCCAGTGCTTTCTCTCGGATTCCGATGTTGCTGAGGCGCTTCACTAGGGTGCGGTGGCAGACGGTGTCGAACGCCGCGGAGAGGTCCAAGAGGATGAGGGCTGCTGTTTCCCGTTGTCGGTTAGGGTTCTGATGTCGTCGGTGGCTGCGATAAGGGCGGTCTCGGTGCTGTGGTTGGCCCGAAACCCGGACTGCGAGGGGTCGAGGGATCCATTCGTCTCGAGGAAGGCGGCAAGCTGTCCGTTGACGGTCTTCTCGATGACTTTGGCCGGAAACGGAAGGAGCGAGATGGGACGGTAGTTCTTGAGGTCGGTGGGGTCCGCCGTTGGTTTCTTCAGGAGGGCGGTAAGCTCGGCGTGCTTCCAGCTCTCCGGGAAGGTGGCAGTGTGGAAGGAGGAGTTGATGATGTCCCGGAGATGGGGTGCGATGGTGGCGTCGGCTTTGTTGAAGACGTGGTGTGGGCAGGGGTCGGTTGGTGATCCGGAGTGGATGGAGTTCATCGTGCGGGTGGTGTCTTCGGTGCTGATCGGGGTCCAGTTGCAGAGGGTGGTGGTGGCGGGCGTTGGTTCGGCGGTAGGGTGTGTGGTTTGTGCGTCGAAGCTGTTATGTATGTCGGTGATCTTGCGGTGGAAGAACGTGGCGAGTGAGTTGCAGAGGTCTTGCGAGGGGTGATGTCGTTGTTTCCGGCGCTGGGGTTGGAGAACTCTTTGACGATGCTGAAAAGTTCCTTGCTGTCGTGGGCGTTGTTGTCCAGTCGTTCTTTGAGTGCCGACTTCTTGGTGGCACGGATCAGCTGGTGGTGTTTGCGGGTGGCGTGCTTGAGGGCGGTCCTGTTGTCTGTGGTCTGGTCGAGTCGCCAGGTTCTCTCGAGAGTGCGGCAGTTCTTCTTGGATTCCTTGAGTTCGTTGGTGAACCAAGGGGTTTTCTTGCTTCCGGGTCTGCTGGGAGGGTTTTTAGTGGTGCGAGGTCGTCGGCGCAGGCGGTCAGCCACTTGGCGAGGTTGCTGGCTGCTTCGTTTGGGTCCGTTGTGTTGGTGGGTGTGTTCTGGCTGAGGGAGGCGGTGAGCTGCTCGGCGGTGATCTTGCTCCAGCTCCGGCGGGGAGCCTGTTGCGGGTGGTGGTGGGTCGCAGTCTTTCTGAAGCTGAAGTGGACGCAGCTGTGGTCGGTCCAGTGTAGTCCGGTGGCGTGGCTGAAGGAGATGTGCTTGCTGGAAGAGAAGACGGGGTCAAGCGTGTGGCCGGCGTAGTGGGTGGGCGTGTTCACCAGTTGCTTGAGTCCGAGGTTGGCGAGGTTGTCCAGCAGGGCGGTGGTGTTTCTGTCGTTGTTGTTCTCCAGGTGGAAGTTGAGGTCCCCTAGGAGGATGTAGTCGGCTGAGGGCATGGCGTGCGGGCTGATGAAGTCTGCGATGTCTTCGCTGAATAGTGTGCGTGGTCCCGGGGGTCTGTAGATGAGGGTGCCTCGGAGGGTGGTCTTGGGGTCAGTGTGTATCTGGAAGTGTAGGTGTTCGGCGGCGGTGAAGGTCTCGTCGGAGTTAGTCGAGATGCGGATGGTGTTCTTGTGTATGATGGCGATGCCTCCTCCCGTCTGGTTGACGCGGTCCCTCCGGGTGATCTTGTATCCGTCCGGGATGGCTATGGCGATGTCGGGCGCTGAGGAGGCGTTCATCCAGGTTTCGGTGAGGAAGGCGATGTCCGGTGCTGTTGCGTCGAGCAGGTCCCAGAGTTCCATATTTCAATCCATGGTGAAACCAGATAAGTCTTTCTCAGGAAATGAAAAAGGTCTTGTACTTGCTGTTTGAAAGTTTTTGATGCTGGCGTCGTTTCAGGTTCACTCGGATCCTCAGAAAACGTATCAAAGTTAATGAAATAGCCAGAAGCAGTTCGGTCAATTGTTGAAATTGCATCAGGATTTGTAGAAATCGCTGGAACCAGTTGATCACTTGTTACGTTGGTGTAGACAGGTGTATCTGGACGAACTGTTACTTGAGTTTCAAGAGGGATGAGTTCCATAGCGTTGTTGCTTAGTCCTTCATCTGTTACTGCTGAATTCTCGATTGTTATGAGTCTTTCAGTCTGAACCTCTTGGATAGTAGCGAGAGGAGTGCGTCTGCTACTAGGTCGGAGTCCACGAGGCCTACTATTTAGTATTGGCCACATACTGTGGTTTGATGAGGTCGATTGACACAAATCTTTTCTCCTTTTTTCCAGCAAGGGGCGGCAGAAGAACTATTCTTGTTCCGTGAATGGCTAGGACAGGTACTGGTTGTCTGTAAGAAGGTCCAAATTCCTTCTTGTCCGCAATCTTCTCTCTGACGAGATCCCCAACTTTTGGGATCCAGACAGGCCTTGCTGGGACTGCCGGTGTTTCCCCAGTGGTGGTTGGCTTCAGGAACACGTTGCTTTGTTTCGATCTTAGTTCATTTAGATCCTGTAAAACAGCCAAACGATCTTTGATATCAAAGGGTTTATTTTCCACCACTGTGCCTTTACATTCGAGATCAGGAACCCACATTCTTGTCCCAAATAGTGAAGAACCGGGCCTTTGGGCCTGGCGGCGCAGGGCACGCCTGAAATCTTCGGGTTCACCTGCCTTGTTGCACAGAGACACGGAATACTCTGTTGGCGTAGAAAACCAAGTTTATTAGCTGCAGCTAAGCACAGTTGTCCAAGAAGTACATCAAGTAGGTTCTCAGGAGACTGCCACTTGACTCCGTGGCTCACAAGCTTTTATCGTTGAAATACATCTGTACAAACATACACCCATCGCACAACTTTTTAGCCAATCAGGAGAGTTTGAAAACAAGATATTGTGTCACCAAAATGCTCTCTGCTTACATGTTGTGTGTTATCCAGCCCCACAGTTAATCAATACTGGTACCCATAGTTCGGTGTTTGCAATGGCAGGACATATCTGTATGCTTCAAGAGGAAGGTTACAAAGTAGGAAAACACAGGGAGAGAATAGCGAAGGCCAGAAGATAAGATATGGCGAGAGGAGAATACTAAAGGCTAACAGATAGTTGATACGGGGATTAGGTAGTCCAGACAAGGATTAGTTAGGCCGGCTGGTGTCTGAGATTGGTTTAAGGACAAGGACGGAGGGGGTTTTGACACGTTGCAGTCCAAAAGGGCAGAGACACTTCGCTCATCGAGCAGCCTGTGTAAAGGCAACACAAAAATGGCGGTGACTGTAAGATGGGGTCAAAATTAAAGAACCTCAGACCCTCCTTTTGCCATTACGCAGGCAATACACAAAGACTCACGCTAATCTGAATCAATGTCGATGGTCATAAAGTCGTCAAGTTGTTGCTGCAACATCATCTTCATCTTCATATTCTCCGTTTTCTGTGGCATGGGTCTTGGGACACACATAATAGCACAAAGACCACATATTGCGGGGCCACATTGTAAACAAAGGCAACACGAGAAGATGATGGCCAAAACTACTCCAACAAAGGTCAATACCTTCCATCCCCATGTGGACAGTAGTTCCCAAAACCATCCCATCAGAGACCAATTTCCTTCGTCCTGGTGGATGGACTCAGCAATGTGGTGCAATTTAGAGATGGCCTGGTATACTGTAGGGGCGTTATCAGGTATATAAATGCAACAACTCGATCCAATCAATGTACAAACTCCACCACGATCTGCGAGAATGATGTCTAACACCATTCTGTTCTGTAATGTCATAAGGCGATCTGCCTGAAGCTCAGCAGTGATATTACTCAGTGCTCCGACAGTTTCATTTATTGTTGCCTCAACTACCCGAATGAGATGTCTGATATTTCTACTATTGGCCATAGGGCCCCAAAATGGGAGGAATCCTTTAAGGAAGTCACCTCCTTCTTGTCCTGCTGTGTCCTCCAAAGCAATAACCCCTCTGCCGTACCTTGTCTTGTGATGTCCCGAAGGAGCTGAATATGTTGGAGGGAGGAGAAAAGCCATATAACAAGTCCCTGAGAAATCGGCTGGTAACCATGTATAGGCTCTGTCATGGCAGACGAAATATGTTCCTTGAGATGCTACCAATGGTGGAGACGTTCGGGATGTATAGATGTATGTAATATTACAAGTGCTCTTTCCCAATTGAGCCTTAGGATTTTGACCATTGGCTTGGAGACATAGGTGACCTTGGTGGGGTACAGTATATATAGGTGGGGATCCTTTCCTTTTGGCTCTGTCTGTAAGGCTAGTGACATAATGTGTCACATTCCAGTCAATGTATGCTTGTCGCTCGTCGGTGGGGAATTCACTAAATGTTTTATAATGTTTTGACATAGCCACTATTCCCTTTATTAGTGAATTATGACTAACGTCAATTCCATCCCTATACGGACCAACAGGATGTAGATGTTGGTTCTCATAGGCATTGGCAAACATAGAGGTGTAAGCCCAAGCAGATCCTTTTAGGGAGAAGGGTAGAACTAAATATGGCATTCCTTTATCTGTATTATGGGGTAAAAGTCCACAAACCCAACAATCGGTGGTATTGATTACTAATTGATGCTGGTGTAATAGCTGGATGAATGAATTGTTGAGATATTCCATTCTCCTAATTTGTTCATGCCCTGGTAGCGTATAGAATTGGTGTGGGGAAATAGTAGTGCGAAAAGGTATGGGCTGAGAGGTAGATATAGGTACAGATGCTGGCTGCAAAGTGTGAATAACCCAACCCACACAAGCTAATAAAACACATAACAGAATTAAAACACATAATACTACGCCACATCTATTAAATAGTAATTTACAATATTTTTCCTTCATTTTGTTTTTTTATCAATTTCTGATTCACCGGAAGTCATCCCCTAAAGTGTTGCTCGTGGCAATCTTCCTATCTCACTCAGTTGTGGTTATTGGCCGTCCTATGACACTGCAAGTCCTGCAGACCTAGTGCCACTACTCAGGTCACAAACCAAGTCTCCTACCACGACCCTGCAAAAATGGGATGAGTCCAGTATCACATAAGGAAGAAAATATATACAATTCAAAAATTCAAAAATGCAATCTAAGAAATTAAAAAAATGCAGTTTAGGAACGAAGGGGAGAAAAAATAAAAATAAATTTCAAATGTCTTTGGCCACTCTAGGCCTCAGATTGTATCTATCCTTGTTTGGCACAGTCTGGTCTTGAAAAAGTGTCTCTGGATCAGTTGTATCTATTCTGAGATGCGATGGTACAGCTTCTTGCAAAACATCATCGTCCTCTTTCTCAGTCCGAGTCCATTCTAGGTGTGCATCGCCAAAAGGTACAAACCGGGGAACTCTCTCTCCTTCACAATCACCTATACCTTCGTGGACCCACTGATCAAAAGGCAAAGGCAAGGGTACCCTTTTGCAGTGAACACCATGGATCCAGTTCTTTTTCCCAACGACTTTTACGGCTGTACGTGTCGTCAGCAGGACCTGTCTTGGCTCCCGCCAGCGAGGCTCCAAATTCCTCTTCCTCTGAAAATTCTTAAGGCACACCCAGTCGCCAGGTTGGAGGGTGTGCCCAGGATCCGAGGAAGCCTGTGGCAAGGTGTCTTGTACCTGCTGATGGAGAACACGCAATTTAGTGGTGAGGTCATGCAAATAGTCAATTAACATTGGGTATTCTATGTCAGAGTACTTCTTGGGTCTAGGGACACCCCAGACATTAGCCGGGCGTCCGAACACAATCTCATATGGGCTAAGTCCCACACGAGAATGAACAGTTGTTCGAGTTGACAAGAGGGCTAAAGGTAAAGCGTCGGGCCAGGTAAGACCTGTGCTGGCTTGTATCTTTGCAAGTTTAAGCTTGAGAGTGCCATTATAGCACTCTACCAAACCCGCTGACTGAGGGTGGTTTGCCGCGTGGAATTTTTGCTTAATCCCAAGACCTGCACATACTTTCTGCATGATTTGACCCACGAATTCACTTCCATTGTCACTCCAGACAATTCGAGGTAAACCAAACCTCGGGAAGTATTCTTTCAGAAGGACCTTAGCTGTAGACAAGGCAGTATTATCCTTTAGGGGGTAGGCCTCTATCCATCTGGAAAAGGCACATACCACCACAAGGACATACTTTAGGTTTCTGCATCTCTCCATATGAATGTAGTCTATCTGCACTACCTCAAAAGGATACGTTGGGGGAGCAAAATGGCCTGCTGGGGTTGGTGTTCCTCTTCCTGGGTTGTGCATCAAACAAACAATGCAATGCTTAACAAGATTGTCTGCACATTTAGGAATCCCTGTATTCTGCCATACCGGAGCCAAAAGCTTGCATATTCCTTTCGCACTGATGTGGGCTGGACCATGCGCCATAGTCACTACTGGAAGTACATAGGCGTCTGGTAACAGCCAACGTTGGTGTTCTGACAATTCTATCCAACATCCTGTCGCATCCAACATTCCCGTACTATCTCTCCACTTACTCAATTCTTTCTCTGTAGCCTCTTCCTGAATCATTTTCACACTTTCTATTGTGTCCTCACACATTCCTCCTTGACTGACCCATCTAGCAGGTCCAGCAACATACATATGACTCGTCACATCTCTCGCTGTCTCTTTCGCTATCTGATCCGCAAAAGCGTTTCCTTCACCCACATCATCAGTGATTCTTTTATGCGCACTACACTTCACAATTGCTATCTGAGTGGGTAAAGCAAGTGATTCCAAAAGGTCGTTCACTAACTGACCATGCTGTATTTTAGTACCATGTGAGGTAAAGAATCCTCTTTCCCTCCAAAGGCGGCCAAAACTGTGGGCCACCCCAAATGCATATTGGCTGTCGGTGAACACATTCACTCTCTTCCCTTCAGCCAATACACAAGCTCTAGTCAGAGCTATCAATTCAGCTGCTTGGGCTGAATTCTGCCTAATGCGTGCTGTCTCCACAATCGTATGCAAAGTGGTAACAGCATAGGCTGCAGTCGTTTCACCATTGGGGAGCTTAAAACACGAACCATCCACCCATAGGATCCCATCCGGGTCCAGGAGCGGCGTATCTTTTAAATCAATCCTACCTTTTGTCTCCTCCTCTGTACGGAGAAAACAATCATGTTGCTCTTGAATGTCTTTCTCTACTGGGATTGGTAACAATGTAGCTGGATTTAGGGTATTACATCGCTTGATGTGCACGTGACTAGCCAAGAGCGTCAGCTCATACCCCGATAAACGGGCGCTCGTAAGATGCTGGGTTTTTGTCCTGTTTAAAAGTGTATCCACTGCATGTGGCACCATGACAATAAGCGTATTGTCTAGCACCAATCCAGCAGATTGGCGAATAGAAACTGCTGCTGCTGCTGTAGCTTTCAGACAACTAGGTAATGCTTTAGCTACAGGGTCTAACGTAGCCGAAAAATAAGCACACGGGCGTTGTTTGTCACCAAATTGTTGTGTCAAAACTGACAACGCGCAACCTTCTCTCTCGTGCACATAAAGTGTGAAAGGTTTGCTGTAATCCGGAGTACCCAACACAGGAGCAGAACACAAGGAAGTACGCAAATCAGTAAAACTTTTCTGGCATTCCTCTGTCCAAGGAAGAGGTTGGGGGGTATCTTTAAGGGTAAGTGCTAACAAAGGTTTTGCTAACAAAGAAAAATTCGGAATCCATTGTCTGCAGTAAGAGGTAATACCTAAAAAGGCACGCACCTCTCTCTGTGTGCATGGTACAGACATTTGTGCAATTGCTTGGATTCTTTCTGGGGTCAACCGCCGTCCCTCCTTCGACAAGAGATGACCTAAGTAGGTAACCTCTTGGCGACAATATTGTAATTTAGAGGGTGAAACCTTATGATGAAGGTCAGACAAGTGATGCAACAGTGAAACAGTAACTCGTTTACAAATTTCCTCAGAATCAGCAGCAACTAGCAGATCATCTACGTACTGAATAAGGGTGGCACCTGGAGGCAAAGTGAAAGCATTGAGCTGAGTTTTCAAAGCCTGACTATAAATGGAGGGACTTTCACAATAGCCTTGAGGTGCGCGCTTGAACCGGAAGCTTCGGCCTCCCAAAGAGAAGCCAAAAATATCCCTACTTTCCTCAGCAATGGGAATGCTAAAGAAAGCATTCTTAAGGTCAATGACCGAAAACCAGGCAGCTGAGGCAGGTATCACTGTCAATAAAGCAGTGATATCTGGGACAACAGGAAACTGGGGTACAACGATCTTGTTGACCTCCCGGAGATCGATTACAAAACGATAAACCGGTGGCTGGGAAGAGTCAGTACGTTTAAGGACAGGCAGAACAGGACTATTGCACACATTTCCTCTAGTCTCTTCAACCACACCTTTCTCAACCAAATCATAAATGATAGCCATCAGCGCTCTCTCACCAGCACTCGAAATTCTATACTGAGGAATGCGAGGTAACCTAACATTGGACTTGAGGGTGACAACATAGGGTGGAATCTGCAAGAGACCAACATCATTGGGGCCTGTAGCCCAAAGAGTAGTAGGCAGGGAACGTAATTCAGAAGGGAGTTGGTCTCTAGACAAATATGTCGGGAAATTAATCTCTTGCCTAAAGTAAGATGTACACCAGAAGGAGAACAATGCAGTGTCGCATACAGTCTCTTTAACAAGTCCAACCCCAACAAATTCTCACCACAACCAGTTGTCAAAATAAGAGGAGCCTCCAAATCATAAGGGCCAATGGAGATAGGTAAAAGACAAGAAACTGGGTTACGAACTGGGGCGCCAGAAAATCCTACAGAAACATTTGTTAAGCCAGACAAAGGTGCCCCAGGGAGTTTAGAGTGGATGATAGAACTCTTCGTTGCACCAGTATCCAAGAGAAATGGTTCTGATACACCAAGCGCAACGACATCAACATAAGGCCCATTTTGGTCCACTGGAACTGAAATGACTCCCTCACTTTGTCCACGGCTGTCCTAGCTAGAGAAACCCTGATTCTCATCTTCCATATAATAATCGTCATTATAATAATGGGCAGACTGAGTATTTTGCTGATCAAAATAATTCATGGAATTTTGCGGCGGAAAGGAACGTTGATCCTGGGACATGGTACTTCGCCCCCTCCCCCTAGGTGTTAACTGGAAGCCACCTCGGCCTCGCGGCCCAGGCGTACCACCAGCACGCTGCAATAATATCGGGCAATTATTCTTGAAGTGACCTTCTTCCTTACAATAGGCACATTGATTAGGACCCAGTGGAGGCCGTGGAACAAAAGGCTCAGGTTTCTGAAACACCTTCTGAAACTGGGGAGTCGGCTGAAACTGGCGCTGAGCAGGACGAGGAGGATAAGCCTGTTGTAAAAGAGCCTTCGTCTTCAAATCTTTAGTCCTTTTATCCAATTTGTCCTTCTCCTCCTTATCCCTATTTTCGTAATATTGGGCAGTAGCCAATATCTGGGCTGAAGAAGAAACAGCCCATGAACTTTCGGAATCCTTTAATTTATTAGAGAGCTCGGAAAGCAAATTAAATACAAATTTATCTACGAACAATCGCTGTCCCCCCTCTGTGCTCATATCCTGACCACTGTGATCAAGAAACGTTTCTTCAAAACGAGTGAAGAAGTCAGAGACACTCTCATCCTTCTTCTGCTTACAGGCAGCTAACTTATCCCAATTAACTCGCAGAGCGGGCATCATAGTTTTCATTAAGGTAATTATTCTACCAGGAAGTTCTGCAATTAAATTATCGGGTTTAGCGCCACCCACTTGGAGCCCATCAGCAGCTAGTATAGCATTCCAATCACCTCCTAATTCTTGGGCGTGGTCCTCCTTCCGAATCCTAGCCCACAATTGTTGTGGGACAACATTTCCCATTAACATATCTATGTCAGCCAAATTCATAATACAAGCGTTAACAGTCTGAGATAATTCCTTGTAGTAACCAGCAGGGTTTTTACGGGGGTCAGGTAAAGACTGTTTAAGGGCCAGCACCTCAGATCTCTTCCAAGGTACATGTACCCATATACGTTGGAAGTGAGCTGGTATAAGCGGATTATTACCCTGGGCTGCAACCTCTTCTCTCCAGACTGGGGGAACCTCTCGCATAGGGTAGTGTTTCAGTTTGCGCCTAACAGAAGGATCAGGTTCAGACAAAGACCGGGAAAAGAACATTGATCTAAAAGTAATAAGTGTCCGTATAGCATTCTCAACCTCAGGACCCACAATAATTCCTTTATCAAAATCAGTCCTAATATCCAGCAAACCCTTGGGAGCTAAACCCAATCCCGTGGCCTCCCATTCCTGACCTAGGATTTCACACATGGCATTGAAAACGAATCTTTGTACAGGGGCATCCCACTGTTCAAAAGTATCCATGATATCTTGAACAGTATATTTGAGATCACTCAGGATCCACCTGCGAGCAAGACCCATGAACGTATCTCGTTCTTGGGAGTCAGGAAGTAAACTACGGGTCTGCCTACGGGGAAGAACAGGAGTCAGACTTACTGACCCAAAGAGAGGAGAAAAGAGACCAGAAACAGTCTCAACCATCCGCTGACGGATAGAAGGGGAAGTTGACAGAAAAACAGGAGATAATGTATGAGACGGAGCAGGAGAAGAGGGAACAGGTAGAGCGGAGGTCGAAGGCAAAGGAGACTGAGGCAAAGAAGTCGGAGGCAGAGGAGCTGGAAACAAGGGAGCTGAAGGCAAAGGAAATGGCGGGAGTGGCAGTGCCACAAAGGGCTGTGTTGGAGGTGCAGGAGCTGGAGCTGGTGGGAGAATAACAGGTTGTTGGATGGGTAACAAAAGCGGGGGTGCATTAGCGCCTAGTGCATAGGGCGGGGGCGATCGTAATAAGTGAGACATTAAAGGATCCTTCTCAGGATCAGCATCGCGATTTGGGGAAGAAGTTGGCAGCACCGGGTAACATTTGTCAATCGCCATGTGATGTTGCCTATCTAAGATCTCTATCGCATGATCTATTTCATTATTTTTAAACTGTTGGGCAGCCTGTATGACAGTGATATCTTTTTCTTTCCTATCTCTTTTTGCCTGTTTAATTTCTTTCTGTTTGGCTTCCTTGCGCCAAAGGCGAAAAGAGTCAAACATAGCCGGCCGGGCTTTTCTTTTAAACAAAGTAGCTTCTAAATTGTCTAAAATATCAGGCTCAAAACTACCATTATGTGGCCACTGTAAAACACCATCTTTCTTCGTATAGCGGACCCATATGTCATTAAAGGTGATGGGGCCCATACCATGTTTAGAGTAAAGCTCATAAGTAGGAGTTCCAGCCGGAGGAATTGGACAAGAGTCCTCCAGTCGGGAGTCCATATCGCAACAAAAACAACACCATTTTTTAAACTTACTGAAACCAGGCATCGTTACTTTCACTGGCTTCCTACAAACAACAAGGGGCTAATCAAAACAGCACAAACGTACTCACCCCTTGGCTTCGACAATTGCAATTTTCGAATCTAAGAACCCAAAAACAAACAAAAAGGAGTGGGAGCTACCCACCAGTACTTAACAAATGTCTTCTTCACGCCAACAGAGGTCCGTCTAACGTCTCGCAATACCAGTCATCACCAAAGAGGGACCAAGGCAGGGCAGCAGTCAGGGCAGCAGGCACCAGCAGCCATTGGAAAGGAGAAGCCACACTTCAAAAGACCATCGGCCCACTCTTCGACATACAGGGGTCGCTGGTGTGGGGCGCCTCCTCTGGAATTTTCCTGCGGGGCTCCTCACGATCCTTGGGCTCAACCGCTACCTCTGAAGCCGCCCCACGTTCGGGCGCCAATTGAAGAACCGGGCCTTTGGGCCTGGCGGCGCAGGGCACGCCTGAAATCTTCGGGTTCACCTGCCTTGTTGCACAGAGACACGGAATACTCTGTTGGCGTAGAAAACCAAGTTTATTAGCTGCAGCTAAGCACAGTTGTCCAAGAAGTACATCAAGTAGGTTCTCAGGAGACTGCCACTTGACTCCGTGGCTCACAAGCTTTTATCGTTGAAATACATCTGTACAAACATACACCCATCGCACAACTTTTTAGCCAATCAGGAGAGTTTGAAAACAAGATATTGTGTCACCAAAATGCTCTCTGCTTACATGTTGTGTGTTATCCAGCCCCCACAGTTAATCAATACTGGTACCCATAGTTCGGTGTTTGCAATGGCAGGACATATCTGTATGCTTCAAGAGGAAGGTTACAAAGTAGGAAAACACAGGGAGAGAATAGCGAAGGCCAGAAGATAAGATATGGCGAGAGGAGAATACTAAAGGCTAACAGATAGTTGATACGGGGATTAGGTAGTCCAGACAAGGATTAGTTAGGCCGGCTGGTGTCTGAGATTGGTTTAAGGACAAGGACGGAGGGGTTTTTTGACACGTTGCAGTCCAAAAGGGCAGAGACACTTCGCTCATCGAGCAGCCTGTGTAAAGGCAACACAAAAATGGCGGTGACTGTAAGATGGGGTCAAAATTAAAGAACCTCAATAGGACCTCATATGGAGTGACCCCCCCCTAGAGAACTTCTTGGCAAATTATTTAATGAGCGTTGGACCCCATAAAGATGTTTGACCCACCCATCACTCGAACCTAATACTCTAGCTGTAATAGACTGCTTTATGTCCCGGTTTTTCCTTTCCACAACAGAATTTCCCTCAGGATGAAACGGAGAGGAGTACCGCAATGCAACGCCCAAACTGGCAATGGCTTCTTTGTAAGCCAGAGAGCTAAACGCAGGGCCCTGGTCAGAATGTAGTGTGCCAATTGCGTATGTGCCGATAAAGACTCGCAAATCTTTTATAACAGTTCGAGCGTCAGCCGAGCGCTGAGGCCACATCCATAGGAACCTTGACTTAGTATTTGTGGGATTGCATTTGTCCAAAAGGACGCCTGCGCGTAGATAGTCTAATGCTGTCTAACATTGGTGTCTGTACTGGGCAGGCTACTTCGTAGTCTGGTGTCTGATGGCGTTCTGCATCACGCTGTATATTACAGTCTATGCAGTCATTGATGAAGATGTGAATCTGTGTATTCATTCCAGGCCACCAGTACATCTCTTTTAATGTTAATATTGTTTTAGAGATCCCTTGATGTGACAGACCCTCCCCCAGATGTGCTTCATAAATCAAAGCTGCTCTACGTTCCATGTTTGGAATTACCCTATCCCCCACTCCAGGGATTCGAGCAAAAGGAACGTTGTTTGCATCAATTACATAAGAGTACTTGAGTGGAAATTTCTTTGGTAACGCTGCACCACTGCCTTTGCTTGAAGCATTGACAGCCAACAATATCTCACTGTCTATTCTCGTTTTTGAACGAGTGATCGCAGCTACGGAAGCCATCTGAACAGCCCCCTTTGCGGCTTCATCAGCCAATGAATTCCCTGCAACGTGAACGCCATCACGTTGATGACTCAGCGTGTGTATCACGTGAGCTTTTGGTAGTTCGTTTTTAACTGAACTACTTGTTCCCAAAGCGCTTTATGCTTTAGTGCCACCTTTTGCATCTTTGAACCCGTTTTCAAGCCAATTCTGTATATATTCATTATACGACTGAACACAGTAAAAGGAATCGCACACTATGAGTGTGGGGAATTCGCAATCTGTATTTTCAAGTGCCAGTTTGAATGCTTGTAGTTCAGCTTGTTGAGCTGTACAATCTCCTAGAGATTGAGTTTTAGTGACCATTGGTCTGAAGTTACCATCTTGCATGCGACCTTTAACGATTGCGCACGTTGCACTGTAGGCTTGCTTACTCCCTGTAGCGGGTTGTGCTGATCCGTCAGTATAAATTATAAATTCGTACTGATCTAGAGGCAGAATTTCAGTGGGCAGAGGACATTCATGTTCATATTGCAGGAACGCTTGTGTTTTTAAATCGGGATCAAAAACATATTCAACATCTGTTGCAGCAAGAGAATTAACCCATTGTATCCATCTAGGATGTAAAGCTTTTGCATTTGGGATGCTCGCTTTTGTGACCGCCTCTAAGGCTGGTACTGGGGTTATGACAATAATACGTTTTCCTTGAGCTAGAGCTCTTTCTTTTGCTACAGCGGTTTGAACTGCTGTCAGTATTTTTTCTGTTGAAGTGAAGCGCATTCCTGCTTGTGTATACAAATGTGATTTGTATGCTATTGGTACTTTTTCACCCTCGTTAAATGTTGAATAGGTGAAGCCGCATTGTCCCGAAATTATTCGGATCACTAAATTGCGTTTATATACTCGTGTTTGTAAGTGATTTGTTGCTAACATATTAGCTTGGAGTGAACGCAGGATTTCTGTGTGTACTTGTGTCCAATGTTTGATTGAAAAATCAGGTTTGATTAATTCGTAGAGAGATCTAACCCTTTCTGCGTAATTTAGAATGTAAGTTCTTCCAAAATTTAGGAAACCCAAGATGAATTGTAAATTTTTCAGCGTTTTTGGAGGTTGGAGCAGCGCACACTTTTCTAAAAAGTTAGCTGCCAGGCTCTTGCCTTCACTTGAAAGCTCATATCCTATGAAAAGGACGTTGAGATGGGCAATTCTGGATTTCTTAAAGTTGAATTTATAGCCCTCAGAGGCGAAATCCAATATAATGGTACTCACCCTGTTCAAGTGCCTATCTAGGTCATCGTCTGTCAGATAGATGTCATCGACATATGACAATGCCTCATTATCATAAATTTGTAGTAACTCTGTTACCCTCGCTGAGAATAACCCGGGCTGTTCTTGAACCCTTGTGGGAGTCTACAAAATTGACGCTGGGTCCCCATTATTGAGAAAGCTGTTAAGTACCTGCTTTCAGGTGCTATGTTTTGACAAAAGAAACCATTTGAAATGTCCAATGTGGTTTTATATTTTTTGCGCACAATGTTATTCATTAATGCTGTACTATGTGCATTTTGCACTGCAAATGTTTTAGAACAAGTGTTCAAGTGTCTGTAATCCAAAACTAGACGATATGTATTGTCTGGTTTGGATACAGGAAACAAAGGATTGTTCATTGAGGAGGTGCATGTTTCAATCACCCCTTGGTATTCAAGTTGATCTAAGATCTCCCTGACCTGTTTTTTAGCTTCTTGCTTTATTGGGTACTGCCTTTGTGCAGTAGGTTCATTTTTTAACTGTATTTTGTGGTGAGGTGAGTCCTCATCCCATCCTACATGATTTTTGTATAATGCTGGGGCCTGGGCAACTGCCCATTTCCTGGCATAAGTATATTTTAGGTGTATTGGAATATGGTTGGAGAAGGCTGGCATAATAATGTCCTCGCCATGTGGGCACTCCCTGACAAAGTGTGGTGTCCAGTCTTTTTCTGCTAGAAGTATATCATAACCCCTTGAAAGTTTTTCCCAAAAGAGTATTTTCACTTTTCTTGGTATGTCTCCCTCCATTCGGAGTGTTATTTCATATAACGTTTGTGAAGCACTAACCCTGGTGTCTACAGTTTCTACTGTGATGTACTCATTCAAGTCCACTATCTCCAGAAGTTCCTTCAGGTTCTGGCGAGCTATTGTGACTTCTGCTGCACTGTCCAGCATTGTCTGAGCCCATTCTCCGTTCTTGAGCTGTGTTCTCAGTATTCTCGGCATGTCTGATCTTCAGACCTGCTACCTTCTTTTTTGAGAATTGAGGTTTTGATTTATTTTTCTGAACGTGTTTGTCGTCTTTGGATTTCACGCGTTCTTCTCTATGTTCTGACCGTCCTCTTCTTTCTGATGTCTGTGATGATGTCTGAAAGGTACGAGAGGAACGTGTATCGGTATCTTGATACCTGTCAGGTTTTCTTAAATTATCCCTATTCCTGAGGTTATACCTCCTTTCAGAGGGCTCCTTTTGAGGAGACCTACCTCGGGATTGAGAACGTCTCTCTTTTGAATTTTGTTTATTAGTTTCCCACTTCTTTTTAGAAGATGTAGGATTTTGTTTAATAGAGTCCTTCTCAGGACTTTCAGATAGTTTTGGCTTCAAAGGTTTTCCACCCAAACTATCTCTGCCTAATTCTGCATAAGATTGTTCTATTATTCTGGGTAGTTCATTTTGATGTTCTGTTACATCAAATTCCCTTAATCGTTGGCGGATCGCCACTGATGCTGCCTCCCCTTTAATATTAGATAATATTATTGTTGAGACCTGGTCGAAGTTTTTCAGTAATTTCATACCTAAATTCAGAGCAGGTTCTGCCCCGTATTCGTTTTGAATTTGTTTCAGGACATCTGGTATTACTGCAATTGATGGAACACCATGTGTTTTAGTATAGATGGCAGCAAAGACTGCGCCCCAAGTGGTGCAATCTTCCAGTTGTGGTGTGATCCCCATTGGTAAACAGATTGTTAGGATTCTGTGTTTCTCATAAGGGCTAGTATTTGGAAATACTGCTTCGATTTGAGTAATTTTTTGAGCTATCCAGAATGGAATTTGCTCACGTTTTGTGGGCATTTTACCCATGACTGCGTGTAAAGTCTGTGGAGTAATTTTTAGTGTATTCCCCTGTTGAGGGGTTTGATTTGGAATGGTCAATGGTGGTTGGACTGTGAAAGTCCGCATGACATATTGGACTAATTGTCTGTAAATTTTTATTAACTCTTGTAGTTGAGTAAGTAATTCCTCGTCTGACATTACCTCGATGTCAGGATGAGGTGTGTAGCCGGCTAGAATCAGCCATGTTGCTCCTGGTCTACCTAGTGTACCGAGCCTAGTAATGTTTTTGTGATGTTTTAGGGCGCCTTTAAACCAGAGATGATGCTCCTGGTAAGTTAGTGGAATTTCAATATCCTCGAAAGGAATATATTCCTCTGGTGGTTCATCTTCTTTGAAGAAGTGAAACAGTCTTGTTACTGGATTTGATTCTGGGAATACTATCCATGAATAGAATACCTCTGTCTGAAAGGATTCGTGTGCCTCTATCACGAAAACTGCTCTACCTCCTCTTGGTGGTAGGCCATGTTTTATACGTTTTAGAGTGATGGCTCTCCTTAAATTTGGAGCGATGTCTATAACACCCTCCTCGGTTTTATTTAAACCTGTAAAGTTAAAAGCTGTTACGAATGGGTCAGCCGCAGCTACACCGTTCCCGGTGTCATTATCCCCGTGTATGGACATTTGTTTTTTGAAAAATGTAGCATAAGTTTCAAGGAAACAAAAGATAAGGTGCACAATATTTTGGAACACTGTATCCTTCAACTTTGAACAAACCAAACAGCTAATATATAGGGTTTTTTGTCCTACTTAGCTTTGGCGGATATTTAACCCTACCCACTCCAGACGTCTTATGGAGTATGTGAGTAGGGGTCTCTGATAAAAGCGCGACTGAGTTACTCAGTATCTAGCATTAAATTACTGCCTTACCAAACCGTTGGGCGCCATGTAGTGTAGTTCCTATTTCCCTAATAGGCTCTGCGCATTGGAATAATATACCCTATAGGTTTGACATAGGACTGAGGTCAGTATGTCCCTATCGAGTATATTAAACTTAATTACTTTGTGCCAGCTAGCTCAGAGGCCACTAGAAACTCCTTGTAAACAAGAAGGGAGTAGTTTCTGGCAACCGCATAAACATGACAACTTTGTTTCCCTTTAGAATCGGAACACTCTCAGAATCGTGGAAACAATAGATAACAGTTTCACTCAGCTAATCGTGCATGCTTAGTTTCTTCAGAGTTACACAGAAAGAAAAGACGGGCGTTTCAATAAAAGGATTTATTGAACAGTCTTGTTTCTCGTGTAAGAGATATGAGCTGTTATGATCACAAGACAGTATGCAAGATATATAATGTACAGCGTAAGCAGTAGAAAGAAATAATACTGCGCTAGCATTATCTTTTAGCTATCACACATATATTCATATACATAAATAACATAAGCTAAAAATGCGAGTACTCATAAGATGCTTCTCTAAGCTAGTTCTACCCTAGTGTACCTAACCTAACCTAGGTGTAAGGCAAGGTGAGAAGTAGGTGAAGTATTCTATAGTACGGTATACTAAGAGTCTGATATGCCAAGAGTCCCTCTAGGTTCTAGTCAGCTCCATACCTTGAGAATGAGAGAGGTGGGAATCTCTTTCCGGATCTTCGAACTCTAACACCCCGCGAAGGGAGTCCGTACACTGGAAGCTGGATTCTCTGCGAGCAGGGATGACAGCGTCTCTTCTCAGTGCGTCAGGCCGGGATACGGGCTCCTCTAAAGTCGAGGTCTCCTCCTACTTGCTTGGGCAAGGGAAGGTATATTTATACCTGGTAGGTGCCTTGGAATGTTAGCATTGACGTGAAGTCGGGCAGAGGAAGACGTCAGGAATGAACCCTTAAGGAATAGCGGTTCATGCATAATAAATGAGTTCTTGGAGAAATCAATAATCCTGTGCTAGGGGAACTCCCAAGAGCTTAAGGGTCTGGTTTCTAAGAACTCGTTGTGACGTTGGGGTGGACGGATGTCGGTGACCATGCCTGTATTTGGAGTGCATGGCTAATGCCTAAATAAGGACTGGGATTTTATGCCTATATAAGGGCAATGCGAATTGTGCCTATATAAGGACATGTTTCAGGAAAGCCTATATACGGACACCTAAAGCGGAATACAACAAAGATGGATGGAGAGCAAATCCCCTGAACTGCTGTCTGCTGTAGCTTGTGTTGAGCTATTTACAACGCTGTTGTAATGATGTTTACACTGTTCATGTTGTCGCATGCTGGACTTCTCCCCACGAACATCCCAGGGATTGTGAAACACTTGTAAAGAGAAAGCTGGGACTTAGATGGCAGTTATGCTGGCTGATGGCTTGTTTTCTTTCATTGGTGTTAATACTATAATAAACTCTTAATTATTGATTAATATCTGTGTTGTGTCATCACTACAAATGTATATACAGATGAATGTGAAAATGGTGACAAACCGAGACCCTAACAATTACCTCTTTCTTATATTTGTGAGTAGTGTTGTTCGGTGGGCGTGAGGACCACCCCTAAGCTGAAGTTAGCAGCTCTCCTTCCTCACCTGGCCAATCTATAGCAGCTGGTGTCTACTGATTATTTATCATCATAAAAACTTTATTTCGATCTCCAAGATCATAAAAGTACAACACATATAAGAATCATGTAAAAACATCCTCACAGAGCTTACAAAGTGTCAGAGATCCAATGGAAATTTGCAATGATTAAACCCAGCAGTCGAAACGCCAATCTAAACATACATGTTATAGTGGATTAAAAGGCGTATAGCCTCCATATTTTGGCGCAAGATTACTAATTATTCAGTCTCCTTGTGAATTTCAACGTTTGCCATGGTGGCTTCAGCTAGCAAGGCTGTGTTGATATCCTGTAAATGTGCTCTTTCCTTTCACCTCACAGCGATTCGCGCAGAGGCTCGGTCAGATTGCACTAGTGACATTACTGAGCCAACCATTCCCTAGAGACTCCACTTACTTCAGTGGGGCACCATATAAAACATCAATCACTTGCTGCAAGTTGAGAGATATGCAGAGTGCTCTAGTCAAACTCAGCTGGCAAACGAATGTGAGTGGGTTATACATGACCTTACTAATGAGGTGGCTGTCACCTAGTGACCGGACGAAAACAGAAGAGTGCTAAAAATCCAAGCCCCGCCCGCTCATACCGGGTGCCATAAAGGGGGCGTCAAACTCAGGCTCCGCCTTTATTGTTTTCGTGTTGCCTGGGACAAGGAGCGCAGGAGGTCTCTGGCTTTGATCATCATTGAAGCTTCTTGACCTTCTTTGCTGGGACTTGAAGGTATGTTGCCTTCATCATGGGATTCCTCTGAAGTAAAGGAGCTAGGGCGTTCTGTATTCTCCTGCATTCGGCATCAGGAGATGGTCATGACTGGCTTCCTCCTGATGGAGGTAAGCGTCTGCAGACCGGAGCATGGACAATGCAAGTGGCCTGGCACGTGTGCGGTGGAGTAGGGAGATACTGTGCAAGTGCGTCCTTTCATTTTGGACTCGCGGGATCAACGTGCTTCTCCCACTTCATAAGCATCCATTTAGGGAACGTTGTAGCAGATTCGATTGATCTGTCCTGCAGATATTTTGAGAGCTTGGCATTTTGTTGCTGATAAAGAATGGTGAAACACTCTAATAAATGAAGGTATGTCTCCCCTTCTCCTCCATCTGGTTCTTCCTGCTCTCCTGGTACTTCCTCTCCACCTCTCAAGTGCTGCAGAGAGGATGAGGAGGAAAAGATTCAAAAAGTTGTGTCTGTAGACCTTAGCTGACATTAATGGGTTTGTTGCTGGCTTGAAACTTCAGATGAGTCTCTTCTAAGGCAGTTTCAGAGGCCGTCTAATGTTGGTTTGCCAATCCATCAATTCATTATGGATGTTGTTAAACAAGAATGCAATGAACCTGAAAGCATTATGCTTCCAGAATCTATGGTCAAGCTGTACTCTCTGGAAACTTGGACAATATGTTACCAGACAATGTACACATTAATTCCTTTGTGGCTAGTCTGCTGGGTTGGTCTTCCAAAGCCAAAGAAAATATTGTAAAGGATCCATCGGATAAGAAAGTTGACTCTGCACTTAAGAAAGTCTACTAGGGCTCTCATATTGCTCTGAGGGTTGTGATTTATGGTGCATACTTGGTGTAGTCCCAGATTTCAGATTTTAAAAACATGTTCACAGCTGTTCAAGAGGATGTGAATAGTCTACTCTTGCTTGAGGATATGAGGCATCAGATAGAGCTCCTTTAAGACATTTTATTCGATATGATCAGGTCAGCAGCTCTAGCAAGTGGAGCATCCATTGTGTCTAAAAGTTATTTGGGCCTCAAAGACTGGAATACTGATGCTGCTCAGAGGGCGACAGCCTTAAAGATGCCATTCGTACGCTCTAGCCTCCTCGGAGCTGAACTGGAGGATAAGTTACATCAGATTTTTAAGGGGAGGAATAATTTTTCATCCTGTCAGCGGCAACCAGCAAGAGGTTCCAGTTCATCGAAATCCAGGTCTTCTTTTCTTCAAGGGATGACCTCTTCCTTCAAATTCTAGTTGAAGCAGAAACAGGTCTCAACAACCAGCACTCCTGATTATGCCGAGACAAGGGATTCTATATAAAGGTTGGAGGTCAGAGTAAGCAATTCGCTTCAGAGTGGCAAGGAATCACAACGGATTTATTGGGCATTGGAGGTAGTCAAGAACTAATACTTGACTGACGTTTTGTCAGAACTTATTCCCACTGGGACCATTTGTACTCTGCTTTCTCAAAAACAGATCAAGAGAGAAGCTCTCCTCAGCACAGTGTTTGCTCTTCTGATGAAAGGAGCAATTGTTCCACCCAGGAACAGAGGGGCTTAGGAGTGTTCTCCATAGTTTTTCTAGTCCTAAAATTATCTGATGATTATTGCCTGGTAATTGACCTAAAGAACCTCAACAATTTCATTCAGAGCATCCAAATCAAGATGGAAACCTTGCAACAGACCATTCCTTTAATTCATCTGAAACACTTTCTGATAACTTTGGACCTCGCGGATGCTTATCTGCACATTTCTATTGTAGATTGCCGCACAATTTCCTGAGGTTCGCTGTAGGAAATCACCATTAGTCGATCAAAATCCTCTCTTTTGGTCCCGAGGGTTTTTACAAAAATGTTGGCTCCAGTGGTAGCTCATCTACATTTACAAGGAATTCCAGGATTTCCATATTTAAACAACTGGTTACTTTATGCTCCATCAGTGGAAGGAACAATTCAGATTTGGGATCATACAAAAATGATCATCATGCATTTGGCTCTCCTCCTCAATATTTCAAAGTGCCAACTACAGTCTTCCAGAGATCTGGTGTACATTGGAGCTCACTTCAGAACAGACCTGGGAAAGGTATTTCCCTCAGAAGAGAGGGTTTTACTTCTTCAGTCGGTGATCCTCATATTGCTGTCCATGTTTGAGGCTCCAGCCAGGTTACGGTTAGAGGTCCTGAGCCATAAGGCAGAGTGTGTTCACACAGACCAGTGGATGAGACTTCATCTATACCCTCTCCTGTGGCATATCAACAACTTCTAGTCATCAACATTACATCCATGAATCCATTGGACAAGCTGGTTCCACAACCTCTAGATGTCAGGGAGAGTCTATCCTGGTGGCTGGATGTGGAGACTTTATCAAGTGGGGTGAAGATTCACCAAGAGCCTGACAACAGATGCCAGTCGTGTTGGCTGAGGAGCAGTTGTGTACAACAAGAGCTATCAGTTCAAGTGGTCGACACTAGAGAATTGTGAATTATTGAAGTGGAGTGTTGCAAAGTCATCCTGTGCCCTGGGCACCCCGCAACTTTTTGTTGACTGGTACTGGTGGTAACTGACTCCGACTGACCCTGGGCTCTGCCTAACCAGGCCCAGGGCCAGTGCAAGGCTGAAAGAGACACATTAGAATACAGTTAAAACACCTACATACACTAGGGTACACAATGGTATGGTGAGGTACCCCTGTGATTGGCATGAACTACCCCATAAGCCCCTAGTATATAATAGGGTAGGGGGATTGAAACTACCTAGAAGTCCCTAGTACCCTAGGGCATGGCAGTTTAAGAGGCCAGCAGCCTTTCTGCACTTGCATGTGTGTGCTGCTGAGGCCTGAGGTCAGTTTTGAAAGCAGCCCTGAGTGCCAGGACTGCTTTTAAAAAGTAAATTGTGCCCAAACTCGACTTTGGGGCACTTAAAAATGGATAACCTACAATGTTTTGGCATATTAGGGACCCCCAGGGTCTCCCCTAGGTATCCCAGGGGTGGGGGGTCAGGTATCTATAAGGTAGACCCTTATAAAAATGAGTTTTTATATGCCTGGGTAAAGTGAAATTTCACATTTCACTCCCACATTGTGGTAAAGTGCTGCCCAAATTCGACTTTGATGCTAGGAGCACTGTGAAGTGAAGATCTGCAATATTTTTACAGATTCAGAACCCCTAAAGTCTCCCCTAGTTGTCCTATGGGGTGGGGGTCCTGCAGATATAAGCAAAGTACTTATAAAATATGTTTTTGTAAGTCCTGGAAAAATGGCCCAAGCCATTTTTCCCATTGCAAATCAACTGTTACTTAGGTTAACATGGTAGGAAGTTATTAATTAATAACTCTTGATAGGAGAGGGCTAGAGAGGCCATTCAAAGATTTCCCCGAATGGTATTAATAAATCCAACAATATCATATTGTTGAATTTCTCCTAAAGTGTACATACAAGAAGTTATAAGACTTTCTTGTTTGTAAGTCCAGATTCAGCCTTCCAGTGGTCTGCCCTGATTGGTCAGAGTTAAGTGGATTAGCCAGCCTGCCTGGAGAGGTGATAGAGAGACCCTGGGGTTATGCAGCTGGGCTGGGAGGGCAGTGTGCTGGTCCACAGGAATGCCAGGCCAGGGGGAGGGATTGTAAACCATGGGCTTCAAAGAGAAAAGCAGAACCCAGTGACATTTACAACTCTGAACTTTCTACCTCAGGCAGATGGGGGGATTAAGGAAGGTTTGAGCAGATGCAGGGGGGAGAGTCTAAGTAAATTAGCCATCCTAGGGGTGTGTTTAGCCAGCTCTTGCCTCCTTGCTGGAAATTCTGCCATTGTGGATTTGGAAGATTTGATGCACTCTGGGACAAAATAATGCCACACTCTACAGGAAGTGGTCATATCTTTGAGGAGTTACCCTGCTCCCATTGGTCAGGAGTGACCTCCTGTCTGACCCAGAGAACATGGAATAAGTATCTGAGAGGGGCAGAGCCCTCCAGATCTGCTGCTTGAAACTTACTGAAGCAAGACATTGCCAAGCTGAGAAGATTTTGCTGTGCAAAGATTTCTAAGGCCTGACCTCTGAAAACTGCACCATCTGAAACTACAGCCCTGTGGATTATTTTGCTGAAAAGGAACTAAAGAGTGGACTCCCTGAAAGCTACAGGTTAAAAGAGCTCATCTGGAACATCACCAACTAAAACTGCACCTGGGGAACTACCAGTGGATTTGTACGGGTGACGTCCCAGTGGATTGTGGGAACTGAAGTCCTCAACTTTCAAGGACCATCTTGGAGCTTCCAGACCCTTGGAGTGAGTTTGAGACACTTTGGGACCCTTTGAGGAACTTCAGGAAGAAGTTCAAGAAGTTTGGAGAACTTTGGAGGAACTTTGAAAAAAAGCTCCATAGAGGGACCGACTCAACCTGGTCAGACAAGCCGCCTGCCTTCAACCGCGAGTCGGCCAAGCCATCCAGGTTCATCCCGCTAAAAGCTCAGTCGGTCCGACTTCCAGAGTTTGACCGGGAGTAGAAGAAATCTGAAGCTGGCGAACCCTCACAGGATCCGGCTACATGAGGAGCATCGAGAGACCCCACGAGAAAAAGCTCCAGAAAAGTTTCTAAGTCCGCTCGTAGAAAAGGTGACCGGGAGCAACCGCGAGAGCCAAGCCGCCTGTCTTCCATCGTGTGTCGGCCTGGGCTCCTGGGTTGCCCCGCTGAAGCGCTAAAGAAAAAGTTTCTAAGCCCGCTCCAGGGAAGTTGACCGGGAGTTCGTCGAAAGGCAAGCTGGCGAACCCTCACCGGATCCGGACTGGCTGGGAGCTTCGAGGGACCTCGCGAGAAAAAGCTCCAGAAAAGTTTCTAAGTGTGAAGGTAGAAACTGAGACCGGGACCTGCCGCAAGCTGTAGCCGCCCAGGGCTCCATCGCGGTCGGCCTGAAACTTTGACTTTGCCCCGTACTATCGCGAGCAGGTATCCCAATATGGTGCTATAAACTTTTAAGTGCTATATTTGATTAAATCTTTGAAAATTCATATCTCCGGTTCCATATATTGGATTTTTGTCGTTTTGGTGTCATTTTAAAGATAAAAATATTTCCTATTTTTATAAATTGGTGTTGGATTTTTATTATGTGTTGTGTCTTAATTATTTACTGAATTGGTGTTTTTAAATGCTTTACATACCTGTCTTTGAAGTTAAGCCTGTCTGCTCGCAGCCACGTCACCAAGGGTTGAGCATAGGAATAATATTCTAAGACCTATGCTGAGTCCTATCATGTGTTAGTGGCCTTATTGCCAGTGGCAGACCTACATTTGCCCCTACCAATAATCCACTTTCCAACATTTGGTGCTCAGCGGTGTGGATGAGGACTTGTGTTTAAAAAGTACACCTTTCAGTGAATGAATTAAGATTATAAAAATCCTCTAAATTGCCTTAGAACAAAACTTTTGAGTTTGATTTTTGGAATTTGGACTAAACTGTTTTTAATCCATTGTTTTGATTTTTCCAAATTGTTCTAAGTCTGTTGTGCCTAGTTTTTGTGACCCAAAACTAGGGAACCATAGAGCTGGACCTGGCTAAACTGTCCCAGTTTAAGATGGCTGATCTTAGGGAACAGTGTAGGCTTAGGGGCTGCCTGCTTGCAGGAAGCTTAGGAAGGTAGGGTTGCTTGAGTCCCTAAAAGCCTGGGCTAGGGCAGCTGAGGAGAGTCAAGGGGGATAGAGGGTGTCCCCCAACCTCCTCCAAGAGGAGGTTGAGGATGATGCCTCTTCCATTTTAACTAGTGTTAGCCAATTGAATCCAGATGGTGGGAGTGGGGAAGGGTCCCTTACTCAGGAACCACCACTGTCCCTTGCAGAGAGACAGCTTAAGGCTCAATTAGCTTTGATAGCTTTGGAGCAGAGGAAACTGGACTTGGCTGAGAAGAGATGGGAGAGAGAGAAGGCGTTGAAAAGAAATGGTGGCAGTGAAAATGATGAAGATTTTGAAATGTCCAGGGGTGGTGCATTTGATCACAAACTTCCCAAGGGTATAGTACCCAAGTACACTGAGGGGGATGACATTGACAAGTGGCTTGCAGCTTTTGAGAGGGCCCTTAGAATGAGTAGGGTCCACTCTAAGTATTGGGGTGCACTCCTGTGGGAGTTGATTCCAGTAGCTGGGAGGGATAGGCTCCTGACCCTGAAGGGAGAGGATGCAGAATCATACCAGCAGATGAAGGCATGCTTAGTCAAGAGGTTTGGTCTGACTCCAGAGCAGTACAGGGTGAAGTTTAGAGGCACCCAGAAATTGAGTTCAAAGTCTTGGGTAGACTTTGTGGATGTTTCAGTGAAGGCACTGGAAGGCTGGATTGTTGGTAACAACTTTGACACATATGAGGGATTGTATAGTTTGTTTTTGAAAGAACATATTTTGACTCATTGTGCAGAAGAGAAGTTACGCTAGTATCTAGTGGACTCTAAGCTGACAGACCCCAGAGAGCTGGGTGAAGCAGTTGATGAGTGGGTGAGAACCCGGGTTTCTATACACCACCAGGGGGGTGACCAGAAGAAAGGAGGACAGGTCCCTCCCAAGGGGAAAGCCCAAGGGAAAGAAGGTCAAAACCAGAAGGAGTCCTCCAAAGACCCACAAAAACCTGCACAAGGAGGGGGGGCCTGAGCCAACCCAAATCCAAAGGGAGGTGGAATCAGGGAAATAATGGTAGGTTCTTTGATCCCTCAAAAGTGGGTAAGTGCTTTGACTGTAATCAGCCAGGGCACAAGCAGGGAGATGCTGTCTGCGCCAAGAAGCTCCCCCCTAAGGGGCCATCCACAGGGATTGCCAGTGTCAGTGTAGGGGTGGAGAGTGGTGCCCCAGTGAGGAGTAGTCAGGTGGTGGAAGCAACCTTAGTGTCCCTGGGTGGGGTGAATATTGCAACCCTTACTGCCTTACCTCCAAACATGGACAAGTACAGGCAGAGGCTTAAAGTGAATGGGACTGAGGTTGAGGCTATCAGAGACACTGGGGCTAGTGTAACTATGGTCCTGGATGAGCTGGTGCCTCCAGAGAGGTTGTTATCTGGTGAGTTTCACCAGGTGACTTATGCAGACAGCACTACCAAACTCCATCCTATGGCTGTGGTGGATTTGGAATGGGGAGGTGTGACAGGCCCTATGAAGGTAGCTGTGTCAAAGGTGCTCCCAGTCTAGTGTTTACTGGGCAATGATCTTGAAGCCTCTGTGTGGTCAGAGGTGGAGAGAGGACTCCATATTAAAATATTGGAACTCCCTGAGTGGGTATGTGCTGTGACTAGGTCACAGACTAGCCAGAAGGGAGGGGCTGGACACTTGGACCCTGGAACAAAGGGCCAAGCATCCAAGGACAAGGGTACTGGGCCTGGTGAGCCAGCCCAGGGAACTCCAGAGGTGCAGGCAGAATCTAACCCGGATGGGGAGGATCTGGCCTCTGAGGGAGGGACTCCAGAGCTGTCAGATTTGGCAGAACTGACAGGAGCAGGTGGACCCTCCAGAGAGGAGTTCAGTAAGGGACAGCGTGACTGTCCCACCCTTGAGAGCTTGAGCCGGATTGCTTCCAAGCAAGAGGAAGGGGATGACAGTGGGTTTCATAGAATCTACTGGGAAGATGGACTGCTTTATATTGAGGCCAGAAACCTCAAGGAGGGGACCACCAGGAGGTTGGTGGTGCCCCAGAGGTACAGAGAGTTCATCCTGACTTTGGGTCATGATATCCCCTTGGCAGGACATTTGGGACAGACAAAGACATGGAACCGGTTGGTGAACCATTTCTACTGGCCCCATATGTCTGAGAAGGTAAAGGAGTTTTGCAGCTCCTGTGTCACCTGTCAGGCCAGTGGCAAGGCAGGGGGCAAGACAAAGGCTCCCCTAATACCACTGCCAGTGGTGGGGGTTCCTTTTGAAAGGGTGGAGATGGACATTGTTGGTCCCCTGGACCCACCCACTGCATCAGGGTGGGTCCAGGGCCACTAGGTACCCTGAAGCCATACCTCTTAGAACCATTGGTGCTCCTGCAGTGGCTAGAGCACTGCTTGGTGTGTTCACCAGAGTGGGTTTTCCAAAAGAGGTGGTGTCAGATAGGGGCACAAATTTCCTGTCCAGCTATCTGACTGCTATGTGGGATGAGTGTGGTGTCAACTACAAGTTCACCACCCCCTATCACCCACAAGCAAATGGTCTTGTTGAGAGATTCAACAAAACCCTGAAGGCCATGATAAATGGGTTGTCAGAGAAACTCAGGAGGAGATGGGATGTTCTCCTCCCATGCTTACTGTTTGCCTACAGGGAGGTGCCACAGAAAGGGGTTGGTTTCAGTCCCTTTGAGTTGTTGTTTGGACACCCTGTGAGGGGGCCATTGAGCCTGCTGAGAGAGTCTTTAGAGAAGCCTCTTAAAGAAGCAAAGGACAATGTGCTTGACTATGTGCTAGACCTGAGATCTAGAATGGCAGAGTACATGTACAAGGCAAACAGGAAACTGGAGGCCAGGCAGGAGCTCATGAAGCACTGGTATGATCAAAAGGCTACTATGCCTGAGTATACTCCAGGACAACTGGTGTGGGTGTTGGAGCCTGTGGCTCCCAGGGCCCTCCATGACAAGTGGAGTGGGCCCTATCCAATCTTAGAAAAGAAGGGTGAGGTTACCTATTTGGTTGACCTTGACACCCCCAGGAACCCTCATAGGGTCCTGCATGTGAATAGATTGAAACCCCACCATGACAGGGCAGACATGACCATGTTACTGGTCACTGATGAGGGTGTGGAGGAGGAAACTGAGCCTGTGCCCGACCTCCTCTCCACTAATGTGCAAGATGGGTCAGTGGAGGGGTGATACTCTCTCCCAAGTTGACAGACCAGCAGCACAGAGACTGTAAGCAAGTGCTGGAGCAGTTTGCTGGCCTGTTCTCTTTGACCCCAGGCATCACTGAGTGGTGTGTGCACCACATTGACACTGGTGACAGCCTACCTGTCAAAAATAAACTGTACAGGTTGTCTGACCATGTCTGAGCCAGCATTAAAGCTGAAGTTGCTAAGATGCTGGAATTGGGGGTAATTGAACCGTCTGAGAGTCCATGGGCCAGTCCAGTGGTGCTGGTGCCTAAACCTAATCCTCAGGGGGGGACCCAAGGAGTTAAGGTTCTGTGTGGACTACAGAGGATTGAATGCAGTCACAAAGACTGACGCTCACCCTATACCTAGAGCTGATGAGCTCATTGACAGGTTAGGGGCTGCTAAGTACCTGAGTACTTTTGATTTGACTTCAGGTTTCTGGCAGATTGCCCTCACTGATGGAGCAAAGGAGAGGTCAGCATTCTCCACACCAGAGGGACATTATCAGTTCAAGGTAATGCCCTTTGGATTAAAGAATGCACCTGCCACCTTCCAAAGGTTGGTGAACAGGGTCTTGTCTGGGTTGGAACAGTTCAGTGCAGCTTACCTGGATGATATAGCTGTATACAGTTCTACCTGGGGGATCACTTAAGCCACCTAAGGGAAGTGCTTCAGGCCATGCAGCAGGCAGGCTTGACTATTAAGGCAAGCAAGTGCCAAATAGGGCAGAGTTCTGTGGTGTACCTGGGCCACCTGGTAGGTGGGGGCCATGTCAAGCCTCTCCAAGCTAAAATCCAAACTATTTTGGATTGGGCAGCTCCTGTTACCCAGACTCAGGTCAGGGCATTCCTTGGACTGACAGGGTACTATAGAAGGTTTGTTCAAAATTATGGGACCATTGTGGGGCCCCTAACAGAACTCACTTCTAAAAAGAGGCCCAAGAAGGTGATTTGGACCCCAGAGTGTCAGAAGGCTTTTGACACTCTGAAAGCTGCTATGTGTTCAGCACCAGTGCTACTGGCCCCTGACTACACAAAAGAATTTGTGGTTCAGACAGATGCTTCAGAGCAAGGTATTGGGGCAGTGTTGTCACAGCTAAATGAAGAGGGCCTTGATCAGCCAGTTGCCTTTATTAGCAGGAGGCTTCTTCCCAGAGAGCAGAGGTGGAGTGCCATTGAGAGAGAGGCCTTTGCTGTGATTTGGTCCCTGAAAAAGTTGAGACCATATTTGTTTGGGACTCACTTTCATGTTCAAACTGACCACAGGCCTCTCAGATGGCTCATGCAGATGAGAGGGGAGAATCCCAAGATGTTAAGGTGGTCCATTTCCCTACAGGGAATGGACTTTACAGTGGAACACAGACCTGGGGTTGCCCATGCAAATGCGGATGGACTTTCCAGGTTTTTCCACTTAGCTGATGAGGACTACCAGGGTGTAGGTTAGTAACCCATCACCTTTCGTTTGGGGGGCTATGTTGCAAAGTCATCCTGTGCCCTGGGCACCCCCAACTTTTGCTGACTGGTACTGGTGGTAACTGACTCCGACTGACCCTGGGATCTGCCTAACCAGGCCCAGGGCCAGTGCAAGGCTGAAAGAAACACATTAGAATACAGTTAAAACACCTACATACACTAGGGTACACAATGGTATGGTGGGGTACCCCTGTGATTGGCATGACCTACCCCATAAGCCCCTAGTATATAATAGGGCAGGGGGATTGAAACTACCTAGAAGTCCCTAGTACCCTAGGGCATGGCAGTTTAAGAGGCCAGCAGCCTTTCTGCACTTGCATGTGTGCGCTGCTGAGGCCTGAGGTCAGTTTTAAAAACAGCCCTGGGTGCCAGGACTGCTTTTAAAAAGTAAATTGTGCCCAAACTCGACTTTGGGGTTTGGGGCACTTAAAAATGGATAACCTACAATGTTTTGGCATATTAGGGACCCCCAGGGTCTCCCTTAGGTATCACAGGGGTGGGGGGTTCAGGTATCTATAAGGTAGACCCTTATAAAATGAGTTTTTATATGCCTGGGTAAAGTGAAATTTCACATTTCACTCCCACATTGTGGTAAAGTGCTGCCCAAATTCGACTTTGATGCTAGGAGCACTGTAAAGTGAAGATCTGCAATATTTTTACAGATTCAGAACCCCTAAAGTCTCCCCTAGTTGTCCTATGGGGTGGGGGTCCTATAAGCAAAGTACTTATAAAATATGTTTTTGTAAGTCCTGGTGCTGGAAAAATGGCCCAAGCCATTTTTCCCATTGCAAATCCTCTGTTACATAGGTTAACATAGTAGGAAGTTATTAATTAATAACTCTTGATAGGAGAGGGCTAGAGAGTCCATTCAAAGATTTCCCCGAATGGTATTAATAAATCCAACAATATCATATTGTTGAATTTCTCCTAAAGCGTACATACAAGAAGTTATAAGACTTTTGTGTTTGTAAGTCCAGATTCAGCCTTCCAGTGGTCTTCCCTGATTGGTCAGAGTTAAGTGGATTAGCCAGCCTGCCTGGAGAGGTGATAAAGAGCCCCTGGGGTTATGCAGCTGGGCTGGGAGGGCAGTGTGCTGGTCCACAGGAATGCCAGGCCAGGGGGAGGGGTTGAAAACCATGGGCTTCAAAGAGAAAAGCAGAATCCAGTGACATTTACAACTCTGAACTTTCTACCTCAGGCAGATGGGGGGATTAAGGAAGGTTTGAGCAGATGCAGGGGGGAGAGTCTAAGTAAATTAGCCATCCTAGGGGTGTGTTTAGCCAGCTCTTGCCTCCTTGTTGGAAATTCTGCCATTATGGATTTGGAAGATTTGATGCACTCTGGGACAAAATAATGCCACACTCTACAGGAAGTGGTCATATCTTTGAGGAGTTACCCTGCTCCCATTGGTCAGGTGTGACCTCCTGTCTGACCCAGAGAACATGGAATAAGTATCTGAGAGGGGCAGAGCCCTCCTGATCTGCTGCTTGAAACTTACTGAAGCAAGACATTGCCAAGCTGAGAAGATTTTGCTGTGCAAAGATTTCTAAGGCCTGACCTCTGAAAACTGCACCATCTGAAACTACAGCCCTGTGGATTATTTTGCTGAAAAGGAACTAAAGAGTGGACTCCCTGAAAGCTACAGGTTAAAAGAGCTCATCTGGAACATCACCAACTAAATCTGCCCCTTGGGGAACTACCAGTGGATTTGTAAGGGTGACGTCCCAGTGGATTGTGGGAACTGAAGTCCGCAACTTTCGAGTACCATCTTGGAGCTTCCAGACCCTTGGAGTGAGTTTGAGACACTTTGGGACCCTTTGAGGAACTTCAGGAAGAAGTTCAAGAAGTTTGGAGAACTTTGGAGGAACTTTGAAAAAAGCTCCATAGAGGGACCGACTCAACCTGGTCAGCCAAGCCGCCTGCCTTCAACCGCGAGTCGGCCAAGCCATCCAGGTTCGTCCCGCTAAAAGCTCCGTCGGTCCGACTTCCCGAGATTAACCGGGAGTAGAAGAAATCTGAAGCCGGCGAACCCTCATCAGATCCGGCTACGTGAGGAGCATCGAGAGACCCCGCGAGAAAAAGCTCCAGAAAAGTTTCTAAGTCCGCTCGTAGAAAAGGTGACCGGGAGCAACCGCGAGAGCCAAGCCGCCTGTCTTCCATCGCGTGTCGGCCTGGGCTCCTGGGTTGCCCCGCTGAAGCGCTAAAGAAAAGGTTTCTAAGTCCGCTCCAGGGAAGTTGACCGGGAGTTCGTTGAAAGGCAAGCCGGCGAACCCTCACCGGATCCGGACTGGCTGGGAGCTTTGAGGGACCTCGCGAGAAAAAGCTCCAGAAAAGTTTCTAAGTGTGAAGGTAGAAACTGAGACCGGGACCTGCCGCAAGCTGTAGCCGCCCAGGGCTCCATCGCGGTCGGCCTGAAACTTTGACTTTGCCCCGGTCTATCGCGAGCAGGTATCCCAATATGGTGCTATAAACTTCTAAGTGCTATATTTTATTAAATCTTTGAAAATTCATATCTCCGGTTCCCTACATTGGATTTTTGTCGTTTTGGTGTCATTTTAAAGATAAAAATATTTCCTATTTTCATAAATTGGTGTTGGATTTTTATTATGTGTTGTGTCTTAATTATTTACTGAATTGGTGTTTTTAAATGCTTTACATACCTGTCTTTGAAGTTAAGCCTGTCTGCTCGCAGCCACGTTACCAAGGGTTGAGCATAGGAATAATTTTCTAAGACCTATGCTGAGTCCTATCATGTGTTAGTGGCCTTATTGCCAGTGGCAGACCTACATTTGCCCCTACCAATAATCCACTTTCCAACATGGAGGGAGCTATGGCAATTTCCAAACATTGTGATTCTTTCAGATCCTGTTGCTTCACAAAAATGTGTTGGTCAAGACATACAAACTTTCTCCATAAATCATCAAGGGAGTATCCTGTCTAAGAGTCTCAATGAGGTGGCAGTTCAATTGACTACTTGGGCAGAGAAGAGCTTGTCGAATCTTGCAGCAATTCACATCAGAGGAGTGGACTATGTAATAGTGGACACTGTAAGCAGGAAGTCCTTGTGTTCACAGGAACTCTCATTATCCAGAATGATCAAGAGAGTGAACAAGAGGTTCGGCAGACCTTACCTGGACCTGTTTGCAGTGAAGAACAGTTCTTTCCTTCGTAGGATCTGCTCCAGGTGTCCATTAAAGAGATCTTGGAGAGGAGGAACACTAGTGATGAAGTGGCCTAAGCAGCTTCTTTACGTCTTTTTCTCCATTTCATCTGATACAGAAGGTTCTCTCCAAGCTACAGGAGTGGAAAGCAGAGCTGGGGTTGGTGATTTCCTTTTGGTCATGGAGATTGTGATTCCCTTAGCTTAAATCCTGACATTTCGAAAGCCTTCTGTTCCGTTTCTCCCTCTGCAATACACATTATTGGTTTAGAAGTCCAATTTAATAGCCACAGGATTTTCTCCTAGATTGGCGGAGGTCATTCAGAGCTTTAGGAGGCCTTCCACATTAAAATCATATTCTAAACACTAAAAGTCCTTCAATAAGTGGTATCTGTTCACAAGTGTTCTGCTCCATCTTGTGAATTCTCTGTGGTTTTACACTTTCACATGGGTGGGTTTCACCTTAATCTTTCCTTTTCAACCTTGAAGTCTCAGTAGTTTGCAATCAAGGCTTTCAGAGAATTTTCTGAACCTAGAGTGGTGGTGGATTCTCTAATATCTATATTGTTTAAGACTTTTCCAGTGGCTGCTCCTGTTTTACATCCTCTCTCTCCTGCATGGGATCTTCTTTTGTATTAAGGTCTTTACATATTCATCCTTTGAGAGCCACTGGAGGAGATGGTTTAAACATTTCTATCTTATAAGGTCCTTTTCTTGGTGGCAATTACATTGGCATATAGAATTGGAGAATTAGGTGCCTTGAAGTGTTGTCCTTCTTTTGTCAGGTTTATCAGATGGTGTTTGTATTAAACCTGGTACTGCCTTTATTCCAAAAGTTAACTCTGTTTTTCATAGATTTTAAGAGATTATTCTTCTGCTTTTTTATTCTTCCACTTCTGTTGCTCAAGACAAAATGTTGAGTTCCTTAGATGTTAAAAGAGACAGGTCTCAACATTGCAGAAATACTGATCGTCTGTTTGTAATGTTTGGTCAATCTAGAAGAGGTAAGAAAGCAACAACAATGACTTTTAACAAATGAAGCAAGTCAACCATTTTGCTTTCAGGACAAGAGAGTACAGTAAATATTCCTGTTCAAGGAAGATCTACAAGCGGGGTGGCTACTTGCTGGTCAGAATTGCTGGAAATATCTATCCATGAGATTTGCAGAGTGGCAACATGCAGGCCAGAGAATAACTTTGTTAAACTTTGTCGACTGAATATTATCTCCATTTCGAATTGAATTTGGAGCAGGGTTCTCAATTCTGCAATATCATAATTTGATTTACACTACTGATGGAGCAGGGTTTCGCAAAAATGAAACCTGCTCAGACTTGATACCCCATTATACGTACTAACAGTAAGTAGTTGTTGAAAAACTAATGTACACCCAACACGAACATAAGGGAAATTGCTTTGCGCATGTCTGAACTAGCACGTAAACAAAATAATATTGTAATAACATTTGTGATTTAGGAAAAACAAGAAGCGTTGGATAAATAGGCTGCATATGCTTCAGTAATCTGCATGTTGCATTCTGTTTTGAACTAATAAACAATACTAATTTGACACAAAGCTTTTGCTAGGTAACATTAATAGGGAACAGTACAAGGTGGGTGGTAAACAGTGAAGGTTTCATTATCATATAACTATTAAATGTTCATTTTAGTTTATTTTAGTGTGCTAGTTGAAGCAGCCATCTTTCTAAACTTGGCTAAAAAGGGGAGGGGAAAGGCACGAGGAGTGAGTTTGCTCTGTCAGAAGCAAGACAGACGTGCAGTGCACCGCAGATGACATGAGGAGGGTGAAGGCCAGAGTGTCGAACGACTGCCAAAACCAGTGCCCAAGCGTGGGACCGGAGAAACAGACTGCGGATGATGTTAAAGAAATGAATGAAATTGATACATTTTGTATTATATGTAATAAACTGAGAACAAACTGAGAACCATACCCTGGGAATGAATATGAACAAAAGGGTAGTTGAAAGAAGGGTGAAGTCACAGTGGTGTGACAACGCCACCTCCCAAACCCACCAATCCCTTTGCGAGATGTAGAATTATTTGCAACAATTGTGGGATGGACATGTTAGTTTAAGGGTATAATTGGGGTGCCTTTAGGGGTGTGGTTTAAGCTTAGGCTGGCAGGAGAGAAAGAGGGGGAATGCGTCGCTGTTCGTCGGTTTGCAGAGAGGCCTAGCTGTTCCTGTCCTGATCCTGTTTCTTCTTATCCTTTGTTTCCTGATCATATGTTGGGGAACCCCCATCATCCCCTAGATCGAGGGGTTGGTTTTCTTACAGACCAAAAGGTTTGTATTTAGTCTAGCTGGTTCTCAGAATTTATCTTATGAATGTATTTTTGTCCCTGAATCTTTTGTCTCTCCACCTATCCACTCCGTCAATGATATGTATTATTAGATGAAACTCTTGTCTCTTCATCTATCCCCTCCATTAGGTATATGATGTTTCGCATATATATTTTTGCTGAAACTTTTGTCTCTTACTCTATCCACTCCTTCATTGCATAAAGTCATTGCTATGTTTGGATGGGTTTGCGTTTTCAATTGTACTGCATATGTAAAATTTCTCCTGATGTGAGATTCAGTGTTTGTATTGTGTGACCAAACGCAGTTGAGCATAATCTTTAATCTCTTGAGATAAAATTAATTATTAACTTCATCAAGAGTCTGTGATCATTTTACATTTATTAAATGGTTGGTAAGTTAGAAGTTAATCATTGCCATCAACTATTCAACTAATTGATCCATCGACCAAGTAGAAGGAAAGTTGATAAAAGTTAGTTATGATGTCATAATTTAACCCATGAAAGGAAAAGGATTGATCGTACATATAAATTGTACGATCAATCCTTTTACTTTCATGGGTTAAATTATGGCATCATAACTAAATTGACCCCAGCGCATCAGGGATTCTGGGTGAATGTGTATGGGCCATTGTATTTTGATGTATTGAGTATTGATCCCTGATAATTATTGGATTGGCGCTGGATCAGTTTCCTGGTAGCAGAGGACGGTTTAATTATTGATTAGTTTGGTAATGGTTATTGATTATTAATTGTATGTTCTTAACATGAAAAGTTAGTGTCATGTTCTATGTCGTCTAGAAGTTCAGGTACGGAGATACCTGAGGAATCTCGGGAATGGAATTAGCCTGAAATAGGCAGAAGAAGAGTGTGGTAAAGAAATCACACTGCAGAAGTACTTTGTCTGTTGTGATAATACCGAAGCTAGGGAGGGCTGAAGGTGTTATAATTAGGGAAATTTCGTATGTGCGTAGAGTGTCTGAAATAGTGAAGGGTCCACTTCTGAAACTCTATCCTTCTCCCCAGGGGAGTACCAAGACCTCTTTTCACACCAAAAAGTCCTCTTGCAAAACTTTGACCTTATCCCTAGAAGAGTAATAGGTCCACCCGGAGCTTGTTTGAAGAGTAAAATAGCGCTGGACATTATTAGGACTCGTAGTGAAGAAAATCTCTTGGAAAAAGTGAAAACTATCTCTTTATTTAGTGGAACAGACAAGGTAGCATTGTTTTATGTTGTTACTAATCGAATTTTTGATTAAAAGTGCTTAGAAAATTATTGACGTATTATTTTGTAAAGGGAGGGTCAGTAGAAGGAGTACTACTGACGTCAGAAACAGCCGCGCTGGTATTGGACAAGCAGCGGGCGTGTACTGAGCTGTGATTGGTTGGTTGGTGTGAGCCGCGCTGGTATAGGACAAGAGCTGATGAATAGAATAAGTAGAATTACGGAAAAGTTTCCTTGTTTGTTTTGTTGAAATACGTTAGTGTAATAAGTCGGGAAAATGAAGTTGATACAGAAAATAAAGAATTTCTTTAAAAAGGACAAACCAATTGTGACTAGAGAAGGAATTCCAATTCCACCTCCAAAGACGCCTGCTTCCTTTATGATGTTGGAGCGAGGTTATCATACGTGTATGTGGTTGGAAAATTGGGTGGAGTATACAAAGGATGATGGTGTTCTAGCTTTTCCTCAGTATGGTACATTTAATGTAAGGATGTTGCAGAATTTGAGAAATCGAATGGATTCATTAGAACCGAACCCTAGGTTGACCCAGTACGAAGCTTTAGAGGAATGGGAAGTTGAGGCATTTGAGAGAGAAAAATATAGAATGGGTAACAGAGGTCATAGGAATATGATGTTCAGATATCCTTTTGAGAATAGGGAAGAGAAGCTAAAACGATGGAGGAGAGCTGTGGTAACGGAAGGGTTATACCCAGTTTTAACAGTTGATGAGCAAACAGGAAGTAAATGTAAAGAGAAAAAGAAGAATATAGAAACCTCAAGTGCAAGAGATGGTGTAAATGATTCTGATGATCAGTTATTAGAAGATATTATGATCAAAAGACCTCCGCCATATCAAGAAAATTCAGTTGAAGTGACTCCGAATGCACCTTTTATGGGAAATCCATTGATCCCACAGATCGCAGATATGGCTAGGATAATGAGAGAAAAAGAGTTTGAAATGCTAAACAAGGCAAGTGTAGAGCAGATTCAGAAAATAAACCAGTTAAATTTAAACGCAGAGGCGTTGATGGTACCGGTTACAATAGGTCCTGTAGTTCCTTTGTTTGGAGAAAACCCAAATACACCTAAAATACATACATTACCAGTTCCAACTGGTAATGTCAGGAGCGGATTGGAGACGATAATTAATGAGAAAAGACAGGCTGACACGAATGTTACACTATTGGATCTCCCAGTTTGCGAGATGATAACAGAAACCCCTAGAAGAGATATACAATTGAGTCCAAGAAGAATAGAGACAAATGTCACTCCAATGACAGGGAGTTCAGCAGGTCTTTCATCAGAAGAATTGAATGATTGGATAAAGGGAAGGGAAAAGAAAGAAAAACAAACACAGAGCATAAATGTGAGCCAATTGAAGGTAGATTTGGAAGAAATGATTATTGGTACGATCAGTCCAGACAGATTAGGGACTTATCGAGATGATGAATTGTTGTTCTTGTGTAAAAGCATTACTTGGAGAGCGAAGAATCTTCATGAGAAAATATCTCAAGCTGCTAGTGAGTATGGAATAGACATAGAAAAGCCAAAGGTATTGCAGAAATCATACAGATTGGCATTTACTGAAAAAGATTTGGAAAGTTTGAATGCGTCTGGAAAAAGGTTACAGATAAAAGAGCTGATGAACCTTTTGAAGAAATGGGGAGATGTAGATCGATGGAGAAATAGATGGGTAAGAAAGAAGGAGGAAGCAGCTAGTAAAGGAGTGTCTATGTTCCCGTTAAAGGAAACAGAACAGTTTGAAAGGGCGTGTCCGATGAGAGAAGTACCAGGTGGCGGATATGTTCATGTTCCGTGGTCAAGACAGGATATATTATCATTTACAAATGATTTCCCTAGACTAAGAGAAAAACCTATAGAATGGTACAAACAGGTAGAAAGGTTTGTGAAGGTCTTGAAGGTTTTGTTAAAAGATTTAGATGGGTTGTTTGAAATTGTTGTTCCGGCAGACTTATGGACAGAGTGTAAGATCACAGTTGATTGGCCAAAGGATGAATATCCTAGGGATGCTAAACCAGGTGCACCATCAGAGGAGGTGATGAAAAAGTACAATCAGGTAATCACATTTCTGAAGGGGAAAATTTCCCCAAAGGAAACAGATTGGGTTAAAATTGACAGGACCGGGGGCGTGGCTTAGCAGCCGAACATGGCGGACGTGTGCTAGGCGAGCTCCGTCCAGCCCACCATAAATTAGCAATTTATCCTGGCCCCTAGTACCTGCTACCTGCAAAGCGGAGTGTCGGTGGTACCGGGCCCTGGTGGTGGAGACTCGGCGGCGATCGCGGCGGCTGTGGCCCCCCGGGCGGCGGTGCAGAGACCGCACGAGTCTGCGGCCCAGAGAGTGAGGGGCAGCCGGGAGATCGAGTGCCGGCGACAGCTGAGGGCGCCTGTGCGGGACCCGACCCGGGCGCCGGAGGACGGGCGGCACGGCAGCGCTCCCGCGCCGGGTGAGTGAGGCGATCCTGGAGGTGCCTGTGACTGGGGCGCTGTGACTGTGGTGCTGGTTGTGTGGCTCGGCGGCTACTGCGGGCCGCGGTGGTGGAGAGGGCCTCGAGCGGGCCTGACGGGGTGAGCCTTCCCCGCCTGCCCCCGTTCGCGGGCAGTACATCGACCCTTACTGGGGGGCACTTGGGACTGTGTGCCTCCTTGAGACGCCCATTGCTGCTCTCCTCTCCTCCCCTCAGCGGTGCGATCGGCCCGCGTGGGAGGGCCGGACGGGCGAAGGGAGGCGGCGTGGGCCGCAGACGAGTGGCGTGGGCACTTGAGTGGACGGGGCCCGCCCCTGGGGCCCAGTCATCTGGATTAATCGGCGGCCCGAACAGGGGGTCGGCCGGGCCCCGAGTGCATACCGAGGATTGGAGGGGTCCAGCGCCCGCAGGGGAGCTGGGCTGGCCGGCCAGTGGCGGCGCCCGTCGTCGGGTGGTGCGTAGGCCCTGGTGGCCGGCTGCGACTGGGGGGACTCCCTCTCCCAGGCTTTGATCGGCGGTTGGGTCGGACCGCGGGGCATTCGCAGGGGCACGGTCCCCATCACGGAAGAGGGTCCCATCTTGCCAGCCTGGTAAATCGGGCGGGATCCTGCAGGCGACCATGACTCGCGACAAAGGTGGCAGTGGACCGGCGAAGCAGGGTCCGATCGACAAGTTCACGGGCCCGAGTGGGTCTGGGAGCCAACAAGGGGCTGTGCCGGACAATGCGGCGCTCATGGAAGCGATCACCCAGTCCCGAGATATGCTGGACGCGAAGATAGGAGCGGTGGGATCGGAGGTCACGCTCCTGCGCCAGGACCTGCGCAACGCAGTCTCCCGCATCACGGAGGCCGAGACCCGCATCTCGGGGGTGGAAGACGATGTCACGACCCTAAAGAAGAAAGTGGCCGCGATGGAGATGACCCAGCGGGGGCTGGCCCTGCGGCCGGAGGACGCGGAGGGCCGGGCCCGCCGCAACAACCTCCGCTTCGTTGGCTTTCCTGAGGGCAGCGAAGGGGTAGTGTGGAGCGCTTTCTCACACAGTGGTTGGAGAGCTGGATTCCCCGGAGGCACTATTGCGGTGCTTTGTGGTGGAGAGGGCCCATCGCGCGCTCATGCAGAAGCCGCCAGTGGGGGCTCGCCCGCGTCCCATAATCGCGAAAATACTGAACTATTTGGACAGGGACACGATTTTGAAACAGGCCCGTCTTAAGGAACCCCTTCTACACAAAAACGTGAAGATCCTCATTTTCCCGGACTACACGCGCCTAGTGCAGCAGCAGCGGCAATCCTTTCAGGCTGCAAAAGCCCGCCTGCGAGAACTTAATCTGCAATACTCGCTCCTCTATCCTGCTCGACTGCGGGTGGTCTTCCGGTCACGTACGCATTTCTTTGATACTCCGGAGGAAGTGTTCAAATGGACAGACGAAACAGTGAGGGTCAGGGCACACACCCCGCCCAGGATGGGGGCCGGGAGGGAGTCCGACTCCTCCGCGAGCGAGACGAACCGGAGGAGGCAGCGATCAGGCCGTAGGGGAGCCAAGCGGTCTCGGTCAAAGCGACGCTCGCTTTCCTGTGGGGCCACATCACGGCTGGGGGACACTGTATTGCTGCCGCCGGGGAAGGGCTGAGGGAGGGGCCGGTGGGGCCCATGTGGGTCCTGTTTTCCTGAGGGTACTAGGAGCACAGTTGTGATGGGCCAGGACTCCCGCCACACCTTGTGGGGTGGGAAACGGGCCCAATCGTTATGGGGTTGGGGTTGGGGATTCATTGGATGAGGTGGCCGGTCTCCTCCCATTGGGGGGGACGGGTCAATCATGCCGCGACAGATGCTTCAGTGTTTTTGAGGTATGGGGTGGGGGTTGGTTGGGGAGGTTAGCGTTGGGGATTTGGGTTGGTCGTACAGTGACAGAAGTAACAACATCCTCGAGGGAGGGAGTTGGGGGTTTGTTGGGGGGTTGGGGGGGTAGGTCAAGTTCGCAGATCGAACTTCAAATACAAGCTCGGCACAGTCTGCACACATATCGCCACAGCTCGCCGCCAGTGTTGAGAGAGGATGCACCCCCTCATGGCTAGGATACCTGATAGGGGTCGGGTGACCCTGGACAGCCTCCGCATTATTAGTTGGAATGTACGCGGGGTTCTGGATAAAATTAAACGGGGGCCATCCTCCACCAGGCGAAGAGGATGAGGGCCGATGTTCTCCTGTTGCAGGAGACGCACCTGATGGGTACGAAGGCCCTTTGTCTGCAACGGTACGGGTTCCATCAGGTTTTCCACTCTGGCTTCACGAGGGGTTCGCGGGGAGTAGCAATCCTAGTGCATCGAAGGGTCCCATACGTACAGGCACAGCAGTGGACGGACACACAGGGGCGCTATTTGTTTATCCGGGGTAAGATTGGAGAGGACCCCCTGGTGCTGGGCAGTGTATACGCTCCCCTCCCCTACAGTGGAATCTGATGGAAAAGTTGCAGTCCCTGTGGGCCGATATGCCAGAAGTACTGTCCGCAGTGGGTGGGGATTGGAATGACGTTATGGATTTGGCTAAAGATAGGACGGGGGTGGGGGGAAGTTCCAGGAGTGGTATTCCCACAAAGCTACACTCATTGGTGATGGGGTTGGATTGGGTTGATACATGGCGGTGCACTCACGGGGATTCCCGGGGGTATACCTATCTCTCAGCGGTCCACAAATCTTTCTCCAGGCTTGATTATATCTTCGTTCCCCGGGCGGTGGTTGGTAGGGTGGCTGGGGCGGAGATATTGCCTCGGGGTCTCTCGGATCACTCCCCGATATCCATCGAGCTTAATATGGGCAGGGGGAGGCAACCATTCCGGTGGCGCCTCTCAGTGTGGAACCTGCAGAATGAAGACTATGGGACTCATATGAGCGAAGCAATTGCCCAGTACCTAACGACAAATGAGGGGTCGGTTCCCAGCGCGGCTACTCTGTGGGAGGCACTGAAGCCCACTCTCCGTGGGGCGGATATATCCTGGTGCGCGGCAGCTCGCAAGAAGCGTAGGGAGGAACTGATTCGCGCAGAGGCCGCCATAGAGGTCCTTGAACGGCAGAATCGGGAGACGGGGGGTGACCAGGGGGTGCGACAATTGCTCCTGGCTCAACAGGCCTGTGCAGCCCTGCTGATGGACGAAGCACGCCAGGTATGGCTGGCAACGCGCAGCAGAATATATCAATGGGGAGACAAGTCCAGCAAGATGCTGCATCGGCTGTGTCAGGGCACATTCCACTCCCAGGTTCTCCCGGGAATTTTGGACTCGGCGGGAATACCGATCACAGACCCGCCTGCCATTGCAGAGAGCTTTGCCACATACTTTGCGGATCTCTATGCTCCCCGGGAATGTCTGCCGGCGTCCACCGTTGCCAAATTTATGGCAGACTTACCACCCAAAGCGGTGTCAGATGAGGTGCGGGATCAGCTGGAGGCCCCTCTGACAGATGAGGAACTGGGAGCGGCCCTGGGGGAACTTAACCCCGGGAAAGCACCTGGACCCAATGGGTTTCCCAGTGAGTTCTTTTGTCGCTATAAGGTACAGCTGGCCCAGTATTATCGGGCGGTGGTGGAGGAGGCCCGGGAAAAAGGTCTGCTCCCTCCGGACTGGAGACATGCTGAGGTGGTGGTGTTCCATAAGCCGGATCATCCCCCGGAGCAGCACGCCTCATACCGCCCCATCTCTCTCCTAAATGTGGAGGCAAAAGTCCTAGCAAAGGCGCTTGCCAACCGCCTGCTGCCCCATATTACCACACTCGTACACCCTGATCAGGCGGGGTTTATGCCCCAGAGGGCCACCAGACACAACATAAGGAGGGCGCATGTGGCGGTGGCGGCTATCCGGCAGACCGGGGAACCGGCGGCACTTCTCCTGGCGGATATGGATAGGGCATTCGACTCCTTGAGCTGGGTCTACCTTTCGCGTTGCTGGGCAGACTCAATCTGGGCCCGCACTTCCTCTCTTACATAAAACTCCTGTATACGGAGTTGACGGCATCGGTCCGGGTGGCGGGCGCAACCTCCTCAACCTTTCGTATTCAGAGGGGCACACGGCAGGGATGTCCCCTGTCTCCATATTTATTTGCCCTAGCCATGGAGCCCTTGGCAGTATGGGTGCGTATGGATGCGCAGATACGGGGCTTCGAATGGGCCCCAGGACTGACCGATAGGATCGCGCTATATGCGGACGATGTCCTCTTCTTTCTCACAGCGGTTGACAGGACGGGGCCACGGCTTCTGCGTATTATGCAGATCTTTGGGAAACGTCGGGTCTATACATGAATCCCCGCAAATCCACATTGTGGGCCCTGGGGGATAGGACGAGGATGGGCGCATGGGTGTCCTCGATCCAGGCGGCAGCGGGAGGACTGAAGTATCTGGGGGTGTTTCTCACGGATGTACCGGCAATAGCCTGGGAGCGAAACCTGGCACCAGTGTGGGAGCGGGTCCGTGCAGACCTTAAGTCTTGGTCCCGTATGCCCCTGACATTGTTCGGCAGATCGGCCATATTCAAGATGGTGGCGCTCCCCCGGCTTCTCTACCAGCTACAGAATCACCCGTACCCGATCCCGCCTCGATGGTTCCGGCTGGTGAATTCTGTGCTTGGGCAGTTTCTGTGGGAGGGGGGAAAGGTGCGCGTGGCTCTGCGTACATGCTTCTTGTCTACCTACTGTGGAGGCCTCGCAACCACGGATATTCTCTCATACTATCAGGCCTCGCACTTGCTGGTCCTTAATGAATGGTGGTACGGTGATAGGGGAGACCCGGCGTATGCGCTAGAACGACAGCTTATGGGACGCCACACACTACATACGCTTTTGTACTCGGCTCAGTTGCGGGGTGCGCTGCCATCGGCCACACAGGTGGTCTTTTTGATATGGAGACAAGCATTGCGGCGCATGGGTTGGTGGAATGAACTGACTCAGGAGACCCCATTGTGGAATAATGGGCGTTTGCCCCAATTGGCGGCCCTTTCGGGCTTTCAGGGATGGGACAACATTGGTGTCTCCACCCTGGGGGATGTCCTGAGGGGCACGACACTAAAGCCCTTTCGGGATTTCCAGAAGGAGTTCCTCATGCCGCAGTCACAATTTTATCGATACCTTCAGTTCCGACATGCCCTGTCCCCCAGTCTGCAGGGTCTGGAGTCCCTCCCTGAATTTAGCCCTTTAGAAGCTAAAGTTTTTATGGGGGACTTAAAAGAAAAGAAGATTTCCCAAATCTACCAGTCCCTGGTCACTCACTGCTCCCCGCACTTCAGAAGCTCCGGGGGACTGGGAGGGAGATGTGGGCGGTTTGGACGAGGAAGACTGGACGGAAGCCCTGGCAGCCCCGCGGGGGCTGCTATAGCAATGCGACTCCGCCTGATCCAGTTCAAATACCTCCATAGGGTCTATTTTACTAGAGCAAGGTTGTGGCGGGCGGGATTGATTGCCTCTCCGGAGTGTCTCCGCTGTGGACGGGAGGAGGGTACCTTCATACACACAGTCTGGGGGTGCATATCGCTGGATAGCTTTTGGAGGGGGTGTTCACATGTCTTTCTGAAGTCTTGGGATGGGAGCTTCCACGCACACCGCAGTTGGCCCTGCTGCATGTTATGGCAGGAATAGGTGGCAACGCATGCAAACGACATCTCTTGGTGTTGGGCTTTACACTGGCGAAGCGAGACATTGCTAAGGGGTGGAAGGCGGTGCGGGCCCCATCGGTGGCTGCCTGGAAAAATGGATTAGATTTTTGTATGGGACTGGAGCAACCTATCTTTGTAGCCAGGGGATGCCCGCATAAGCATTATAAAATATGGCAACGATGGGCGGAGTACCGGGGCCTATGGTTGGAACCGCCAGTGATGGTGGAGCCTTAGTTACCGGGTTGAGATTCTGGGTCTATGAAGGTGGAGGGGAGGGGGGAGCTGGGAGGGCGAATATATTGGTGTTAAGGATATTTGTACATACATCAAGGCGGTGGATGAGAGTCTGTGGTATCAGTGCGATCTTTAGGGGGTGAGGGAGGGAGGGAGTTGGGGGGATTAGTACTATTTAATGTGTTTTTGTTATGCATAGTTGATTTGGCAAAACAAAAGTCGATTGTTTCAATGCCTAAGCACAGTCTGATTTGGCAGATGTCTCTGGTGTGCAGAGCCCTGCGTTATATGTGCAAATTGACGAATAAAATATGTTTTCAAAAAAAAAAAATTGACAGGACCACACAGGAACCAAAAGAATCAGTGCATGCCTATTATGAAAGGTTGTTGCAGGTATTCAAACAGTATAGTGGATTCGAAAATATTGGAGACAAAGACATGGGACATTTCGTGTATCGTTTTGTGTTCGGATTAAAACCAGATATTAGTAATATAATTCAACAGCATTTAGTTTGCTGGCAGAGCAAAACGATAGATGAAATTGTGAGGTATGCAAAGTATTGTAGTGACGATATTGAATCAAGACATAAAAAGTTAAAAGAGAAAATGATGTGGGCACAGGTGAAAGTGGCAGAACAACAAGAAGTAAATAATAATCCTCAAACCAGTAATCAGATTGGTGGTCAGAATCAAAATGGACAGAATTACAGTGGAGGCAAAGGTAGGGGGAAAATGAGTAAAGAAGAAGCTATGAAGAAATGTTCTTGTCATGCGTGCGGAAAGCTTGGACATTTGAAGAATGAGTGTAGATCCGCTAAAAAGATTAATGGGGGAAAACGAAATTTGATTCCACAGATGCAGAATGAGGTGGGTGTAAATCAACAGCAGCAGCAGCAGATAGTTACTCAACAGTTACAGGTGCCGCAAGCTCCCATGCCAAATAATGTGAATGCTCCGGTGCAGAGGTACAGTGTGAACACTGGATATCACGGAGGTGACCAGGTTGGTAAGAATCAAGGTGTGATTCAGCAGTATTGGGTGCAGTGCAATGCGAGTGATTCAGACTCATCTCAATGACGGTGCCTGAGGGGGGAGGAAGAGTGCGTACTTGGTGCATCTTTGGCGGTAGATCAGTCAGGTCCATTTGTTGACGGAAAGGTGGAAGGTAATGACATTACATTTTTAGTGGACACTGGTGCTACCCGTTCTACTGTGAGAGCAGCAGAAATTCCAAACGTACCCCTCTCGGGAGAAACTATCCAAGTTGTAGGAGTCTCAAATAAGCACATTAGAACACCTGTTACAAATCCAATTGAAGTTCACATTGGTAACTTCAAAGATATGCATCGGTTTGTGGTATGTGACTCTAGCCCAGTAAATCTCTTGGGAAGAGATTTGCTATGCAAGAGGAACTGCACCATCTATTGTACACCAGATGGAATTGCATTTCAGACCCCTGATGAGGATGTTGAATTTAAAATGATGCTGGCGAAGCAAGGAACAGAAGTGGATGAATTATATTCACTTCTCACAGAAGAAAGTTTGCCTGAAGAGTTAAAAGGTATTGTGAAATCTGATGTGTGGGATTTTTCAGGAAAAGAGATTGGCCTAATGACAAAGATAGACCCAATACAAACTACAGTAAAGGATGGTGCTATATATCCAAACACACCACAGTATAAAATGAGTCCAGAGGTAATTGCAGGAGTCACTCCTGTGATTGACCAAATGATTGAACAAGGAATTTTAAAAGAGATAATGAGCAGTCCTTGTAATTCACCTATCATAGGTATCAAAAAGCCCAGTGGGAAATACCGGATAGTGCAGGATTTGCGAAAAATTAATAAAATTGTTGTACCCTTTTGTCCAGTAGTACCAAATCCGGCTGTGATTCTTTATCAGATCCCATGTGATGCTGAATGGTACACAGTTATTGATTTGTGCCAAGCCTTTTCTCAATTCCTTTGCATCCGGAAAGCCAATATTTGTTTGCATTCCGGTTCGGAGACTGTGTTTTGGCATGGTGCCGAGTTCCTCAAGGGTATACAGAAAGCCCCTCAATTTTTAATCACATTTTGAAAAAATGTCTGGAAACTCTAGTCATGCCAGGTAATTCGGTTTTGGTTCAATATATTGATGACCTATTAGTGGCATCAAAGACACGAGAGGCATGTGTGACAGACACAATTGCCTTATTGAACCATTTGGCAGAAAAAGGACACAAAGTGTCCCCAGCAAAATTGCAATTTTGTAAACAGGAAGTACAGTACCTTGGACACAAAATAGAAAAGGGGGTCAGAAAGGTAACTCCAGAAAGAATCAGCGTAATCAAACAAATGAGTCCACTTAAACACAGAGAAGTGTGAATGTTCTTGGGAATGGTTGGATAGTGTTGTCAGTGGATTTGTGGTTTCTCAATGATTGCAAAACCTCTACAGAGGTTAACACGAAAGGATGTGAAGGATCCGATTGTTCTGGATGACGAAAGTATGGAAGCGTTTATAAAATTGAGAAGTAGTCTGTGCCATGCACCTGCATTGGGCATGCCAGATTATTCTAAAGAGTTTGCATTGTACTGTTGTGAGAGAGATGGGTGTGCACTCTCAGTCCTAACACAGAAACATGGAATGGCACGACGGCCAGTAGCATATTTGTCGGCCACTTTGGATTCAGTGGCTGCAGCGTTGCCAGGATGCTTAAAAGCAGTAGCAGCTACTTGTATGAGTCTGGAGCAGAGTGAACCAATTGTGATGGGATATCCAGTAAAAGTGTATGTGCCACACTCTGTTGAGATTCTTTTGACCGGTACCAGGACACAGTATCTGACATCTAGTCGGCTGACTAAGTACGAAAGAGTGATTCTGGGTGCTGAAAACGTGACTGTGGTAAGGTGCACGACTGTGAATCCAGCAACTTTGTTGTCAAATTCTCGGTGTGAGGAAGTGAGAGAGGAAGCTGATCATGATTGTCTGGATGTGACTGAATATTGCACCAAACCTAGGCCAGACATAGAAGATTGTCCCTTGGAGGAATCAGGTTGTGAAATGTTTGTTGATGGATCCTGTTTGAGAAATGAAAAAGGTGAATTATGCACTGCCTATGCTGTTTGCACCATAGAAGGGGTTCTTGAAGCATCCTATTTGAGGGAGTAAACTCCGCCCAAATAGCTGAGCTGATAGCTCTGATTAGAGCATGTAAAATTGCCAAAAGCCTAAAAGTAACAATATTTACAGACAGCCAATACGGATTCGGAATTGTTCATGATTTCGGCCAGCTATGGATGCAAAGGGGATTTCTGACCTCTTCAGGTTCCACCATTAGAAATGGTAAAACTGTAAAAGAACTATTGGATGCTTTACAATTGCCCAAAAGAATTGCAGTAGTCAAATGTGCCGCACATAAATCAGGAGATGATTATGTGACGAAGGGCAATAGATATGCCGACCAAATAGCACGTTACTGTGCACGAAATACAATGGCTTTGAACAGATCAATTGATAGGGGAAATACCGAATGCCATCTTTTGTTTACAACCACATTTGAAACATGGGAAGAAGTTAGACAGATGCAGGAAGAAGCAAGTGATGAGGAAAAAGAAAGATGGAACAAAACAGGCTGTAGCAAAAGAACAGAAGATGACCTAAGGGTCTATCTTGATGGGAGACCAGTGTTACCAGATTCCTTACTTTCCCATATGGCCAGAGTTTACCATGGAATTGCACATGTTGGAAGAGATGCAATGATCAGACTCTTCAAGCAGTCATGGTATAATCCGAAGTTCAGGGTCATTTCAGAAAGCCTTTGTCAGAGGTGCGTGATCTGTCAGCAGCAAAATCCAGGCAGAAAGACAGTTGTGAGTTGGGGACGCATTGGGAGAGCAGGAGGTCCATTTACCCAGCTTCAGCTTGACTTTATTGAGCTTCCCCGTGCAATGGGCTGAGATACTTATTGGTCATTGTCTGTCTGTTCTCTCACTGGGTGGAAGCCTATCCCACGAGAAGGAACGATAGTCTCACTGTGGCTAAACTACTTTTGAGAGAACTAATCCCTAGATTTGGAATTCTAGTCACTTTGGAGACAGATAGAGGAACACACTTCAATAATGAGATAATTCGGCTAATTTGTGCAGCATTTAAAATTGAGCAGAAGCTGCATTGTGCCTATCGACCCGAAGCCTCTGGAGTAGTTGAGCAATTGAATGGCACTATAAAATCGAGATTAGCGAAAGTGTGTGCATCCACATCACTGAAATGGCCTGACGCTTTACCCCTTGTCCTGATGAGTCTAAGAAGTATTTCTGACAAAAAGACTTGATTAAGTCCTCATGAAATACTCATGGGAAGAGCAATGAGATAAGCATATATACCAGCAAACAAACTGATGAGTATATCTGATGATCTAGTGCTTGACTATTGCAGAGGATTGGCTGAACTGGTACGTTCTGTGTCTCACCAGGTTGGAGAAGAAGCCACTACGATACATCGAAATCAAGCCCATGATCTGAATCCTGGTGAATGGGTTTTTATCAAGAAGCACGTAAGAAAATCGTGTTTGGAACCCAGGTGGCACGGACCTTATCAAATCATACTGGTGATGACAACGGCAGTGAAGTGTGCTGGCTTGCCAAATTGGAATCATGCAAGCCATACCAAACGAACCCTAGATCCACTTGAAAGACCAAAGGAGCAACAACTGGTGAAGGAAAAACAAAGACCAGTGCTTGAAGTGTGTGAAGCTGATGAATCTAGAGTGATAGATTCTGACGAACAACCAGATGGTGAACAGCCGAACACAAGTCAAGTAGAGTGGACGCAAGATTCCAGGGTTCGAGAGACTGCCTTTGAGCCAGAAGGAAGCAAGTTTACTGTTGATCCAGAAGAAAGTGAACTCCCAGCAGAACTTGAAACAGATGAGATTGTTCTTGATCCAGAAGGAAGCGAGTTCACAGTTGAAAGAGAAATTATTGCTGAATCGGAAGAACCACAAGAAACTGAAACTCAGGAAGAAGAAGAATCAGAAGTAAGAGCAAATAAAAGGATTTGTGAAACAAATGCAGAAAATGACCAAGTGATCAAAGCAAAGAAACCCAGAAAGGATGAAAAGTGGGCAAGTGGAGTGAAGAGACTAAAATACACTCTTGTGAAACGAAGGTTAAGAAAAAGACCAGAACAAAGCAATGAGGTATCAAGTCAGACAGAACAAGAAGAGTCAGGAAAAGAATTAGAACGGAAAACAAGAAGAGTGAGAATATCCAACAGGAAGTTCAGAGCACCTGAATGGACTTATGTTATTCTAGAAGAAATTGAAAGTTCAGATCCAAGTGAAGAAAAAGATAAATTTGACTCTGAGCAAGTTGATGAAAACAAACTAAGACCTCCTTAAAGAATTGAGACAAAAACTAAGGTGCAACCTTGCTGATTAAAAGAAAAACGAAACAAAGACTCAGAGAAAACTGAAGAAAAAGAATAAAAGAAGGGGGTAAAGGCGAAAGCCTTGAAGTGTAGGATTACACTACTATTTTTAGGATTTTTTAGATAGCTTAGAATTTATAGGACTAGATAGATTTTTATTTTTTTTTAGAACAAAATGGCTGAAGCTGAAGTGACTGAACTTCCAAAATCTAGTCTAAAACGTAGATGTATTAAAGCTTGCTTATGTAGTGTCTTGATGTTAACATTTATATGGTTATTATTAACTGTACTTGTACCTATTCTAATGGTAACTAATAACGGAAACAATACTAATAACGTAACAAAAGAAAGAATGAATGATGTCACTAATGAGATTCCTAATACTAACTTAGAATCGTTGGATGGAAGTATTCTCCATCATGATAAATCAATTAGTGATTTCTCGTTAAATGTCTTTACTAAATTACCTTCCGAGTATATTAACACAATGAATGTAAGTGATTGTTATGTGTGCATGCAATTACCTTTGTCTGTCTCAGAGGGGGTGACTTATCATCACCTTCCGTTAACCTATGGTGTGTCTTGCAGTATACTCACAAGCATGTTTTACGTGACGGGAAAGCTTGAATACTATTTTTCTAATATAGATTTAGTATTTTCTGAAATTCCAATTATTAAAGAACTAAACAAGGTTTTGAGTGCTTAAAATGCGCAATATATGGGGGAATTTTTCCATATTACTAAAACTTTAGACATAGAATATGCTTATAAGAATAATTTAACTTGTAGTTTGCGGGTAGAAGAGAAGATTTTCATAGAAATGGTAGAAGATAGAAGAGAAAGTTTCAAAAAGAAGACTGCTGAACAGAAGTCACGGGTACCACCATGGGATTTTAGGGAAGGAAGTTATGAGAAAGGCGAAGGGTACGCTGCAATGTCCCTGGACTGGTCACAGAAGGGAAAAAGTTGTTTGCTTAGAACGAAAACTAACTATAATAATTATTTTATTGGTTCTAGTGAATGTGAGCATACTTTTCAAATCACTGGAGGTTGGGGATTGAAAGGTGGAACTGATCCTGTTTTTCCAGGGATTTATTATGTGTGTGGTAAGAAAGCCTATTATAGGTTGCCTGCACATTGGTATGGTAGTTGTTATTTTGCTATTGTCTTCCCCAAGGTCTACCATATGGACCGAAGCAGCCACAAACTGAACAAAGTAAAGCAAGGACTAACACGTAACAAAAGAGCAAGCTTTTCAGAAATTGTAGGAGATATTTTTGGTGCACTGATACCCTCAGTTGGAGTCGTTCTGAATTCACATAAAATTATCTACAGTGGTTGATCGGTTATCTACAGATACCGCGGGTGGGTTCTTGATGATTGACACGGAAATGGTTGCAATCAGGTCAATGGTTTTGCAAAATCGACTTGCCCTTGATATATTATTGGCAAAAGAGGGTGGAGTCTGTGGAATGTTGAAAGTCCAACATTGCTGCACATATATCCCTGATAAAAGCAAAGGAATCGAGGGATATATAAAGAATATTACAAAATTACATGAAGATTTGACCCAACTGGAGGTTGATGGTGTTTGGGAGAGACTGGGTAAAAGTTTCTCCACTATAGGTAAATGGTTTTCTACCTTTGGAAGTAGTATATTAGGAAGAATAATAATACCAATGGTTTCAATAGCATTAATAATCTTAGTAATAATGACAACATATAAGTGTTGTAAGAGTAAGAATAAAAGAAAAGAAATGATAGAATCAAAGAATAAACGAAGAGCAAGAAAGAGAAAAAGAGAAGAACTAGAATTAGAAGAAATGCGAGGGAGTACTATGACTTGATGAAAGATTTGGATGAGGGTGCCATAAAAAGAGAGAAGAATACAGAGATATAAATGATTAAAGATGGCACTCGGTATGGTAGGTATTTTATGATGACTTCTTTAAACCATCAGAGGGGAATTGATGGAGCAGGGTTTCGCAAAAATGAAACCTGCTCGGACTTGATACCCCCATAATACGTACTAATAGTAAGTAGTTGTTGAAAAACTAATGTACACCCAACACAAACATAAGGGAAATTGCTTTGCGCATGTCTGAACTAGCACGTAAACAAAATAATATTGTAATAACATTGTGATTTAGGAAAAACAAGAAGCGTTGGATAAATAGGCCGCATATGCTTCAGTAATCTGCATGTTGCATTCTGTTTTGAACTAATAAACAATACTAATTTGACACGAAGCTTTTGCTAGGTAACATTAATAGGGAACAGTACAAGGTGGGTGGTAAACAGTGAAGGTTTCATTATCATATAATTAATAAATGTTCATTTTCGTTTATTTTAGTGTGCTAGTTGAAGCAGCCATCTTGCTAAACTTGGCTAAAAAGGGGAGGGGAAAGGCACGAGGAGTGAGTTCGCTCTGTCAGAAGCAAGACAGACGCGCAGTGCACCGCAGATGACATGAGGAGTGAAGGCCAGAGTGTCGAACGACTGCCAAAACCAGTGCCCAAGCGTGGGACCGGAGAAACAGACTGCGGATGATGTTAAAGAAATGAATGAAATTGATAAATTTTGTATTATATGTAATAAAGTGAGAACAAACTGAGAACCATACCCTGGGAATGAATATGAACAAAAGGGTAGTTGAAAGAAGGGTAAAGTCACAGTGGTGTGACAACGCCACCTCCCAAACCCACCAATCCCTTTGCGAGATGTAGAATTATTTGCAACAATTGTGGGATGGACATGTTAGTTTAAGGGTATAATTGGGGTGCCTTTAGGGGTGTGGTTTAAGCTTAGGCTGGCAGGAGAGAAAGAGGGGGAATGCGTCGCTGTTCGTCGGTTTGCAGAGAGGCCTAGCTGTTCCTGACCTGTCCTGATCCTGTTTCTTCTTATCCTTTGTTTCCTGATCATATGTTGGGGAACCCCCATCATCCCCTAGATCGAGGGGTTGGTTTTCTTACAGACCAATAGGTTTGTATTTAGTCTAGCTGGTTCTCAGAATTTATCTTATGAATGTATTTTTGTCCCTGAATCTTTTGTCTCTCCACCTATCCACTCCGTCAATGATATGTATTATTAGATGAAACTCTTGTCTCTTCATCTATCCCCTCCGTTAGATATATGATGTTTCGCATATATATTTTTGCTGAAACTTTTGTCTCTTACTCTATCCACTCCTTCATTGCATAAAGTCATTGCTATGTTTGGATGGGTTTGCGTTTTCAATTGTACTGCATATGTAAAATTTCTCCTGATGTGAGATTCAGTGTTTGTATTGTGTGACCAAACGCAGTTGAGCATAATCTTTAATCTCTTGAGATAAAATTCATTATTAACTTTATCGAGAGTCTGTGATCATTTTAGATTTATTAAATGGTTGGTAAGTTAGAAGTTAATTATTGCCATTAACTTTTCAACTAATTGGTCCATCGACCAAGTAGAAGGAAAGTTGATAAAAGTTAGTTATGATGTCATAATTTAACCCATGAAAGGAAAAGGATTGATCGTACATATAAATTGACCCCATCGCATCAGGGATTCTGGGTGAATGTGTATGGGCCAATGTATTTTGATGTATTGAGTATTGATCCCTGATAATTATTGGATTGGCGCTGGATCTCTACCATATGCGCAGGGCCGGACTGGCCGTAGTGGGCACCAGGCGTTTCCCTGGTGGGCCGCCAGGTTGGGGACTGGTTTTAGGCCCCTGGGGGGCCGTTTTTGTTACCGGGGGCCGGCAATTTCGGCCCCCTGTAACAAAATCGGACGAAATTCGCCCTGCAAACAGCTCGACCGCACCCTCCTCCTTCCCCCTAGGGGGGCCGGCCAAGCAGTGTGCCAGGGCCGGTTTTGGTTCCCAGTCCGGCCCTGCATATGAGGTATTCTTTATATGCATTACATTTTGAGTGTTGCATATTTACGAATCCTCAGTATGCCTGTTCTTTATTGGCCAAAGGACTTAATATGAGAAAGTGGAGTATTAGTTGAAGTAGGTGGTAGCCCTTTTCAAGCAATAATGGCACTGTTCCTTACTGGGTCCAGTTAGGTTTCACTAATCAAAACCTATGCCCAACCCTTGGTAGCTGCAACACAGGGCAGACGAGCTTAACATAGAAGAAATGTGTAAAGCGTTTACTTTTACTAAAACGGTTAATAAGTAGAAAATGTAACACAATAAAATTTCCACTCCAATTTAATGAATAAATAGACACCAAAACTACAAAAATTGGATGTAGGGAACCAAGGATATGATTTTTTAAAGTTTTAGATGTTTCAAGTGTCTAAAAGCACAAAGTGCCAATCGCGGGAATCTGGTCACGCTGGATTGGGACAAAGTCAAATGTTGAGGCCGACCAAGATGGATCGGGGGCCTTATATAGGCATTGGATTCGGTCTGGTGAAACTTACTTTCTGACTTTGTATTTTTCTTGAAGAAAATCCTCATCAGCAAATCTGGCACTGGGTCAGTGTGCCAGCTGGATGTGTAGAAGATCTCATCATCTTTGGCCATCCAGAGTGCAGGACCTCGGTGGAAGCCTCTGCTTTGGTGGTAAGTTTGAGGCTCGCTGCATTAATGGTGGGAAAGTTCTGAGCGGGATAAGTTTGAAGTTATGTTATGTTATGTAAAAGCTTTTGTATAGCGCACGTACACCATGTGGTTTTATTGCGCTGAAAAGGCAGAAAGAAGGTTGCAGAAAACTGAGGTTAGATGTTAAATGATTGAACAAACAAACGGGTCTTAAGCATTTTTCTGAACTGTGCGTAGGATGGAGTCAGTCTAATCTCCGCGGGGAGAGAGTTCCAAAACTGTGGGCCTAGGACAGCAAATCTAAGGCCTCCAAGCTTTTTACGTTTAAAAGAGGGACTGGTCAACAAGTTTTGGTGAGAAGAACGCAGATCCCGGGAGGGGATGTATCTTTGGATCCTAGACGAAATAAAAGCAGGGCTGCAACCGTGAAGAGCTTTAAAAATGGTGCATCCCAGCTTGAAAGCACACCTTTTGGCCACGGGAAGCCAGTGTAAATTTTTCATTATGGGAGTCAAATGCTGCCATTTGGGTTGATGAAAAATGAGTCTGGCAGCTTGGTTTTGAACCAGCTGAAGACATCTTAGTTGGTAAGCAGGAATGCCACAGTATAAGGAGTTTGCATAATCCAAACGGGAGATCACCAAGGCTAAGATGACCAAGGTCAGGGCTTCCCTGGACAGAAATCTGCTGATCTTCCTTATTCTCCGTAATTGGAAGAAACTTGCGGAAACTACTGAGCTTATTTGGGCATTCAATGATAGATCGCTAGAAATCACGATGCCTAAGCTTTTGGCAGAGTCTGCAGCCAGGAACGTCTAGTCAACGGTCGGCTACTCCTCGACGTCAGCCTCGGTGGAATCCCTCTGCGTTTGGACTTAGAAACTTTTCTAGAAGTCAGACTTCTTTCAACAGGGCAAACCAATAAGTTGAATTCGACCTGTGATGTGGCGTCAGCAGATGCAGCTCAGCAGTGGTACGATGATAGCCCCTGGTTCTGGTTGGAAAAAGTTTGGAAAACGTTTCTAAGTGTCCAGCTTTGCAGTTCCTGATGGGGAGAGAGTTCAATCTTCACCAGCCAAGTGTCCAGCACAATTTGGAGATACAGACTCAATCTCCCAGAAACTACAAGCAGGGTTCAGGACAAGTCCAGCTGGAACTGGTAAGCTGAGCTCAGTAGAATCTTTTTTTTTTTTTAACAACATTTTTATTGTTTCTTCAAAACATAACAATACAATCATCAGCAGACTATATAGGCAAGCAGGTGCTCATGTAAGGAAAGTTTGGCATGGACGCGCCTAGTAACAAGTGACATAGTCTTAACAGACATATACAGTGGTCCACTCTACATTACAATGATATCAGATGTCAACAGAATCATTGATAAACAAGTAAAGTAAGCGGCATCCAATTGTTCGTAAAGGATAACGTAGTAAATATCCCTGTCTCACAATTAAAAATACTAAGCTGGACTCCCACCCTCCCCCTTATCCCTCCCCCCTCCCGACGTGTCACACTTAACAATGGTTATATCAACATCTAGATTTATTACAGGTAAGTACAGTAAAAGTGATCGTACCGAACATCAGAAAAATACCTCCGTGTCAGAAGCAGGGGAATATGCATCAAGCTATAGGTTAGGCATTAATCAGGTCGAATCAGCAGATGCGACAGCTACAGGGTCCTCATCCAGGTCAGTGTCCAGAATTTTCAGCAAAACTACTAAGGTTTCCCAAGCCCTCGCTGCCTCCAGAGCTTTCTCACTATTTGCGCGTTTAGCTAGCTGTAATCTAACAGTTCCCTCACTTTCCGCCCATTTGAGTAAATCAGTCTTCCATCTCCGAACACTTGGGCCCTTCTTTGACTTCCAATTTGCTGTAATGTCTCTTTTAGCTAGAAGAAGGCCCAAGTCCAAAAACTTGCTAGTGACTTTATTCTTTGGTGTGTGGGGGAACCAGTGCAACAGGCAGGGGCCTATAGTGGGTTCTATATCTCTATCAGTGATTTCATTTAGTAGTGTCACTACCTCTTCCCAGTAATTCTCCAGCTGGGGACAATCCCACATCATATGGCGAAAATCTGCTCCCTCCGTGTTACAACGCGGGCACATTGCCGAATTAGTACCAAAATATTTATTGATTTTGGCTGGGGTAAGGTATGCCTTGTGGAGGATATAAAAATGCATCAGTTGAAAGCGGGCATTTCTAGTACTTTTCCACGACCGTTCAACTAGTTCAGCCCACTTTTCCTCAGGAATCTCATCACCCAGGTCCCCCTCCCATTTTAGTCGTAATGTCATTAACGGAGTCAGTGCTTCGTGGGTCATGCGCCTATAAAGGCAGGTGACTGTTTTAAAGGTTCCCGCTGCTGATACTACATACTGGCAGGCCATTGATATCTTTGGTTCAAGCAACCCCTCTCTCCAGTGTTTTTGAATGGCCGCAATGAGTGCCGAATGGAGCAAAAAATCACCGCGAGATAAGTCGTATCGTTCCTGCAATGTAGCGAAGGGAAGCAAGGTGTTGTCCTCATATAAATCCCCCAGTGCAGTCAGTCCCTTCTCCTTCCAAACAGTCAGTGCGTTCCAGTTGCCGCCATGTGGTAGTGCAGTACACATGGCTAAGGGGATCTCAGGGGCATAAGGATGCGCGATCCGCGCTCGCCTCTGACTCCTATTCCAACAGAGCCGAAGCGTCCGCAACTCATTGGAAAGGCACTTAAGTCGTAGTGGCAATTGTAAGATTATTCGGGAGAGTGTCCGCCCGGAGGTCTGTTACCCAGTCCTCGAAATCCAATGCTACTGCTTGGGTAAGCCACTGCAGTTGAGCCGCCAAGTAATACGTCTCAAGGTCAGGAACCGCCAATCCCCCCTCTGATTTTGGTCTCATTAGCACTTTTATCCCCACCCTCCGTCTGCCAGCAGCCCAGAGGAACCCCGTAAACATCTCTTTAAGTTGTGCAAAAATCTTCGCTGGTATCCAAACAGGTAAGGTTCTAAAATAGTATAGCAACCTGGGAGAGTCACCATCTTAAGACGGGCCACTCGACCGGCCACCGAAAGAGGCAGTGTACCCCAAAACTCAAGGTTACTTTTAAGACCCCTGATGGCTCTACCCACATTACCCTCCAATAAATCAGTTTGCGTGTGATATATGCGGGTCCCCAGGTATGTCAAACAACGGTATTCCCATTGTACCCCATCTGTAACTTGAGGGCCACCATCCAATGAGGCGGTGGGGAACAGGCAGGACTTCGCCCAATTCACCTTGAGTCCAGCCACAGTACCAAGCTCGTGGAGCAAACGTTTTGCTCCAATGAGGGCATCAGCAGTATTAGTTAAAAACATGAGCAGGTCATCGGCATAGAGCGCAATATAGTGAATCCGGTCATGCATGCAAAGTCCGGAATACCGCAGTCCCGTTCTGGCCTGGGCCGCTAACGGCTCCATGGCCAGGGCAAATAATAGAGGGGAGAGCGGACAGCCCTGTCTCGTCCCACGACTCACAGTGCAGGCATCAAAGATCAATCCGCACGTTTTGACCCTGGCAGTGGAATGATTGTATAATAAAGCCGTCCAAGCCACAAAAGCATCTCCCAAGCCAAACCTGCACATGACTTGAAATAAATAGGGCCATTCCAAGCTGTCAAAAGCCTTCTCTAGGTCTACCGCTAGGATGGTGGCGGACTCTTTCGGATAGGTGTCAGCGTCTAATATGGAAGCAGACGCCTTACATTTATAGCTGTATTCCTGGTCGGGATGAAACCCGCTTGATCACTGTGTATTAAGTGAACCATGTGTGGTAGTAGCCGGGTTGCCAAGATCCGACGTAGAATCTTGTAATCAGTGGTTAGCTTAGACAATGGGCGATAGGCAGTTCTATCCGAAGGTGGCTTCCCTGGTTTCAATAAAGGGATAATAATTGCTTCGCGAGTTGTGACAGGCAGTTGTCCCGCTCGCTTCGCATCATTGTAAAGTGTCACTAATTTAGGATCCAGAAGATCGATATAAGTAAGATAAAACTCGATCGGCAGGCCATCGGCTCCAGGAGTCTTATTGCGCGCCATGTGCTTGATCGCGCCACGCACTTCCTCAAGGTCAATATCCCGACCCAATAGTCCCGCTTGTGCTCTGTCTAGTTTTGGAAGGTCTACCGCATTTACGAACTCTCCAATAATCCCATCATTCAGAGACACCCTACTCTGATAGAGATCCATGTAATAAGCATGGAACTGATCATTAATCCCTTGTTGGGTGCAGCAAACTTCTCCAGTTGGACTACAGAGCTCTAGGATTACCGTCCCTCGTCTGGCAGGATTGGCTAGCCAAGCCAATAACACTCCGAACTTATCTCGTTCTGCATGAGCGCGCGCTAGATATTTTTAATAATCAAAACAGCGCAATCTGTATGGCGACTGCCTCCCTTGCTTCTAGCAGGTCTTTCTGCCTATTAGGCTACCCAGGCCGTTCTCGCTCCACTTCTCGCAATTGTTGATCTGCAGTCTGTATATCTTGCAGTAACACCCTACGTACCCCCATCATGTTGGAAAAGCAGTGGCCCCTCAAAACCGTTTTAAAAGCATCCCATTCTACAGCGGACGATGATGCTGTGCCTGTATTCTCTAGAAAGTATTGTGTTATGCCAGTACCCACCACTTCGTGAAAGACCTGGTCTTCTACCAGCTCTGGGTTTAATCGCCAAGTCTGGATCTTAGGGCGCACATGAGCCCAGTGTATCCGCAAAAGAAGGGGGTTATGGTCTGAGAGTGTCCTAGTGAGATATTCGCTATGTTTGACTTCAGCATGGATGTCTGGGGAACAGAGTATCGCATCTAAACGAACATGAAGCTCATGAAGAGCCAAAAAGAAGGAATAGTCTCGAATTCCCGGATGATGCGCCCTCCACGTATCAACTGATGGAGCAGGGTAAATTAAAAAATGTTAACCTCCTAATATTTTTCGTAAAATAATTAATAAACATGTTCGTTTAAGTAAATAACCAACAATGTATGTTACATGTAAAGGGTAAAGGTAACACGCTATTTTTTGTGCAAATTAATCAACTTATAATTGTTTACGTGTCTAACATAACGTAATATTTGCGTACTAATAAATAATAAACGCATGATTTGTGCTTTTTAAATAAAACGTGTGGTGGCAAAATAAAGCGATGGTAAGTAAGGGACGGCTTTATATGTTGCTTTTTGCTAGGTAATACCTAATTGGGGTACGTAGAAAGACGGGAGGGAAACGAAAGGGTTTATATTCTTTATTTTAACAATATTTTGTTTATCTTTGAAAATAGTGCGCTTAGGCCTGTCGAGCAGCGATATAAAATGGCCGCCATAAGCTAAAGTACGCATGTCCAAGAAGCCGTGTGTTAGAGGAGAGAGGCTGTGAAAAGGGATAACCACGTGTTCATGCTGAGAGGCTAAGACGGAAGTATGGTCAAGGCTATTGTGACCTTTCTGAGCAGATGTGTGCCAAGATGATCAGCAAGAAGTGTGAGAATTCAAACTGAATAAATGGACGGAACTGTTGAATCTAAAAAGTAGCAGAAAAAGATACAAATTGGACTGATCGAAACGGATGAGCAATGTCATGAACTGTGGGAAACGATGCAAGCATGGACATTCCACAAGGAACTGGTTAAGACAAGGAAGTTTGATTAAAATGTATATGGGCCTGAGTGAACCAATGAGAAAGAATCACGCCATGGAGATGCAACATTTTTATTCAGTAAGCTAGAATTAGGGTATAAGAAGACCTACTCTTGGTGGGAGGGGTTAGTTGCTGGAGAGCAGATGCTGGAGAGTTAGATGCTGTAGATGGGTGAAGTTGCAGTTGCTGATGCTGACGAGCTGATGCTGCTGCTGCTATTTTTATTTCCAGTTGAGTATAAGATGCTGCTTTTGGAGAACCTTTTTATTCCTGATAGATTTTTCATTTAGAACTATTAGATTTTTCCAAGACAGATAGATTGATCTTTTAGAGTTCGTGCTATGACAACCTTATTTTTCCGTCTAATAAATATGCATTGCAATTTCAATTTATTCTTATATTGATGATAAATGTAATAATCTGAATAATAAGCTAAAACTTATTTCTTGCTTCAAACTTTATATAAACTCTATTATTCTTTAAACAAATGACTCAGTGATTCTTTTGCTTAATGATTAAGATAAAATGTTAAAGAGTTTATTGTGATTGAGCTGGTCTTAATCACCACAAACTGATTCCTACTAGTTGGTCCATCGACCAATGAGCGGAATACCTTAAAGCAAATGAGAAACATTATGACATGTTAAAAGAGGTATCCCGTCTTCTTCCAGCGAATCGTTTTCTCCTAGGTTAAGGACGGAGGAAATCCAGGGAATAAATGAGTAAGTGAATGTATATGCGGTGTTATGGGCCCCACCGTCATATGGATATAGTTTGTGTGTTGGAGGAATAGCTGCACCTGGATGACCGAAGCATATAGGAGAATAATTTTTATTGTAAGCGCTGGATCAGATTTCTTGGTAGCAGAGTTATGGTTACTATAGATTAGTTTGGTGATTATTGATTATTGTAAGTTTTCACGCTTCTGGGAAGTAGGAAGTGGAACACGTGTGGCAAGAGAAGTCACATGGAATGGTGCATTGTCTGAGTTCATATTGGTAATAACACAGGTTGTGTTATGATAGGGACATTTTCCGTATAAAAGGTGTGTAAGTGAAATAGTGATCGGTTTTCTTGTGAAACTCTGGCCTTAATTCTCAGGAGCAGTATAGTCTCCACATGTGTTTTATCCCCAGACAAACGGGTTTACCGCTTGCTTGAAAGAAGGGTAAGGTAGAGGGAAGTGCTACTTTATCGGCGAAACAGAAAATTCTGTGGTAGGGTAGAGGTAAGCGCTGCCTACTGGAAAATACAGAGTTCTTGTTCAAATGGTCAAAGCTATCTCTTTTGTTTAGCGAATCAGACAATGGAAATGTGTTTTAAATGTTGTAACTAACGAAGAATTGTTGAAAAAGAAATTGCCGATAAATTTTGTAAAGGAGGGATCAAGAGCAGAACTGACGTAGACAAAAGCCGCGCTGGGATTGGACAGTGCGCTAGTCATACGGAGACAAGAGAAGAACTGTCGTAGACAAAAGCCGCGCTGGGATTGGACAGTGCGCCGTAGACAGAAATCGCTCTGATTGGAGCTTTGGTGTGAGTCGCGCTAGGATTGGTCAAATAGCCTAGTGACGTGGAAGTTTGTGATTGGAGTGTTAGTGTGAGTCGCGCTAGTATTGGTTGGAATAACACATAGAGAACAGTGTTGAATTGCGGATCATTTGAGGAGAAAAGCGATTGTGAATCATGTCGTATTATGAATACGGTAGAGAGAAAACGTCGTGGATGTCGAAAGTTAAGAACTTCTTTAAGAAAGACAAAAAGGTAGTGACTAGAGAGGGACAAATAATTCCTCCGCTCGAAATCACCAGCTTCACATATGATGCTGAAATATGGATATCATACATGCATATGGTTAGAAAATTGGACAAAATATACCAAGAATGATGGAGCTTTGGCTTTCCCTGAGAATGGTTCATTTAATGTAGCTGCACTACGGAATTTGAGAGAAAAGATGGCAATGTTAGAACCTAGACCTAGACCGACACAGTTTGAAGCTTTAACGGAATGGGAAGATGAGATGTATGAATGAGAGAGATTCAGAGGATTAAAGAATCATGAGTTTGTGCCTGGAAGGTTATGGGGAGTAAATCATGAGGACAGAATAAAGCGTTGGAGATGTGCTAATATGACCGGAGGTTTGTTTCCAGCTTTTACAGTTGAGGAAGAAGCAAAGAGAAAGTGTACAGAGAAAAAGAAACATGTAGTTATAGAAAAGTATGTGTATGGTGGTAGTGAAATGGATGACGAATTGCTGGAAGATATTTTAAACAGAAACCCACCTCCATACCAACAGACCTGCGGTGGTGACACCTAATGCACCGCCAATGGAAACTGAGAGGAATAAAAATCCCGAACGAAGAGATGAGATAAATAGGTCACAAGATCAATTAAAAACTTCACAAAATGAAGAGATAGAAAGTGACAATGCAACTGAATTAGCAAAAACAACAAGAGAATTGACTGAGAAAATAAGAGCATTGACAAAGAATATGAAAGCTGTAACTGTACCAGTAACGATAGGTCCAGTAATGCCTATTTTTGAGAATCAGAAAATTGATGAACGTTCTTTAGTGATTCCTATGAATTCACATTTGCAAAGAAAAAGAGAAGGGATGGAACTGAATAATGAAGGTGCACACCATTTGGCTAGTACCTATAGACCAAGCCCACCTACTAATATGACAATAAATGAGAATGAAATTAGGAGAATACCTATGGTAACGGAGTCTGCATCAGGGACACCAGAAAGAAGTAGCAATTGGATAGAATTAAATAGTACGCCTGTAGGTCCGACTCCAGATGAGTTAAATGAATGGATGAAAGCGCTAAAAACAAAAGAAACAGAAGTAAAACCATTAGATGTAATTAGGTTGAAAATAGACATGGAAGAATTGATTTTAGGAACAATTGGTACAGAAAAATTAAAAAATGATCAGGATGATGAGATTATGTTTTTGTGCAAGAGTCTTACTTGGAGAGCTAGAAATTTACATGACAAGTTGGAAGAGACAGCAAATGAACTAGGAGTAGAGTTTGTAAAAGTGAGAACGTTGCAGAAACCATACAGAGTAGATTTTTGTGAGAAAGATATAGAGAATTTGAACACATCAGGAAGACTGACCCAAATAAAAGAGTTAATTGTTTTACTGAGAAATGGGGTGATGTGGATAGATGGAGAAATAGATGGACGAAAAAGAACGAGAAAACAACAGATAAAGCATCTTTGGCTTTTGCAGTGACAGATAAGGAACCAGTTGTAAGGGAGTACCCGATGAGAGAAACTCCAGGTGGTAGTTATGTGCATGTTCCATGGACTAGACAGGATATACTGTCATTTACAAATGACTTCCCAAAGTTGAGAGAGAAGCCAGTAGAATGGTACAGACAAGTGGAAAGATTTGTTAAGGTTTCAAAAGTGTTGTGGATAGACTTGGATGGATTGTTTGATATAGTATTGCCAGCTGATTTGTGGACAGAATGTAAGATTACTATTGATTGGCCAACTGTAGAATATCCAAGGGATGCTAAAACAGGAGCGCCAGGACCAGAAGTGATGAGGAAGTATGACCAAGTAATTACCTTTTTGAAGAATAAGATTCCACCTAAAGAAACAGATTGGGTAAAAATAGACAGAACAACGCAGGAAAGTAAAGAATCAGTGCATGCATATTACGAAAGACTGTTGTTGGTTTTCAAACAGTACAGTGGTTATGAGACACTAAATGAGAAGGATATGAGTCATTTTGTATATAGATTTGTGTATGGATTGAAACCAGAGATAAGTGAAATGATTAAGCAGCATATGATTTGCTGGCAGAATAGCACAGTTGATGAAGTTTTGAGATATGCTAAGTATTGTAGTGATGATATTGAGAGTAGACAGCGTAAATTGAAAGAAAAAGCCATGTGGGCACAGGTGAAAGTTGCAGAGACGCAAGAAGCTCAATTGAGTAATACAGGTAATGAAGCAGGACAGGCTAGATCTCGACCAAATATAGGTAAAGGAAAAGGACAAATGAGCATAGATGAGGCAAAGAAAAAGTGGCCAAGCCACAACTGCGGAAAGCTAGGGCATTGGAGAAACGAGTGTAAATTTCCTCCAAAACTTAATGTGGAAAATCAATCCTTAAATTCACAGGTGCAGAGTGAGGTAGTTACTCAACAGAGTCAGGTGCCACAACCACCACTTCCCAAGAGTGTTAACCAACAGAAATACAGTGCAGAAACAGGATTCTACGGAGGAGAACAGGTAACACAGTTGCCGCGTGCAGCTGCAATTTCTCAATATTGGTTACGACAGGGTGAGGATGACACGGATGAAAGTTTCTGACGGTGCCTAGGAGAGGGGAAGAGTGCGTGCTTGGCGCAACTCTAGAGGTAGATCAGTCTGGTCCATTTGTGGATGGAGAAGTGAATGGTGCAAATGTAACATTCCTTGTAGACACTGGAGCTACCCGTTCTACTGTTAGGTCAGTGGAAATTCCAAACCTTCCTCTCTCAGGTGAACATATCCAAGTAGTTGGAGTTTCAAATCAGCAAATTAAGACGCCTCTTACTAAATTAGTGGAGGTAAAGATTGGTCCATTTAGTGAAATGCACCGATTTGTGGTATGCGATTGTAGTCCGTGAACCTATTAGGACGCGATCTATTGTGCAAGATGAATTGCACTATCTATTGTACTCCAGATGGAATTGCATTTCAGACCCCAGATGAAGATGTGCTGTATAAAATGACAATGGTAAATTTGGAACCAGAAGTAAATGATTTGTTTCCTGTATTTGATGTAGAGAAAATCCCAATTGAATTAAAAAAGACAGTGACAGAAGAAGTATGGGATTTTACAGGAGAAGATATAGGATTAATGAAAGAAGTAGATCCCGTTAAAATAACCGTAAAAGAAGGAACGAGTTACCCAAATACGCCTCAGTATAAATTGACACCGGAAATAATTGAAGGGATAACGCCAGTAATAAACAAAATGGTTGAACAAGGGATTCTAAAAGAAATCATGAGCAGTCCATGTAATTCGCCAATAATGGGACTGAAAAAGCCAAACGGAACATATAGAATTGTACAGGATTTGAGGAAGGTAAACAAAATGGTAGTGCCTTGTTGCCCAATAGTACCGAACCCTGCTGTGATTCTATACCAGATTCCACGTGAAGCAGAATGGTACACAGTTATTGATTTATGTCATGCATTTTTCTCTATTCCATTGCATCCAGATAGCCAGCCATTATTTGCGTTTAGGTTTGGAGAGCGTATTTTGGCATGGTGCCGAATTCCTCAAGGGTACACAGAAAGTCCCTCAATCTTTAATCAGATTTTAAAGAAATCGTTAGAAAATTTAAAAATGCCAGAAAAATCAGTGATGGTTCAGTATATTGATGACCTACTGGTGGCATCAAAAACGAAGGAAGCATGTGTCAATGATACAATTGCTTTGCTGAATCATTTAGCAAAAAGAGGACATAAAGTGTCCCCATCAAAATTGCAGTTTTGTCAACAAGAAGTCCAGTATTTAGGGCATAAAATTGAGAAAGGAGTGCGAAAGGTAACGACTGAAAGAATAAAAATGATTCAAGGAATGAGAGCTCCAATGACGCAAAGAGAGGTAAGAATGTTTCTGGGAATGGTTGGATATTGTCGACAATGGATAAGCGGTTTTTCGCTGATTGCTAAACCGTTGCAAAAACTGACAAAGAAGGATGTTAAAGATCCTTTTGAAATGAATGATGAAGAAATGAAAGTATTCAGAGAGCTGAAAAAGAAATTATGTGAAGCTCCAGCATTGGGAATGCCTGACTATGAGAAAGATTTTGAGTTGTATTGCAGTGAAAGAGATGGATGTGCATTTCCAGTCTTGGTACAGAGACATGGAACTATGAAAAGACCTATTTCATATTTTTCAGCTGTTTTAGACCCTGTAGCGAAAGCGTTGCCTGGATGTTTGAAAGCAGTTGCTGCTACTTGTGTGAGTCTGGAACAGAGTGAAGGCATAGTGATGGGATATCCACTGAGAGTATATGTTCCCCATTCTGTGGAAATTCTCTTGACAAGAACGAAAACCCAATACATGACACATAGTCGGCTGACTAGGTATGAAAAAGTAATTTTGAGTGCAGATAATGTGACCATTGACAGATGTATGAATGTGAATCCTTCGACATCTTTACCAGATGAAGAGAGTGTAATTGAAATGGATGAAGTAGATCACGATTGTCTGAATGTGCTTGAATATTGTACGAAACCGAGATCAGACATACGAGATGAGCCCTTAAAAGAATCAGATTATATCCTGTTTGTGGATGGATCATGTTTGAGAACGAGTGATGGAGTTCTAAGTGCAGCATATGCGGTTTGCACAGTAGCAACTGTAATGGAAGCCTCTTGTCTGAAAGGGATACGGTCTGCCCAAGTCGCAGAACTAGTAGCTCTGATTCAAGCATGCAAGTTGGGAAGAAATGTACGGGTTACGATTGTGACAGATAGCCAGTACGGCTTTGGGGTGGTGCATGATTTTGGTCAGATTTGGTCACAAAGAGGTTTCTTGACGTCTGCAGGAACACCAATTAGAAATGGAGATTTTGTGAAAAGGTTGCTTGAGGCGATACAGCTGCCTAAAGAGATTGCTGTTGTGAAGTGCAATGCACATAAAAATGGGGAAGACTACATAACTGTTGGTAATAAATATGCTGACGAGATTGCACAGTACTGTGCAAAGAATGTGGTTTCTTTAAACAAAAGTCGAGAAAGAGAGCATATTTCTTGTCCTTTGCTTTTTACTAACCCTGTTGAGACATGGGATGAGGTGAGACAGTTACAGGAAGCAGCAGATGATGAGGAAAAAGATACATGGATAAAAGCAGGATGTAGAAAACATGAAGAAAATGATGTATGGGTTTATAGAGATGAAAGACCAGTTATGCCTGATAGTATGATTTCTGACATGGTACGGATGTACCATGGACAAGCCCATATTGGGAGAGATTCAATTATCAGACTGTTTAGACAAACATGGTATAATCCAAAATTCAGAGCCATAGCTGAAAGTCTTTGTCAAAGATGTCTTATTTGTCAACAGTTAAATCCAGGAAGAAAGACAGTAGTGAGCCTAGGAACAATAGGACGAGAAGGAGGACCTTTCACCAGAATACAAATGGATTTTATTGAAATGCCCCCGTGCAACAGACTAAGATATGTCCTTGTGATCGTCTGTTTGTTTTCCCATTGGGTGGAGGCATACCCGACCAGAAGGAATGATGGAATAACGGTAGCAAAACTTATGCTGCGAGAATTCATTCCGAGGTATGGTTTTCCAGTCACGATTGAAACAGATAGAGGAACGCATTTTCAAAATGAACTAGTTAAACTGATTAGTGAAGCACTTAGTATGAAACAGAAATTGCATTGTTCATACAGACCAGAGGCTTCTGGGATAGTAGAGCAAGTGAATGGAACAATTAAGAACAGGTTAGGAAAAATGTGTCAAGCTACAGGACTCAAATGGCCAGATGCCTTGCCATTAGTTTTAATGACAATCAGAAGTATTCCGGAAAGGAAAACTGGACTCAGTCCCCATGAGATAATTATGGGACGAGCAATGAGACAAGCATATGTACCTGTCAACAAACTGCTGACTATAACTGATGATCTGGTGCTGGATTATTGCAAAGGATTGGCTGATGTGGTGCGTTCTGTGTTTCATCAGGTTGGACCGGATGCGACCACTCTTGAAAGAAAACCAGCTCACGACTTGAATCCAGGAGATTGGGTCCGTATAAAAGTCCACAGGAGAAGAAACTGTTTGGTTCCTCGCTGGGACGAACCACGACAAGTGATCCTGGTGACAACCACTGCAGTCAAATGTGCAGGAGTGAAACACTGGCTGCATGCCAGTCACACCATCAGAGTTCCAGAACCTGAAGATCGACATGTGAGTCGACATCTGGAAATATTGGATAACAGTTCAGCATCAGAAGCGGAAGAAGAAATTAACAGGGTGCCAGAATCTGAAGATCGACCTGTAAGTCGACATCTGGAAGACCCAACTACAAGTGCAACGACAGAAGAAGTAGAGGAAATAGCTGAAGTTCCAGAACTTGAAGATCGACATGTGAGTCGACATCTGGAAATATCAGATACCAGTTCAGAATCTGATACAGATCATTCGGATTGTGAAGAAACTCTGAAAAGAAATTGGAAATTTGAAAGCATAAGAGAAGAAACTGAGCCAGAAGATAGTAACAGTGAGCAACCAAGTACAAGTTGTGGTAAAAATCCTTCAGAAATAATATTAATAGAAAGTTAGAAAAATCGGAAGATCCCGAGGAGCAATAGGGACAGATAGTAAAACAAAAGAACAGGGAAATTTAGAAGCAGATAGAGAGACTGACACAAATTCGGAAGAACCTCGAGGAGGGATAGAAATAGGTGAACGAAGGAAGATAAGAAAAGAACCACAAGTAGAGGAAGAAGAAATTATAAAATTCAAAATAAGAGACAATAACGAGAAAACTGAAACAGAGTCTGAAGAAAGTGGAGAAGAAAGAAATCAAAAACTAGAGAAAAGAAAAAGGAATTGGAAAACAGAAAGAGAGGAAAAAGGAAGTGAGGCAAAAAGGCCAAGAAAAGGAGACAATTGGCCCAACGAAGTAAGAAAGTTAAGATACAGAATAATAAGGTTGGATGGAAAAAGTGCTGAACAAGTGAATGAAATAACAAGTCAGAAAGAGCAAGAAAAACAAGGTGGAAAACACTTGCAGAAAACAAAAAGAGTAAAGAAGGTAAATCCGAAGTATAGATCGCCTGAATGGTTGTATCTTGCTTTGACTGATTACAAAGAAGAAAAGAACACTCACGAGAACCCAGAACACAGAAACCTAATGGGTGAAGGTGAGGTGCAACAAACTTGAAGAAGTTTAAACAACTTCTACCGGACTTGACAAAACACTGGATCTGACGAACTTCTACCGGATTTGACAAAGAAAGAATTCTGGAAAGAATTAAAAGAAAGTACCAAGCAAAGACAAAAACATTGGAGTGCAGAGTGGCAAATAAGTCATTTCTGAGGTGTAGTGACACAATTTTCTGGAAAACAAATAAATAAGGTTATAAAACAAAATGGAGAGTACTAGAGATAGAAAATGTAAATGTGAGTTTTTAAGTAGATGGTGTAAGATGTGCTGCTTTTGTACAGGATTATTAATGACAGTATGGGTGGTTTTAGCAATCACTATTCCAATTAGTTTAGCTGTAGTAGAAACGTCCAATAAAACAGAGAAAGAAAAAGGAGCTAACAATCAAGAATCAGTTATATTAAAAAGTAGTGCAGAATTACATAAGGACAAATCAATAACAGATTTTTCTAAGAATGTTTTTACTAAATTATTATATGAGTATGTAGAAACAATGGATGTAAGAGATTGCTATGTTTGTATGCAATTGCCTGCATCTGTAGCAGAGGGTGTGACTTATCATCACCTTCCTTTGACGTATGGAATAACATGTAGTGTTTTAGCAAGTTTATTTTATAAAACAGGTAGATTAGAATATTATTACACTGACATAGATAAGATTTTTGCGAAAGTTTCTGTAGTTCCCGAGCTAAACAAAATAAAAGAGAGAAAAACGTTTGGTGAATATTTTTTAGAAGATAAGATTTTAACATTAGATCATATAGTAAAATACAACCTTACCTGTGAGTTAAAGAAGGAAGAAAAAGTATTTTTAGAGATGGTTGAAGAGAGAAGAGTGACATTTCAAAGAAAAGTGATAGAAGAGACAAAAACACCTCTTTGGGCGTTTGAGGAAGACAATCATGACAAGAAAAAGACAAATGCAGCTATGACTCTGGATTGGCCCCAACAGGGAAGGTTGTGCATTAGAAGAAATAAGACAAGATATGACAATTATTTTGTGGGTTCCAGTATTTGCCATGACAATTATCAAATTTTAGGAGGATGGGAATTTAAAGGGGGAAAAGATCCAATATTTCCAGGGATCTATTATGTTTGCGGTAATAGGGCTTATTATAGGTTGCCGGACCATTGGTATGGGTCATGTTATTTAGGCCTGGTCTGTCCAAAGATTTTTCATATGGATAGAAAAGAAAAAGGAGCACACAAAATGATAAATACCTTTACACGTAGAAAAAGGGAAAGTTTTTCAGAAATAGTAGGTGATATTTTTGGCGCATTGATACCAGCAGTGGGAGTATCTTTGAATGCATTTAGAATTCGGAAATTATCCACAGTGGTAGATCGTTTATCTACAGATACTGCTGGAGGGTTCTTGATGGTAAATACCGAGATGGTTGCCATGAGAGCTATGGTGATGCAAAATCGACTTGCCCTTGACATTCTTTTGGCAAAAGAGGGCGGAGTCTGTGGAATGCTGAAAGTCCAACATTGTTGCACTTACATTCCAGATAAAAGTGAAAATATACAAAAGTATATAACAAATATTACAAGTTTGCACAAAGAACTTGTTCCACTGGAGGTTGAAAGTGCTTTTGGGAAACTTGGTAAAGGGTTTTCTTCAGTAATAAATTGGTTAACAAGAATGAGTGGATTAATAATAGGGAAAGTTATAATAATAGCAACCATGATAATAATAATAATTTTAGTGCTGAAGCTTGTAATTACATGTATAAAGAGAAGAAGAAGACAGAATAAAATAGAAAAAGAAAATATGATAAACAAGGAGAGAGAGAGAGAAATGGGTGAAATAGAGTTAGAAGAAATAAAAGAGAACATGTACAAAAAGACGAAGAGACAAGTTGAAAGGGATACAGTTGTGTAAACTAACAAAAGCAAACGGATAAAAGATATATGCTGTCTGAAAGAATTGTATAACGTCTACATGAGCCCCCTCGCAGCCATCGCACGCCGACACAACCTCAACATCATCTCCTACGCCGACGACACCCAGCTGATCCTCTCCCTCACCAACGACCCCACCACCGCCAGAGCCAACCTGCACGACGGGATGAGAGACGTCGCCGACTGGATGAGGAACAGCCGCCTTAAACTGAACTCAGACAAGACGGAAGTCCTCATCCTGGGCTCATCACCCTCCGCCTGGGACGACTCCTGGTGGCCCCCGGCCCTGGGCACCGCACCCAAGCCAACGGACCACGCACGCAACCTGGGCTTCATCCTGGACTCCTCCCTATCGATGACCAGACAAGTCAACGCCGTCTCATCTTCATGCTTCAACACCCTGCGCATGCTCCGCAAGATCTTCAGATGGATCCCCACTGAAACCAGGAAGACCGTCACCCAGACACTCGTCACCAGCCGACTGGACTATGGGAACACCCTCTACGCCGGAACCACAGCCAAACTTCAAAAGAGACTCCAGCGCATCCAGAACGCCTCCGCACGACTCATCCTGGACATCCCCCGACACAGCCACATCACCGTACACCTGAAAGACCTGCACTGGCTCCCCGTCAGCAAGAGAATCACGTTCAGACTCCTCACCCACGCACACAAGGCCCTCCACGACCTGGGCCCAAAGTACCTCAACGACCGCATGTCCTTCTACACGCCCACACGCCAGCTACGATCAACCAGCCACGCCTCGCCACCGTACCACGCATCCGCAGAACCACCGCCGGAGGAAGATCCTTCTCCTACCTGGCGGCCAAGACCTGGAACTCCCTCCCCACTCACCTTCGGCGAACCCAGGACCATCTCGCCTTCAGGAAGCAGCTCAAGACCTGGCTGTTCGAGCAGTAACTTACCCCCTCCCCCAGCGCCTTGAGACCCTCCCGGGTGAGTAGCGCGCTCTATAAATGCCGTGATTGATTGATTGATTGATTGGTGATATTAAAAATCACCAAAGGGGGGAGTTGATGGAGCAGGGTAAATGAAAAAATTTTAACATCCTAATAATTTTCGTAAAATAATTAATAAACATGTTTGTTTAAGTAAATAACCAACAATGTATGTTACATGTAAAGGGTAAAGGTAACACGCTATTTTTGTGCAAATTAATCAACTTACAATTGTTTACGTGTCTAACATAACATAATATTTGCGTACTAATAAAATAATAAACGCATGATTTGTGCTTTTTAAATAAAACGTGTGGTGGCAAAATAAAGCGATGGTAAGTAAGGGACGGCTTTATATGTTGCTTTTTGCTAGGTAATACCTAATTGGGGTACGTAGAAAGACGGGAGGGAAACAAAAGGGTTTATATTCTTTATTTTAACAATATTTTGTTTATCTTTGAAAATAGTGCGCTTAGGCCTGTCGAGCAGCGATATAAAATGGCCGCCATAAGCTAAAGTACGCATGTCCAAGAAGCCGTGTGGTAGAGGAGAGAGGCTGTGAAAAGGGATAACCACGTGTTCATGCTGAGAGGCTAAGACGGAAGTATGGTCAAGGCTATTGTGACCTTTCTGAGCAGATGTGTGCCAAGATGATCAGCAAGAAGCGTGAGAAGTCAAACTGAATAAATGGACGGAACTGTTGAATCTAAAAAGTAGCAGAAAAAGATACAAATTGGACTGATCGAAACGGATGAGCAATGTCATGAACTGTGGGAAACGATGCAAGCATGGACATTCCACAAGGAACTGGTTAAGACAAGGAAGTTTGATTAAAATGTATATGGGCCTGAGTGAACCAATGAGAAAGAATCACGCCATGGAGATGCAACATTTTTATTCAGTAAGCTAGAATTAGGGTATAAGAAGACCTACTCTTGGTGGGAGGGGTTAGTTGCTGGAGAGCAGATGCTGGAGAGTTAGATGCTGTAGATGGGTGAAGTTGCAGTTGTGATGCTGACGAGCTGATGCTGCTGCTGCTATTTTTTATTTCCAGTTGAGTATAAGATGCTGCTTTTGGAGAACCTTTTTATTCCTGATAGATTTTTCATTTAGAACTATTAGATTTTTCCAAGACAGATAGATTGATCTTTTAGAGTTCGTGCTATGACAACCTTATTTTTCCGTCTAATAAATATGCATTGCAATTTCAATTTATTCTTATATTGATAATAAATGTAATAATCTGAATAATAAGCTAAAACTTATTTCTTGCTTCAAACTTTATATAAACTCTATTATTCTTTAAACAAATGACTCAGTGATTCTTTTGCTTAATGATTAAGGTAAAATGTTAAAGAGTTTATTGTGATTGAGCTGGTCTTAATCACCACAAACTGATTCCTACTTGTTGGTCCATCGACCAATGAGCGGAATACCTTAGAGCAAATGAGAAACATTATGACATGTTAAAAGAGGTATCCCGTCTTCTTCCAGCGAATCGTTTTCTCCTAGGTTAAGGACGGAGGAAATCCAGGGAATAAATGAGTAAGTGAATGTATATGCGGTGTTATGGGCCCCACCGTCATATGGATATAGTTTGTGTGTTGGAGAAATAGCTGCACCTGGATGACCAAAGCATATAGGAGAATAATTTTTATTGTAAGCGCTGGATCACAACCAATCCCCACCTATGTTGCCAGTCCCTTCTAGCCTTAGAAATCTTGTGAATGGGTGCGTCAGGGAGGGGTGGATGAGACCGGTCCAGTAGTACGTCAGGGATAGAGTTAAAGTCACCGCCCATAAGCACTGACCCTGTTAGGAGTGGAGCCAGTTTCCCAGAGAGCTGTGTAAAAAATGCCGGCTGTTCTGTATTGGGGGCATAAACACTGCCCAACACTATATCCCTGCCATTTAATCTTCCAGCAATCACCACGTATCTCCCTTCTGGGTCCACAAGCTGTTGTGTGGGCTGGAAAGGGACCCCCGCCCTAATCCATATCAGTACCCCAGCGCAAAGGCCGAATAAGTCGTATAAAAGATCTGACCCCGCCATCTACGTTGCAGGGCTAGTCCCTCTTGGCTTGTAATGTGTGTTTCCTGGAGGAAAGCGATTTGCACCCCTCTGCGCACTAAATAAGCATGAAATTTGTGGCGGCGCATCATCGTATGCATGCCTCTGACATTCCATGATATACATTTTAAATCAGTTAGAGAACCCATGATGCAATAGAACACAGTGCCCTGCCAGTTCGTTTAAGGTGACACGCCGAAAACCAATAAACAACCCTTTACAAAAGAAAACCCCCCAACTCCCCTCCCCAGAACAGGCACTAAAACACTAGTCCCCATCCAAACTAACTATACTCAGCGTCCTCTAGTAACTACGGAGGAACAAGGGGGAAAACGGCTGCAAGCCGGTGTTGCCTCACAACGTAATCAATAACAATCTCAGTGCTTATGCCTTAATGAACACAGTGCCCCACATCCTGGGGCGCACATCAATATCTTGGAGCCCCCCCTACCATCCCACCACCCCAGCAATGAGATAGGGCAAGTCAGGGCCGGAGAACCCAAGGAGAAAAGAAAAACAATGAATAAGAAGGAAGATGAAGAGCGAGACAGAACGAAAAAAGAAACAAAGGGCAGAAGAGTAGTCAAGCAATTTCATCCGCAGTGCCTGGAGTGACATGCGGTAACTTAACACTGCCATCGTGGGATGTGTCCGAGTCCGAGCCGCCGGAGGCCTTTTCCGATCCTGTATCCGCTTCTGATGGCATTTTATGATCCTGCAAATCTCCGATACCACCTGCAGTGCATCAGCCCTCTCTTTCTCCATCTGGGAGGAACCAGGTGTCCGCACGGACTTACGGCGGGTCCGATTCCACCGAATTCTCTGTGGAAGTTGCTCTCCAGGAGGAGGCGTGCAACGTCGCTCCATCGGTTTGTGACCAGTTTTGTAGATTTCAATCCAGTCCCATGCCTCCTTGGGATCGTTACAAAAGTGTGTCTTTCCATCTAACATAATCCGCAGTCGAGCAGGGAACATCAAGGAGTACTGTATTCCTTCATCTCGTAGGGCCTTTTTGATTGTTAAGAAGGACGTGCGACGTCGCTGGACCTCCAACGTGTAATCAGGAAAGATCGACACTCTGCTGTTATCCACTGTATAGGGCCCAGATGTACGCGCTTTCTGCAGTAGGAAATCCCTGTCTTTATAATGAAGAAGTCTGGCCACCACCGGGCGAGGAGGCCTCCCCGGCGCCGGGGGTCGAGCATGGACTCGGTGGGCTCTTTCTAGGGTATAAAACTGGGTCAATCCTTCTGGCGCCACTACATCTCGAAGCCAGACTTCTAGATTTGTGATCATGCTAGAACCTTCTATTCCCTCCGGGAGACCTAGGACTCTTATGTTGTTTCTCCGATTGCACCCTTCAGCATCTTCAGCTCTCCTTTCCAATGATTGAACTCTGTGAGAAATATCTCCCATCTGGGCAGAAAGGGATTGCTGCGCCGGCTCCAGGGTCGCCAGCGATGCCTCAGTTTGTTTCACCCGCTCAGCGAGTTTGGTGTGTTCTGCTCGCAAAAGACCCAGCCCCACCGCTACATTAGTAATGTCCTGATGCAATGTTTCTTTAGTATCTACTATAGCCTGCAAGATCTGGGCCAACTGTTGCTGCACTAAGTTGTCTGCCAACACCTCAGGTGAGTCCGGCTGTTTGTGACTCGGTTCTGGGTCGTCTTGGTCCGGGGGAGCCCCCGTTTGTTTGCCCCTGGGCTTCCCCATGTCCGTGGTGGAGTAGCGCCAGCCACCAATTGCCAACACTCAGTGATGTTCTCCGATGCCACCGCCGGATCCAATGAAGAGGGAAGCCCCACACAATAATATAACAATGGCAGCCAGGCACGGCCCCTGTTGGCTCCGATGTCAACCGCAAAGCTCCCTCCACCGATGTCCGGCCACCGTGGACAGAACCAGAGCCAGTGAGAAGATGCACTCTAAGGACTGTTACATTTCTCCTCCCCAGGTACTAGATGCAGATAGGAAAAGCGTCAGGTGGGACGAATCTCAAGCGCCCCCCCAGCAGAATCAAGGCCCCGGGGGCCACAGGGCTCCTGCAATAAGAGCTGGACAATGATCGCCCCTTCTACTAGGCCGCAATGTCAGAGTCGCCGAGGATGCACGCCTGGATTCCACAACTCGCGACCCCAATTATGAGGAGAAGGTGCACAGCACACAGGGGGGCAAAATCAGCAACAGCCGCTGGACCCCCCGATGTAGGCAGCAGCGTCCTCACCAATAGTCCCCCGGTACACCGACACCCGCGGAGCAGCTCCGACTCCAATTTGCGCTCGTTACCGGGGTCCCTTCGTCACAGGGGCTCAAGCGGGACTCAGCAACCTCTAGGTGCGTGGGGATGAGCGAGTTTCTGTCCGCAGCCACATTAACAAGATGGCGCCAACCCCAATACGCGCTAGTTCAAAATGTGTCAGAGTGCGCTTAGGATGCCCTGCAAGGGGGGGGGTCGCCGCAGGCCGTGGAGTGTGGTTGTCGCTCCGGTAGCAGGCCCCGACCTGGCCCCAAGGTCTGACGTTGTAGGCAGATGTGTGAGGGCTCCGAGTCAATGGGTTAGGCCCCACACCGGTAATTCGCTGTGATCCAGCGCTAACAATAAAAATAATTCTCCTAAATGCTTTGGTCATCCAGGTGCAACTATTCCTCTAACACACACACTATATCCATATGACGGTGGGGCCCATAACACCGCATATACATTCACTTACTCATTTGTTCCCTGGATTTCCTCCGTCAATAACCTAGGAGAAAACGATTCGCTGGAAGGAGACGGGATACCTCTTTAACATGACATAATATTTCTCTTTGCTTTAAGGTATTCCGCTCATTGGTCGATGGACCAACTAGTAGGAATCAGTTGATGGTGATTAAGACCAGCTCAATCACAATAAACTCTTTAATATTTCATTTTAATCATTGAGCTAAAGAATCACTGAGTCATTTGTTTAAAGAATAATAAAGTTTATATAAAGTTTTGAATGCAGGAAATGAGGTTAAGCTTATTATTCAGATCATTACATTTATCATCAATATAAGAATAACTTGAAATTGCAATGCATTTTTATTAGACGGAAAAATAAGGTTTTCATAGTAAGAACTCTTAAAGATCAACCTATCTATCTGGGGAAATCTAATAGTTCTAAAATAAAAATCTATCAGGAAAATTCTCCTCAAGCAGCATCTTATACTCAACTGGAAAAGAAAAATAGCAGCAGCAGCATCAGCTCGTCAGCATCAGCAACCGCAACTTCACTCATCTACAGCATCTAACTTCTCCAGCATCTGCTCTCCAGCAACTTCTCCTGCAGCCTCTCCCACAGCATCTAACGCAGCATCTACTCTCCAGCATTCTCTCCCCTCCCACCAAGAGTAGGTCTTCTTATACCCTAATTCTAGCTTACAGCATAAAATGTTTCTTCTTCATGGCGTGACTCTTTCTCATTGGTCAAAACTCAGGCCCATATACATTTTAATCAAACTTCCTGGTCTTAACCAGTTCCTTGTGGAATGTCCATGCAAGCATCGTTTCCCACAGTTCATGCAATTGCTCATCCGTTTCAATCAGTCCAAATTGTATCTTTTTCTGCTACATTTTGGGTTTTAACAGTTCCATCTATTGATTCAGTTGGACTTCTCACGCTTCTTGCTGATCATCTTGGCACACATCTGCTCAGAAAGGTCACAACAGCCTTGACCATACTTCCATCTTAGCCTCTCAGCATCAGCACGTGATCATCCCTTTTCCACAGCCTCTCTCCTCTATCACATGGTCCCCGCTCATGCGTACTCTAGCAACTGGCGGCCATTTTATATTGCTGCTCGACAGGCCTAAGCGCACTATTTTCAAAGATAAACAAAATATTGTTAAAACAAAGAAATATAAACCCTTTCGTTTCCCTCCCGTCTTTCTACGTACCCCAATTAGGTATTACCTAGCAAAAAGCAACATATAAAGCTGTCCCTTACTTACCATCGCTTTATTTTGCAACCACACGTTTTATTTAAAAGCACAGATCATGCGTTTATTATTTAATTAGTACGCAAATATTATGTTATGTTAGACACGTAAACAATTATAAGTTGATTATTTTGCACACGGAATAGCGTGTTACCTTTAACCCTTAACATGTAACATACATTGTTGGTTATTTACTTAAACGAACATGTTTATTAATTATTTTACGAAAATATTAGGTTAAAAATTTTCATTTACCCTGCTCCATCAACTCCCCCTTTGGTGATTTTTAATATCACCACAAAACCCAAGTTATACAATTTTCTCAGACAGCATATATCTTTTATCCATTTGCTTTTGTTAGTTTACACAACTGTATCCCTTTCAACTTGTCTCTTCGTTTTCTTGTACATGTTCTCTTTTATTTCTTCTAATTCTATTTCACCCATTTCTCTCTCTCTTTCCTTGTTTATCATGCTTTCTTTTTCTATCTTATTCTGCCTTCTTCTTCTCTTTATACATGTTATTGCAAGCTTCAGTACTAATATTATTATTATTATCACGGTTGCTATTATTATAACTTTCCCTATTATTAATCCACTCATTCTTGTTAACCAATTTATTACTGAAGAAAACCCTTTACCAAGTTTTCCCCATGCACTTTCAACCTCCAGTAGAACAAGTTCTTTGTGCAAACTTGTAATATTTGTTATATACTTCTGTATATTTTCGCTTTTATCTGGAATGTAAGTGCAACAATGTTGGACTTTCAGCATTCCACAGACTCCGCCCTCTTTGCCAAAAGAATGTCAAGGGCAAGTCGATTTTGCATCACCATAGCTCTCATGCAACCATCTCGGTATTTACCATCAAGAACCCTCCAGCAGTATCTGTAGATAAACGATCTACCACTGTGGATAATTTCCGAATTCTAAATGCATTCAAAGATATTCCCACTGCTGGTATCAATGCTCCAAAAATATCACCTACTATTTCTGAAAAACTTTCCCTTTTTCTACGTGTAAAGGTATTTATCATTTTGTATGTTCCCTTTTCTTTTCTATCCACATGAAAAATCTTTGGAAAGACCAGGCCTAAGTAACATGACCCATACCAATGGTCCGGCAACCTATAATAAGCCCTATTTCCGCAAAACATAATAAATCCCTGGAAATATTGGATCTTTTCCCCTTTTGAATCCCCATCCACCTAAAATTTGGTAATTGTCATGGCAAATACTGGAACCCACAAAATAATTGCCATATCTTGTCTTATTTCTTCTAATGCACAACCTTCCCTGTTGGGGCCAATCCAGAGTCATAGCTGCATTTGTCTTTTTCTTGTCATGATTGTCTTCCTCAAACACCCAAAGAGGTGTTTTTGTCTCTTCTATCACTTTTCTTTGAAATTTCACTCTTCTCTCTTCAACCATCTCTAAAAATACCTTTTCTTCTTTCTTTAACTCACAGGTAAGGTTGTACCTAATTATACTATCTAATGTTAAAATCTTAACTTCTAGAAAATATTCACCAAACGTTTTTCCCTCTTTTATTTTGTTCAGCTCGGGAACTACAGAAACTTTTGCAAAAATCTTATTTATGTCAGTGTAATAATATTCTAATCTACCTGTTTTATAAAATAAACTTGCTAAAACGCTACATGTTATTCCATACGTCAAAGGGAGGTGATGATAAGTCACACCCTCTGCTACAGATGCAGGTGATGCAGCGCGTACAATAAAAACTATTCTCCTCCTAGGTCACTTATAGGTCATCCAGGGGCAAACTATATTTTCTCACATCCACATGACGATGGGGCCCATAAACATCGCCTATCACACACGCACACACCTGGATTTCCTTTACACCTTTACGAAATTCTGTATTCCTAGGAGAAGCATGAGAACTAAATGGAAAACACCATTTTATGTACCGCTGGAAGGAGCCGGGATATCTTATTACCTTAACTTATCGCTTTCTTTTAGTTATTTCTTAAGATATTCCTGCTCATTGTTTTGTCGATGAATCATTCATGTAAAAATTAGTTCATAGTGATTAAGACCAGCTAAATCACAATAACCAATTACTGATGTCACAATCATTTAGGAAAATAACCACTGAGTCATTTGATTTAAAGAATCTTAATTTTGATATAATTTTAAAAGCATGAAAAAGAATTTAAACTTTTTATTCAATTATTCATTCATTATTAATTCAAATATTTATTAAGCATAATCAATTTATTGCAGAAAGGAAATTTTCGTCATGAAGCAAAACCCTAATTACCTGCCTACCTTCCTAATTTAGCCTAATGATTTCTAACCTAAGTTTAAGAATTAGAAATAACCTGATTCTCATACTCAACTGGAAAATTAAAGACAGCAACAGAAACTTCAGCTCGTCAGCATCAGCTACCTGCAACCCGTCTCATCTAACAGTCTTTCAGCATCTCCCGTTCAGTAATGGATCGATCAGGACCACCCAGCACTGGAAGCCACCAACACGACTCTCCAACTCCGCCTCCTGACTGTGACCCCCTCCCACTAAGAGTAGGCCCTCTTATACCCTAATTCTAACTTTGCTAACTAATTGTTGCAACATTAATAACACGCTTTTCTTTCATTGGTCCATGCATGTCATCTTATTCATTCTTTTAATCAAATTCTCTTGGATCCAATGGTCCTTGGATCATTTCCTTTCTCACAGTTCAAGACATGTTTCCATCCGCTTCGATCAGTACATTTGTAACTTCTTTCGATACATTCGAGAACTTTGCAGGCATTGTCCTTTCTCTTAAACTGGTTTCCCACGGGTCTTTGCTGATCACCACGGCACACTATCAGTTCAATTAGGTCACATCAGCCTTGACCATTTCTCGCATCCTAGCCTCTCAGCAACATCACGAGGTTAGCTTTTCTCCAACTTCTCTCCCTTGTCACGTGTTTTCCCCGCACTTGCGCACTTCATTAACTGGCGGCCATTTTATATCGCCACTCGGTTATACTTTAGAAGCACTATTTTGAAATAAACAAAACATAATTAAAATAGAGAAAAATAGCCTTTTCGTTTCCCTCCCGTCATCTACGTACCCCAATTAGTTATTACCTAGCAGAAAGCAACATTTAAGCTGTTCCTTACTTACCATCACTATTGTTTTTGCAACGACACGTTTATTTTCTATGAAGAACAAATCATGCATTTATTTTAAATTAGTACGCATTTATTTTTATGTTATAATTAGACACACGGACATTCGTTAATAGATTATTCAGCACATACACTTGCGTATTACCCTTCCCACACATACAGTGTTGATTAATACATTTAAACGAACATTTTATTAATTATTTATAAAATTTGTTAGGGGTTAAAAACTTTTTTATTTTCTCTGCTCCATCAACTCCCCCCTTTGGTGATTTTTAAATCACCACATAAAACCCAAGTTATACTTCTTTTTCAGGCAGTATATGTCTTTCATCCATTGCTTTTTGTTAGTTACATATCTGTTTCTCCTTCATCTTGTCTTCTTGTCTCCTTATACATGCTTTCTTTCATTTTCTCTAACTCAATTTCACCCATTTCTCTCTCTCTCTCTTTCATTATTCTGTTATTTCTTTTTATCTTATTTTGTCTTACTTTTCTTTTTATACACGTTATTACTATTTTCAACACCATGGCTAACAGTATTACTACAGTTGCTATTATTATAACTTTCCCTATCATTAGTCTACTCATTCTGGTCAACCAATTTGCTACTGAAGAAAACCCTCTACCAAGTTTTCCCAAGACACTTTCAACCTCCAGTGGAACTAGTTCTTTGTGCAAATTTGTAATATTCGTAATATACTTCTGTATATTTTCACTTTTATCAGGAATGTAAGTGCAACAATGTTGGACTTTCAACATTCCGCAGACTCCACCCTCCTTTGCCAAAAGAATATCAAGGGCAAGCCGATTTTGCATCACCATAGCTCTCATGGCAACCATTTTGGTATTTACCATTAAGAACCCTCCCGCAGTATCTGTAGACAAACGATCTACTACTGTGGATAACTTCCGAATTTTAAATGCATTCAAAGATATTCCCACTGCTGGTATTAATGCTCCAAAAATATCACCTACAATTTCTGAAAAACTTTCCCGATTTCTACGTGTAAAGCTATTAATCATCTTGTATGTTCCTTTTTCTTCTCTGTCCATATGAAAGATTTTTGGAAAGACCAGGCCTACATAGCAAGTTCCATACCAATGGTCCGGTAACCTGTAATAAGCTCTATTCCCACAAATATAATTGATACCTGGAAATATTGGATCTTTTCCTCCTTTGAATCCCCAACCTCCCAGAATTTGATAATTGTCATGGCAGATACTGGAACCTACAAAGTAATTGTCATAGACTGTCTTATTTCTCCTAATACACAACTTTCCTGTTTGCGGCCAATCTAATGTCATTGCTGCATTTATCTTTTTTCCTTCATGATTTCCTTCCTCAAACGTCCATAGATGTGTTCCTTCCTCTTTTATTGCTTCTTTTTGAAATGTCATTCTTCTTTCTTCAACCATTTCTAAAAATACCTTTTCTTCTTTCTTTAACTCACAGGTAAGGTTGTTACTAACTATTTCTTCTAACGTTAATTTTCTATGTTCTAAAAAGAATTCTCCTAAAACCTTTGCTGGTTTTACTTTGTTAAGTTCTGGTACTACTGGAATGTTTGCAAAAATCTTATCTATATCAGTATAATAAGATTCTAATCTACCTGTTTTATAAAATAAACTTGCTATTACACTACAGGTTATTCCATAAGTTAGAGGTAGGTGATGATAAGTCACACCTTCTGACACTGATGCAGGCAACTGCATACACACATAACAATCTCTCACATCCATTGTCTCTACATATTCATACAACAATTTTGTAAAAACATTTTTAGAAAAATCTGTTACTGACTTATCCTTATGTAATTCTGCATTACTTCTTAAAATAACTGGTTCTTTAATATTAGTTTCTTTTTCTGGTTTAGTATCATTCTTTGCTTCTATTACAGCTAAACTAATAGGAATTGTGATTGCTAACACTATCCATATGGTCATTAATAACCCTGTACAAAAACAGCACATTTTACACCATCTTTTTATAAACTCACATTTATCTCTTCTATCCCTAGTATTTTCCATTTTTCTTTTATTTATTTATTAAGTTTCAGAAAATTGTGTCACTACACCTCAGAAATGACTTAGATGCCACTCTGCTTTCAAAAAGTCTTTGCTTGGTACTTTCTTTTAATTCTTTCCAGAATTCTTTCGTTGTCACATCCGGTGATTTGTCACATCCAGTAAATTGTCATGTCCGGCAGAAGCACCATAAGTCTTCACTTCAGGTTTGTTGCATCTCACCTTTTCCCATTCGACTTCTTAGTCTCTGGTTCTCGTGAGTGTTTTCTTCTTCTTTGTAATCCGTCAATGCGATATACAGCCACTCAGGTGACTTATACTTTGCATTCACTTTCTTCGTTCTTTTGGACTTTTGCAATCGTTTTCCACTTGGTTTTTCTTGTCCCTTTTGACTTGTTATTTCATTCACTTGTTCAGCACTTTCGTCTCCAGCTCTTATTATTCTATATCTCAATTTTCTTATATAGCTGTTGGGCCAATTATCTCCTTTTCTTGGCCTTTTGGCTTCACCTTCTTTTTCTTCTCTTTCTGATTTCCAATTTCTTTTTCTTGATTCAGTTTTTGCCTTCTCCTCTTCTCCACTCTCTTCAGTTTCTGTTTCAACTGTTTCACTATTGTCTCTTATTTTGAAACTTATGATCTCGTCATCTCTTACTGGTGGATCTGTCTTCTCCTTCTTGTGTTCCTTATTACTGTCCCTCCTTGGGGTTCTTCCGATTTGGTGTTTTCCTCCCTTTCTAAATTTTCCTGTTCTTCTGTTTCTCTATCTGTCCCTATTGCTCCTCGGGGTTCTTCTCGATTCTCTAGCTTTTTGTGTACTTCTTTCCCTACTTCATCTATTAATATTATTTCTGAAGGATTTCCACCATAACTTGTACTTGGTTGCTCATCTAGATCATTTTCTTGCTCATTTTCTTCTCTAATTGGTTTATAACCCCAAGTTCTCCTTCGGAATTCTTCACAGTTTGCAACTGAATCATCAGATCCTGAACTTGTGTCAGATGTTTCCAGATGTCGACTTACAGGTCGATCTTCAAGTTCTGGAACTTCTGAATTTCTTTCTTCTTCTTCTTCCTCTTCTTCTCTAGAGGTGCTTGCAGTTGGGGTTTCCAGATGTCGACTTTCAGGTCGATCTTCAAGTTCTGGCACCCTTTCTCTTATTCTTGTTGTCCCAGCCGTTAAGCTTTTATCCCACACTTCCAGACGTCGACACACATGTCGATCAGTAGGTTCTTGAACTCTGATTGTGTGGCTGGCATGGACCCAGTTCTTCACTCCTGCACACTTGACTGCAGTCGTTGTCACTAGGATTACCTGTCGTGGTTCGTCCCAGCGAGGAACTAGACAGTTTCTTCTCCTGTGGATTTTTATACGGACCCAGTCTCCTGGATTCAAGTCGTGGGCTGGTTTTCTTTCAAGTGTGGTCGCATCCAGTCCAACCTGATGAAACACAGAACGCACCACATCAGCCAGTCCCTTGCAATAATCCAGTACTAGATCATCAGTTATAGTCAATAACTTGTTGCCAGGCACTTGTGCTTGTCTCATTGCTCGTCCCATGATCATCTCATGAGGACTAAGTCCAGTTTTCTTTTCAGGGATGCTTCTGATGGTCATCAGAACAAGAGGCAGTGCATCTGGCCACTTGAGTCCTGTAGCTTGTCACATTTTTCCTAATCTGTTCTTAATTGTTCCATTAATTTGCTCCACTACCCCAGAAGCCTCTGGTCTGTAAGCACAATGTAGTTTTTGTTTAATACTCAATGCTTCGCAAATCAATTGGATCAACTCATTTTGAAAATGTGTTCCTCTATCTGTCTCAACCGTGACTGGAAAACCATACCTTGGAATGAACTCTCACAGCATAAGTTTTGCCACCGTTGTTCCATCATTCCTTCTAGAGGGGTATGCCTCCACCCAACGAGAAAACAAACAGACGACCACTAGAACATATTTTAGTCTGTTACTAGGGGGCATTTCTATAAAGTCTAACTGCATTCTAGTGAACGGACCTCCTTCTCGTCCTATTGTTCCCAGACTCACTACCGTCTTTCTTCCTGGGTTAAACTGTTGACAAATAAGACATCTTTGACAAAGACTTTCAGCTATGGCTCTGAATTTTGGGTTATACCAGGTTTGTCTAAAAGTCTGATCATTGCATCTCTCCCAATATGAGCTTGTCCATGGTACATCCGTGCCATGTCTGCAATCATGCTATCAGGCATAACTGGTCTTTCGTCTCTGTATACCCACACACCATTATTTTCCTGTCTTCTACATCCTGCTTTTATCCAGTAATCTTTTTCCTCATCATTTGCAGCTTCTTGTAACTGTCTTACTTCATCCCATGTCTCGACAGTATTAGTAAAAAGCAAAGGAGAAGAGATATGCTCCCTTTCTCTATTTTTGTTCATGGACACCATGTTTTCTGCACAATATTTGGCTATCTCGTCAGCATAATTATTGCCGACGGCTATGTAATCTTCGTTTTTCTTATTCGCCTTGCCCTTCACTACAGCTATTTGTTTAGGCAACTGTATCGCCTCAAGCAGCTTTTTAACAAAATCTCCATTTCTGATAGGTGTTCCTGCAGACGTCAAGAAACCTCTTTGTGACCAAATCTGACCAAAATCATGTACGATGCCGAAACCATATTGGCTATCGGTCACAATCGTGACTCGTACATTTCTTCCTAATTTACATGCTTGAATCAAAGCAATCAGTTCCGCAACTTGTGCAGACCTTATTCCTTTTAGACAAGACGCTTCCATCACAGTTGCCACTGTGCACACTGCGTAAGCTGCGCTTAAAACTCCTTCTTTTGTTCTCAAACATGAGCCATCTACAAACATGACATAATCGGATTCCTTTAATGGTTCATCTTTTATGTCAGCTCTTGGTTTCGTGCAATATTCCAGCACGTTCAAACAATCATGATCTACTTCGTCTTGTTCAATTATACTCTCCTCATCTGGCAATGATGTTGAAGGATTCACATTCATGCATCTATCTATGGTCACATTTTCAGCACTCAAGATGACTTTTTCGTACTTAGTCAGCCGACTATGTGTCATGTACTGTGTTTTTGTTCTTGTCAAAAGAATTTCTACTGAATGGGGAACATATACTCTCAGTGGATACCCCATCACTATACCTTCACTTTGTTCCAGACTTACACAAGTAGCAGCAACTGCTTTCAGACATCCGGGCAATGCTTTTGCTATAGGATCTAAAACAGCTGAAAAATAAGCAATTGGTCTTTTCATTGTTCCATGTTTTTGTACCAGTACTGAAAACGCACATCCATCTCTTTCACTGCAGTACAACTCAAAATCCTTCTCATAATCAGGCATGCCTAATGCAGGGGCCTCACACAATTTCTTTTTCAATTCTTTGAAAGATTTCATTTCTTCATTGTTTAACTCAAAAGGGTCTCTTACATCTTTCTTGGTCAACTTTTGTAATGGTTTTGCAATCAAAGAGAAACCACTTATCCATTGTCGGCAATATCCAACCATTCCCAGAAACATTCTTACCTCTCTTTGCGTCATTGGTGCTCTCATTCCTTGAATCATTCTTACTCTTTCTGTCGCTATCTTTCGCACTCCTTTCTCAATTTTATGCCCTAAATATTGAACTTCTTTTTGGCAAAATTGCAATTTTGAAGGAGACACTTTGGGGCCGATTCTGATGCGGGTTGGAAAAGCTTCCCGACCGAATCGGTTGGGAAATGGTGTCCGACCCACTCGGATCGGGAAAGTCCGACCGGCGAAGTAGGATGCATCCGGATGCTTCCAGATACGATTTGGTTGAACTCCCATTGACTTCAATGGGAACATTTGTTCCTAACCGCATCAGAATTGGGCCCTCGGTCGGGAAGACACGTTCCCGATCCGATTTGGAAGGAGCAAATGCCGTTAGGAGGCCTTCCTAACCGCATCAGAATCAGGCCCTCGGTCGGGAAGCTTTTCCAACCCGCATCAGAATTGGGCCCTTTATGTCCTCTTTTCTCTAGATGGTTCAGTAAAGCTATTGTATCATTTACACATGCTTCTTTTGTTTTCGATGCCACCAACAGGTCATCAATATACTGCACCATCACTGACTTTTCTGGCATTTTCAAATCTTCCAGAGATTTCTTTAAAATCTGATTAAAGATTGAGGGGCTTTCTGTATACCCCTGAGGAATTCGGCACCATGCCAAAATACGCTCTCCGAACCGGAACGCAAATAATGGCTGGCTATCTGGATGCAAAGGAATAGAGAAAATGCGTGACACAAATCTATCACAGTGTACCACTTAGCTTCGTGTGGAATTTGATATAGAATTACTGCAGGGTTTGGCACTATTGGACAACAGGGCACAACTATTTTGTTGATCTTTCTCAAATCCTGTACTATTCTATATGTTCCGTTTGGCTTTTTCAGTCCCATAATAGGTGAATTACATGGACTGCTCATTATTTCTTTTAGAATTCCCTGTTCAATCATTTTATTTATTACAGGAGTTATTCCTTCAATTATTTCTGGAGTTAATTTGTACTGTGGCGTATTCGGGTAAGTTGTTCCTTCTTTTACTGTTACTTTTACGGGATCAACTTCTTTCATTAATCCAATGTCTTCTCCTGTAAAATCCCACACACTTTCTTTCACTGCAATTTTTAGTTCTTCGGGAAGTTTTTCTGCATCAAATGCAGGAAACAAACCATTCATTTCAGGTTCCTGATTCATCAAAGTTACTTTATACAAGACATCTTCATCTGAGGTCTGAAATCCAATTCCATCTGGCGTACAATAAATTGTGCAATTCATCTTGCACAAGAGGTCACGACCTAAAAGATTTACAGGACTACAATCGCACACTACAAATTTATGCATTTTGCTAAAAGAACCAATTTTTACTTCCACTAATTCAGTAAGTGGTGTTTTAATCTGCTGATTGGCTACTCCTACCACTTGGATGCATTCACCTGAGAGAGGAAGGTTTGGAATTTCCACTGATCTAACAGTAGAACGGGTAGCTCCAGTATCGACAAGGAATGTTACATTTGCACCATTCACTTCTCCATCCACAAAGGGACCAGACTGATCTACCTCTAGAGTTGCGCCAAGTACGCACTCTTTCCCCTCTCTTGGGCACCGTCAGAATCTTTCATCCGGCTCATCCTCACTCTGACGCAACCAATACTGAGAAATGTTAGCTGCTCGCGGCAACTGTGTTACCTGCTCTCCTCCGTAGAATCCTGTTTCTGTACTGTATCTTTGCTGGTTAACAGTGTTGGGAAGTGGTGGTTGCGGCACCTGACTTTGTTGAACAACTACCTCATTCTGCACCTGTGGAGTTAATGATTGATTTTCCGGATTAGGTTTAGGTGGGAACTTACACTCGTTTCTCCAATGCCCTAATTTTCCGCAATTATGACATGGCCATTTCTTCTTTGCTTCTTCTAGACTCACTTGACCTTTTCCTTTACCTATGTTAGGTCGCATTTTATTCTGTCCTGTTTCATTCCCATTATTATTGTCCAATTGAGCTTCTTGTTTTTCTGCCACCTTCACCTGTGCCCACATTGCCTTCTCTTTCAATTTACGCTGTCTACTCTCAATATCATCACTGCAATACTTAGCATACCTCAGCACATCATCGACTGTGCCATTCTGCCAATTAATCATATGTTGTTTAATCATTTCACTAATCTCTGGTTTCAATCCAAACACAAATCTGTACACAAAATGACTCATATCTTTTTCACTTAATTCCTCATATCCACGATACTGCTAGAAAACCAACAACAACCTCTCATAATAGGCATGTACAGACTCCTTACTTTCTTGTGTAGTTCGATCGATTTTTACCCAATCTGTCTCTTTAGGAGGAATCTTATTCTTCAAAAAGGTAATCACCTTATCATACTTCTTCATCACATCAGGACCTGGAGCTCCTGTCTTAGGATCTCTTGGATATTCTGTAGTTGGCCAGTCAACTGTAATCTTACATTCTGACCACAAATCAGTTGGTACCACTATGTCAAATAATCCATCTAAATCTATCCATAACACTTTTGAAACCTTTACAAATCTCTCTACTTGTCGGTACCATTCAACTGGTTTCTCTCTCAGCTTCGGAAAGTCATTGGTAAATGACAGTATGTCCTGCCTAGTCCAGGGAACATGCACATAACTACCACCTGGAGTTTCTCTCATAGGGTATTCTCTGGCAACAGGTTCCTTGTCAGTTATCATAAAAGCCAAAGAAGCTTTGTCTGTAGTTTTCTCATTCTTCTTTGTCCATCTAACCTTCCATCTGTCCACATCACCCCATTTTCTCAACAACACAATTAACTCTTTTATCTGTGTCAGCCTTCCTGCCGTATTCAAATTTTCAATATCTTTTTCACAAAAATCTACTCTATATGGTTTCTGCAATGTTTTCACTTTCGCAAAGTCTATTCCAATTTCACTGGCTACTTCTTCTAGTTTGTCATGTAAATTCTTTGCTCTCCATGTAATACTTTTGCACAGAAACATTATTTCATCATCCTGATAATTTTTTATCTTTTCTGTACCAATCGTTCCTAGAATTAATTCTTCCATGTCAATTTTTAACCTAATTACATCTAATGGTTTTTCTTCTGGTTCCTTTATTTTAAATGCCTTCATCCACTCATTTAACTCATCAGGAGTCGGACCTATGGGTGTATTATTTAGTTCTACCCAATTACCACTCTTTTCAGGAGTCTCTGTTGCAGATTCTGTTACCATATGCATTTTCCTACCATTGCACTCATTCACAGTCAAATTTGTAGGTGGACTTGGTCTGTAAGTACTAGCCAAATTACTTGTACTTGCACTTTGTTCCATCCTTTCTTTTTCTCTCTGAAATTGTGAACTCATGGGAATCACCAAAGATCGTTCATCAATTTTCTGATTCTCAAAAACTGGTATTACTGGACCTATTGTTACAGGCACAGTAACTGCTTCCATATTTTTCGTTAACTCTCTAATCTTCTCAGTTAGTTCTTTGGTTGTCCTTGCTAATTCGCTTGCATTGTCGCTTTCTATTCCTTCATTTTGTGAAGTTCTCATTTGATCTTGTGACCTATTTATTTCCATTCTTTTCTCCGGACTTTTATTTCGCATAGTCTCTATTAGCGGCGCATTTGGTGTCACCACTGTAGAACTCTGCTGATACGGAGGTGGATTTCTATTTAGAATATCTTCCAGCAATTCATCATCCGTTTCGCTCTCATGCATATATTTCTCCCTCTCCATATGTTTCTTTTTCTCAGTCCGTTTTTTCTTAGTCCCTTCCTCAACTGTAAAAGCTGGAAACAAACCTCCTGTCATGTTAGCACATCTCCATCGTTTTATTCTATCTTCATGATTTATTCCCCACATTCTTCCAGGCATAAACTCATGATCCCTTAAACCTCTGAATCTCTCTCGCTCATACATCTCATCCTCCCATTCCGTCAACGCTTCAAACTGTGTCGGTCTAGGTCTAGGTTCTAGATTTGTCATCTTTTCTCGCAAATTTCGCAAAACCGCTACACTAAACGAACCATTCTCAGGGAAAGCTAAAGCACCATCATTCTTCGTATACTCTGCCCAATTTTCCAGCCATATGCATGTATGATATCCATATTTCAGCATCATATGTGATGCTGCTGATTTCGGCGGAGGAATTACTTGTCCCTCTCTAGTCACGACCTTTTTGTCTTTCTTAAAGAAATTCTTTCATTTTGTCGTCCATGACGTCCTCTCCCTTTCATACTCGTAATACGGCATGTTTTCTATTTGTTTTTCTCTTTACGCTAGCGCTGTTCTGTGTACGGAACTTCAACCAATTACAGCGCGACTCACACTAACGTACCAATCAGAACAATTACCTTCGTCCGCGAACCAACCAATCCTAGCGCGGCACTTTTCTACGTCACTCCTGACTCTGTGTTCACGTGACTAGCGCACTATCCAATCCTAGCGCGGCACTGTTCTACGTCACTCCTGCTCTTTTACCCCTCCTTTACAAAATTTATCGGCAATTTTTTTCTTTTCACTGTTTTCTTCGTTAGTTACAACAATTAAAACAATTCCATAGTCTGATTCGCTAAACAAAAGTGACAGCTTTGTCCTTTTACACAAGAATCCTGTATTTCCAGTAGGCAGCGCTTACCTCTACCCTACCACAGAATTATTAACTCCCGCCGATAAAGTAGCACTTCCCTCTACCTTACCCTTCTTTCAAGCAAACAATTTACTCGTTTCTCTGGGGATAAGACACATGTGGAGACTAGGCTCCTGAGAATTAAGGCCAAAGTTTCACAAGAAAACGTGATTTGCTATTTCAGTTATACACCTTTCGTACAGAAAATCCCTAACATAACACAACCTGTGTTATTACCAAAATGAATTCAGACCATGTACCAAATTCCATGTGACTTCTCTTGCCACACGTGTTCCACTTCCTACATCCCAGAAGCGTGAAAACTCACATATAACATAACACGACTCAACATATAGTATTAGTCATTAAACAAATAATCAATAACAATAATCACTAAACTAATCTATAGAAAACCATAACTCTGCTACCAAGAAATCTGATGCAGCGCGTACAATAAAAACTATTCTCCTCCTAGGTCACTTATAGGTCATCCAGGGGCAAACTATATTTTCTCACATCCACATGACGATGGGGCCCATAAACATCGCCTATCACACACGCACACACCTGGATTTCCTTTACACCTTTACGAAATTCTGTATTCCTAGGAGAAGCATGAGAACTAAATGGAAAACACCATTTTATGTACCGCTGGAAGGAGCCAGGATATCTTATTACCTTAACTTATCGCTTTCTTTTAGTTATTTCTTAAGATATTCCTGCTCATTGTTTTGTCGATGAATCATTCATGTAAGAAATTAGTTCATAGTGATTAAGACCGGCTAAATCACAATAACCAATTACTGATGTCACAATCATTTAGGAAAATAACCACTGAGTCATTTGATTTAAAGAATCTTAATTTTTATATAATTTTAAAAGCATGAAAAAGAATTTAAACTTTTTATTCAATTATTCATTCATTATTAATTCAAATATTTATTAAGCATAATCAATTTATTGCAGAAAGGAAATTTTCGTCATGAAGCAAAACCCTAATTACCTGCCTACCTTCCTAATTTAGCCTAATGATTTCTAACCTAAGTTTAAGAATTAGAAATAACCTGATTCTCATACTCAACTGGAAAATTAAAGACAGCAACAGAAACTTCAGCTCGTCAGCATCAGCTACCTGCAACCCGTCTCATCTAACAGTCTTTCAGCATCTCCCGTTCAGTAATGGATCGATCAGGACCACCCAGCACTGGAAGCCACCAACACGACTCTCCAACTCCGCTCCTGACTGTGACCCCCTCCCACTAAGAGTAGGCCCTCTTATACCCTAATTCTAACTTTGCTAACTAATTGTTGCAACATTAATAACACGCTTTTCTTTCATTGGTCCATGCATGTCATCTTATTCATTCTTTTAATCAAATTCTCTTGGATCCAATGGTCCTTGGATCATTTCCTTTCTCACAGTTCAAGACATGTTTCCATCCGCTTCGATCAGTACATTTGTAACTTCTTTCGATACATTCGAGAACTCTTCAGGCATTGTCCTTTCTCTTAAACTGGTTTCCCACGGGTCTTTGCTGATCACCACGGCACACTATCAGTTCAATTAGGTCACATCAGCCTTGACCATTTCTCGCATCCTAGCCTCTCAGCAACATCACGAGGTTAGCTTTTCTCCAACTTCTCTCCCTTGTCACGTGTTTTCCCGCACTTGCGCACTTCATTAACTGGCGGCCATTTTATATCGCCACTCGGTTATACTTTAGAAGCACTATTTTGAAATAAACAAAACATAATTAAAATAGAGAAAAATAGCCTTTTCGTTTCCCTCCCGTCATCTACGTACCCCAATTAGTTATTACCTAGCAGAAAGCAACATTTGAGCTGTTCCTTACTTACCATCACTATTGTTTTTGCAACGACACGTTTATTTTCTATGAAGCACAAATCATGCATTTATTTTAAATTAGTACGCATTTATTTTTATGTTATAATTAGACACACGGACATTCGTTAATAGATTATTCAGCACATACACTTGCGTATTACCCTTCCCACACATACAGTGTTTATTAATACATTTAAACGAACATTTTATTAATTATTTATAAAATTTGTTAGGGGTTAAAAAATTTTTTATTTTCTCTGCTCCATCACAGGCAACTGCATACAAACATAGCAATCTCTTACATCCATTGTTTCTACGTACTCATATAATAATTTAGTAAAAACATTTTTTGAAAAATCTGTTATTGATTTGTCCTTGTGTAATTCTGCACTACTCTTTAAAATAACTGGTTCTTGAGTGTTAGCTCCTTTTCCTTTCTCAGTGTTATTAGACATTTCTACTACAGCTAAACTAATTGGAATAGTGATTGCTAAAACCACCCATACTGTTATTAATAATCCTGTACAAAAGCAACACATCTTGCACCATCTACTTAAAAACTCACATTTACATTTTCTATCTCTAGTATTCTCCATTTTGTTTGATAACCTTATTTATTTGTTTTTCAGAAAATTGTGTCACTACACCTCAGAAATGACTTATTTGCCACTCTGTACTCAAATATTTTGTCTTTGCTTGGTACTTTCTTTTAATTCTTTCTCAGAATTCTTTCTTTGTCACATCCGGTAAATTCGTCAGATCCAGTGTTTTGTCAAATCCGGTAGAAACTATCTAAACTTCTTCAGGTTTGTTGCACTTCACTTTCTCCCATCAGGTTTCTTTGTTCTGGGTTTTCGTGAGTGTTCTTTTCTTCTTTGTTACCAGTCAAAGCACGATACAACCATTCCGGCGATCTATACTTCGGATTTACCTTCTTTACTCTTTTCGTTTTCTGCAAGTGTTTTCCACCTTGTTTTTCTTGCTCTCTCTGACTTGTTATTTCATTCACTTGTTCAGCATTTTTCCCATCCAACCTTATGATTCTGTATCTTAATTTTCTTACTTCGTTGGGCCAATTGTCTCCTTTTCTTGGCCTTTTTGCTTCACTTCCTTTTTCCTCTCTTTCTGTTTTCCAATTTCTTTTCCTTGACTCTAGCTTTTGGTTTCTTTCCTCTCCACTTTCTTCAGACTCTGTTTCAATTCTCTCGTTATTGCCTCTTATTTTGAAACTTATAATTTCATTTTCTTCTACTTGTGGTTCTTTTCTTATCTTCCTTCGTTCACCTATTTCTGTCCCTCCTCGAGGTTCTTCCGAATTTGTGTCAGTCTCCCTATCTGCTTCTAAATTTCCCTGTTCTCGTGTTTGACTATTTGTCCCTATTGCTCCTCGGGGATCTTCCGATTTTTCTAGCTTTTTGTTTGGAACTCTCCCTTCTTCATCTATCAATATTATCTCCGAAGGATTTTACCACAACTTGTACTTGGTTGCTCACTGTCACTATCTTCTGGCTCAGTTTCTTCTCTTATGCTTTCAAAATTCCAATTTCTTTTCGAATTTCTTCACAATCTGAATGCTCTGTATCAGATTCTGAACTGGTGTCTGATATTTCCAGATGTCGACTTACAGGTCGATCTTCAAGTTCTGGAACTTCAGCTATTTCTTCTACTTCTTCTACTTCTTCTGTCGTTGCACTTGTAGTTGGGTCTTCCAGATGTCGACTTACAGGTCGATCTTCAGGTTCTGGCACCCTGTTTGTTTCTTCTTCTGTTTCTGATGTTGAACTGTTATCCAATACTTCCAGATGTTGACTCACATGTCGATCTTTAGGTTCTGGAACTCTGATGGTGTGACTGGCATGTACCCAGTGTTTCACTCCTGCACACTTGACTGCAGTGGTCGTCACCAGGATCACTTGTCGTGGTTTGTCCCAGCGAGGAACCAAACAGTTTCTTCTCCGGTGGACTTTTATGCGGACCCAATCTCCTGGATTCAAGTCGTGAGCTGGTTTTCTTTCAAGAGTGGTCGCATCCGGTCCAACCTGATGAAACACAGAACGCACCACATCAGCCAATCCTTTGCAATAATCCAGCACTAGATCATCAGTTATAGTCAGTAGTTTGTTGACAGGTACTTGTGCTTGTCTCATTGCTCGATCCCATAATTATTTCATGGGGACTGAGTCCAGTTTTCCTTTCCGGAATACTTCTGATTGTCATTAGAACTAATGGCAAAGCATCTGGCCATTTGAGTCCTGTAGCTTGACACATTTTTCCTAACCTGTTCTTGATTGTTCCATTCACTTGCTCTACAATTCCAGAAGCCTCTGGTCTGTATGCACAATGTAGTTTCTGTTTAATACTAAGTGCTTCACAAATCAGTTTAACTAATTCATTTTGGAAGTGTGTTCCTCTATCTGTTTCAATCGTGACTGGAAAACCATACCTCGGAATGAATTCTCGCAGCATAAGTTTTGCTACCGTAATACTATCATTCCTTCTTGTTGGGTATGCCTCCACCCAACGGGAAAACAAACAGACGACCACTAGGACATACCTTAGTCTGTTGCAAGGTGGCATTTCAATAAAATCCATTTGCATTCTAGTGAAAGGACCCCCTTCTCGTCCTATTGTTCCTAGACTCACTACTGTCTTCCTTCCTGGATTTAACTGTTGACAAATAAGACATCTCTGACAAAGACTCTCAGCTATGGCTCTGAATTTTGGATTGTACCATGTTTGTCTAAAAAGTCTGATCATTGAATCTCTCCCAATATGGGCTTGTCCATGGTACATCCGTGCCATGTCAGAAATCATGCTATCAGGCATAACTGGTCTCTCATCTCTATAAACCCAAACTTCAGTCTCTTCATGTTTTCTACATCCTGCTTTTATCCACGTATCTTTTTCCTCATCCTCTGCAGCTTCTTGTAACTGTCTCACCTCATCCCATGTTTCAATAGAGTTAGTAAAAAGCAAAGGACAAGAAATATGCTCTCTTTCCCGACATTTGTTTAAAGAAACCACATTCTTTGCACAATACTGTGCCATTTCGTCAGCATATTTATTACCAACAGTTATGTAGTCTGCCCCATTTTTATGTGCATTGCACTTCACAACAGCGATCTGTTTAGGCAGCTGTATCGCCTCAAGCAGCTTTTTCACAAAATCTCCATTTCTAATGGGCGTTCCTGCAGACGTCAAGAAACCCCTTTGTGACCAAATCTGACCGAAGTCGTGCACCACCCCGAAGCCGTACTTGCTATCTGTCACAATCGTAACCCGTACATTTCTTCCCAACTTACATGCTTGAATCAGAGCTACTAATTCAGCAACTTGGGCAGATCGTACACCTTTCAGACAAGATGCTTCCATTACAGTTGCTACTGTGCAAACTGCATATGCTGCACTTAGAACTCCATCACTCGTTCTCAAACGTGACCCATCCACAAACAGAATATAATCTGATTCTTTCAAAGGCTCATCTCGTATGTCAGACCTTGGTTTTGTACAGTATTCAAGCACATTCAGACAATCGTGATCTACTTCATCCATTTCAATCACACTCTCTTCATCTGGCAATGATGTCGAAGGATTCACATTCATACATCTGTCAATGGTCACATTATCTGCACTCAAAATTACTTTTTCATACCTAGTCAGCCGACTATGTGTCATGTATTGGGTTTTCGTTCTTGTCAAGAGAATTTCCACAGAATGGGGAACATACACTCTCAATGGATACTCCATCACTATGCCTTCACTCTGTTCCAGACTCACACAAGTAGCAGCAACTGCTTTCAAACATCCAGGCAATGCTTTCGCTACAGGGTCTAAAACAGCCAAAAAATATGCAATTGGTCTTTTCATAGTTCCATGTCTCTGTACCAAAACTGAAAATGCACATCCATCTCTTTCACTACAATACAGCTCAAAATCGTTCTCATAGTCAGGCATTCCCAATGCTTGAGCTTCACATAATTTCTTTTTCAGCTCTCTGAATGCTTTAATTTCTTCATCATTCATCTCAAAAGGATCTTTAACATCCTTATTTGTCAGTTTCTGCAATGGTTTAGCAATTAGTGAAAAACCGCTTATCCATTGTCGACAATATCCAACCATTCCCAAAAACATTCTTACCTCTCTTTGTGTCATTGGAGCTCTCATTCCTTGAATCATTTTTATTCTTTCAGTCGTTACCTTTCGCACTCCTTTCTCAATTTTATGCCCTAAATACTTGACTTCTTGTTGACAAAACTGCAATTTTGAAGGGGACACTTTATGTCCTCTTTTTGCTAAATGATTCAGCAAAGCAATTGTATCATTGACACATGCTTCTTTCGTTTTTGATGCCACCAGTAGGTCATCAATATACTGAACCATCACTGACTTTTCTGGCATTCTTAAATCTTCCAATGATTTCTTTAGGATCTGATTAAAGATTGAGGGACTTTCTGTGTACCCTTGAGGAATTCGGCACCATGCCAAAATACGCTCTCCAAACCGGAACGCAAATAATGGCTGGCTATCTGGATGCAATGGAATAGAGAAAAATGCATGACATAAATCAATTACTGTGTACCATTCTGCTTCACGTGGAATCTGGTATAGAATCACAGCAGGGTTCGGTACTATCGGGCAACAAGGCACAACAATTTTGTTTACCTTCCTCAAATCTTGTACAATTCTATATGTCCCGTTTGGCTTTTTCAGTCCCATTATTGGCGAATTACATGGACTGCTCAGGATTTCTTTTAGAATCCCTTGTTCAATCATTTTATTTATTACTGGCGTTATTCCTTTAATTATTTCTGGCGTCAATTTATACTGGGGCGTATTTGGGTAACTCGTTCCCTCCTTCACTGTTATTTTAACGGGATCTACTCCTTTCATTAATCCTACATCTTCTCCTGTAAAGTCCCACACTTCTTCTTTCACTGTCTTTTTCAATTCAATTGGGATTTTCTCTGCATCAAATACAGGAAACATACCATTTACTTCTGGTTCTAAATTCACCATTGTCATTTTATACAGCACATCCTCATCTTGAGTCTGAAATGCAATTCCGTCTGGGGTACAATAGATAGTGCAGTTCATCTTGCACAATAAATCGCGTCCTAATAGGTTCACGGGACTACAATCGCATACCACAAATCGGTGCATTTCGCTAAATGGACCAATTCTTACCTTCACTAATTTAGTAAGAGGCGTTTTAATTTGCTGATTTGATACTCCAACTACTTGGATATGTTCACCTGAGAGAGGAAGGTTTGGAATTTCCACTGACCTAACAGTAGAACGGGTAGCTCCAGTGTCAACAAGGAATGTTACATTTGCACCATTCACTTCTCCATCCACAAATGGACCAGACTGATCTACCTCTAGAGTTGCGCCAAGCACGCACTCTTCCCCCTCTCCTAGGCACCGTCAGGAACTTTCATCCGTGTCATCCTCATCCTGTCGTAACCAATATTGAGAAATTGCAGCTGCACGCGGCAACTGTGTTACCTGTTCTCCTCCGTAGAATGCTGTTTCTGCACTGTATTTCTGTTGGTTAATACTCTTGGGAAGTGGTGGTTGTGGCACCTGACCTTGTTGAGTAACTACCTCACTCTGCACCTGTGAATTTAATGATTGATTTTCCACATTAGGTTTTGGAGGAAATTTACACTCGTTTCGCCAATGTCCTAGCTTTCCGCAGTTGTGGCATGGCCACTTTTTCTTTGCCTCATCTATGCTCATTCATCCTTTTCCTTTACCTATATTAGGTCGGGATTTAACCTGTCCTGTTTCATTACCAGTATTACTCAATTGAGCTTCTTGCTTCTCTGCAACTTTCACCTGTGCCCACATGGCTTTCTCTTTCAATTTACGCTGTCTACTCTCAATATCATCACTGCAATACTTAGCATATCTCAAAACTTCATCGACTGCGCTATTCTGCCAACCAATCATGTGCTGCTTAATCATTTCACTTATCTCTGGTTTTAATCCATATACAAACCTATATACAAAATGACTCATACCCTTCTCATTCAGTGTCTCATAACCACTATACTGTTTGAAGACCAACAACAATCTCTCATAGTAGGCGTGCACTGACTCTTTACTTTCCTGCGTTGTTCTGTCTATTTTTACCCAATCTGTTTCTTTTGGTGGAATTTTATTCTTCAAAAGGTAATTACTTGGTCGTACTTCCTCATCACTTCTGGTCCTGGCGCTCCTGTTTTAGCGTCCCTTGGATATTCTACAGTTGGCCAATCAATAGTAATCTTACATTCTGTCCACAAATCCGCTGGCACTACTATATCAAACAATCCATCCAGAACTATCCACAGCACTTTTGACACCTTAACAAATCTCTCCACTTGTCTGTACCATTCTACTGGTTTCTCTCTCAATTTGGGAAGTCATTTGTAAATGACAGTATATCCTGTCTGGTCCACGGAACATGCACATAACTGCCACCTGGAGTTTCTCTCATCGGGTATTCCCTAGCAACTGGTTCCCTATCTGTCACTGCAAAAGCCAAAGATGCTTTATCTGTTGTTTTCTCATTCCTCTTTGACCATCTATTTCTCCATCTATCCACATCACCCCATTTTCTCAATAAAACAATCAACTCTTTTATTTGGGTCAGTCTTCCTGATGTGTTCAAATTCTCTATGTCTTTCTCACAAAAATCTACTCTGTATGGTTTCTGCAACGTTCTCACTTTTACAAATTCCACTCCTAGTTCACTTCCTGTCTCTTCCAATTTGTCATGTAAATTTCTAGCTCTCCAAGTAAGACTCTTGCACAAAAACATAATCTCATCATCCTGATAATTTTTTAATTTTTCTGTTCCAATTGTTCCCAAAATCAATTCTTCCATGTCTATTTTCAACCTAATTACATCTAATGGTTTCTCTTCCGGTTCTTTTGTTTTTAGCGCTTTCATCCATTCATTTAACTCATCTGGAGTCGGACCTACAGGCGTACTATTTAATTCTATCCAATCGCTGCTTCTTTCTGGTGTTCCTGATGCGGACTCTGTTACCATAGGCATTCTCCTGATCTCATTTTCATTTATCGTCAAATTTGTAGGTGGGCTTGGTCTATAGGTACTAGCCAAATTGTGTGCACCTTCATTATTCAGTTCCATCCCTTCTCTTTTTCTTTGCAAATGTGAATTCATGGGAATCACTAAAGAACGTTCATCAATTTTCTGATTCTCAAAAATTGGCATTACTGGACCTATCGTTACTGGTACAGTTACAGCTTCCATATTCTTTGTCAATTCTCTTATTTTCTCAGTCAATTCTCTTGTCGTTTTTGCTAATTCAGTTGCATTGTCACTTTCTATCTCTTCATTTTGTGAAGTTTTAAATTGTTCTTGTGACCTATTTGTTTCATTTCTTCGTTCAGGTTTTTTATTCCTCCCAGTTTCCATTGGCGGTGCATTAGGTGTCACCACCGCAGAAGTCTGTTGGTATGGAGGTGGGTTTCTATTTAAAATATCTTCCAGCAATTCGTCATCCGTTTCACTACCACCATACACATACTTTTCTACCACTAAATGCTTCTTTTTCTCTGTACACTTTCTCTTTGCTTCTTCCTCAACTGTAAAAGCTGGAAACAAACCTCCTGTCATGTTAGCATATCTCCAACGCTTTACTCTGTCCTCATGATTTACTCCCCATAACCTTCCAGGCAGAAACTCATGATTCTTTAATCCTCTGAATCTCTCTCGCTCATACATCTCATCTTCCCATTCCGTTAAAGCTTCAAACTGTGTCGGTCTAGGTTCTAACATTACCATCTTTTCTCTCAAGTTCCGTAGTACAGCTACATTAAATGAACCATTCTCAGGGAAAGCCAATGCTCCATCATTCTTGGTGTATTTTGTCCAATTTTCTAACCATATGCATGTATGATATCCATATTTCAGCATCATATGTGAAGCTGGTGATTTCGGCGGAGGAATTATTTGTCCCTCTCTAGTCACTACCTTTTTGTCTTTCTTAAAGAAGTTCTTAACTTTCGACTTCCATGACGTTTTCTCTTTACCATACTCATAGTACGACATGATTCACAACCTTTTTCTCCTTAAACAATCCGCAATTCAACACTGTTCTCTATGCGTTATTGTAACCAATACTAGCGCGACTCACACCAACACTCCAATCAGAGCGATTTCTGTCTACCGCGCACTGACCAATCCCAGCGCGGCTTCTGTCTACGTCAGTTCTGCTCCTGTTTCCGTTTGACTAGTGCACTGTCCAATCCCAGCGCGGCTCTTGTCTACGTCACTTCTGCTCTTGACCCCTCCTTTACAAAATTTATCAGCAATTTCTTTCAACAATTTTTGTTAGTTACAACATTTAAAACACATTTCCATTGTCTGATTCGCTAAACCGAAGAGATAGCTTTGACCATTTACACAAGAATTCTGTATTTTCCAGTAGGCAGCGCTTACCTCTACCCTACCACAGAATTTTTTGTTTCGTCGATAAAGTAGTACTTCCCTCTACCTTACCCTTCTTTCAAGCAATCAGTGAACCCGTTTCTCTGGGGATAAAACACATGTGGAGACTATACTGCTCCTGAGAATTAAGGCCAAAGTTTCACAAGAAAACCGATCACTATTTCACTTACACACCTTTTATACGCAAAATGTCCCTATTATAACACAACCTGTGTTATTACCATAATTGAACTCAGACAGTGTACAATTCCATGTGACTTCTCTTGCCACACGTGTTCCACTTCCTACTTCCCGGAAGCGTGAAAACTTACATATAACATAACGCGACTCAACAAGAAGTGTTAGACATGAACTTATCAATAATCAATAATCAATAATCACCAAACTAATCTATAGTAACCATAACTCTGCTACCAAGAAATCTGATCCAGCGCTAACAATAAAAATAATTCTCCTAAATGCTTTGGTCATCCAGGTGCAACTATTCCTCTAACACACACACTATATCCATATGACGGTGGGGCCCATAACACCGCACATACATTCACTTACTCATTTGTTCCCTGGATTTCCTCCGTCAATAACCTAGGAGAAAACGATTCGCTGGAAGGAGACGGGATACCTCTTTAACATGACATAATATTTCTCTTTGCTTTAAGGTATTCCGCTCATTGGTCGATGGACCAACTAGTAGGAATCAGTTGATGGTGATTAAGACCAGCTCAATCACAATAAACTCTTTAATATTTCATTTTAATCATTGAGCTAAAGAATCACTGAGTCATTTGTTTAAAGAATAATAAAGTTTATATAAAGTTTTGAATGCAGGAAATGAGGTTAAGCTTATTATTCAGGTCATTACATTTATCATCAATATAAGAATAACTTGAAATTGCAATGCATTTTTATTAGACGGAAAAATAAGGTTTTCATAGTAAGAACTCTTAAAGATCAACCTATCTATCTGGGGAAATCTAATAGCTCTAAAATAAAAATCTATCAGGAAAATTCTCCTCAAGCAGCATCTTATACTCAACTGGAAAAGAAAAATAGCAGCAGCAGCATCAGCTCGTCAGCATCAGCAACCGCAACTTCACTCATCTACAGCATCTAACTTCTCCAGCATCTGCTCTCCAGCAACTTCTCCTGCAGCCTCTCCCACAGCATCTAACGCAGCATCTACTCTCCAGCATTCTCTCCCATCCCACCAAGAGTAGGTATTCTTATACCCTAATTCTAGCTTACAGCATAAAATGTTTCTTCTTCATGGCGTGACTCTTTCTCATTGGTCAAAACTCAGGCCCATATACATTTTAATCAAACTTCCTGGTCTTAACCAGTTCCTTGTGGAATGTCCATGCAAGCATCGTTTCCCACAGTTCATGCAATTGCTCATCCGTTTCGATCAGTCCAAATTGTATCTTTTTCTGCTACATTTTGGGTTTTAACAGTTCCGTCTATTGATTCAGTTGGACTTCTCACGCTTCTTGCTGATCATCTTGGCACACATCTGCTCAGAAAGGTCACAACAGCCTTGACCATACTTCCATCTTAGCCTCTCAGCATCAGCACGTGATCATCCCTTTTCCACAGCCTCTCTCCTCTATCACATGGTCCCCCGCTCATGCGTACTCTAGCAACTGGCGGCCATTTTATATTGCTGCTCGACAGGCCTAAGCGCACTATTTTCAAAGATAAACAAAATATTGTTAAAACAAAGAAATATAAACCCTTTCGTTTCCCTCCCGTCTTTCTACGTACCCCAATTAGGTATTACCTAGCAAAAAGCAACATATAAAGCTGTCCCTTACTTACCATCGCTTTATTTTGCAACGACACGTTTTATTTAAAAGCACAGATCATGCGTTTATTATTTAATTAGTACGCGAATATTATGTTATGTTAGACACGTAAACAATTATAAGTTGATTATTTTGCACACGGAATAGCGTGTTACCTTTAACCCTTAACATGTAACATACATTGTTGGTTATTTACTTAAACGAACATGTTTATTAATTATTTTACGAAAATATTAGGAGGTTAAAAAAATTTCATTTACCCTGCTCCATCAGCTGCGTCACGTATTGCCGCCTACCTCAGTCCTCAATGCCACTGTCAGTTCAATTCCGGGCCGTCAGAGCCCCCGTTCCACTACCGGGGCAATGTAGGCAGGTGCGGGGCACGGGTAGCTCGTCTACACACCCTCCGAGCGCTTCGATACAGGTTACGGCGCCATCTTGATTTCCCGGAGCCGGAGTCGCTCCCTCCTCCCGTCTCGCCGCTGTGGGGCTGCGACCGTCCGGGACCTCCGAATTTCAGACCCAGGCAGTGCCCAGGCCCGGCGAAGACCAATGCGCGCCCCCGGACCCGGGGCAACAGCACTCGTGTAGGATAACTGACTTGGCCGGCGCGGAGCTCAGAGCTCAGGCGTCCGCCGCCATCGGCTTGCAAGCCACGCCCCTCCTGAGCTCAGCAGAATCTTGGGCTTCCTGTAGCGTTTTTGTTCCTGTAGCTTAACTGGAGGCTAGCCAACTAACCCTTGGAGACCACTATTCAGTCCGGGGTACAAGTGGGATCAGATCCAGCCCTTGGGTTTCTCTCCACAGGTTGAAGTAGATGCAGCCCGCTTTCTTAAGTCGAGGGTTCAGCTGGTGCAGTCCTTCTTTTGTCTTCCACAGGTCCAGAGGTGTTCTGAAGAAGGTACCCAGGGGTGCCACTTTTATGCATGGCACTAGCTTGTGGGTAGGGGTAACTTCCTCACCAATAAAATGAAATGTCCCTAAGGCAATCCTACACACTTTGACATCATTTCCTGGCGGTTTGGCACTAAGCAATTCCACAGTGCCCTGCTCTGCCAAAATACAACATGGCAGAATCTTTCTTCCTCTGGTCGGAGCTCTAGGCACAGCGCTGCGATGTGGCGAGGAACTCTGCCTGCAAAATCAGTTCTGCGACAGGATTTTGCCCCACTGGGATTGGTGAAATTCTGAATACTTAGACAACAGCAAGGCAGGCCTAGGTGTGAGTTACATCTGCCTGTGACAGGGGCTGCCTCTTTGAAGCTTGTACAGTTGGTGGGTACATCACCCAGGTCATCCTGTCAGGAGAAGGTCACACCTCCTCCCAGCCAAGGCCTTTTTGTTCACTTTCCTGGGAATAATTCCCACCCCCAGCATGCTGCCAGGTGATAGTTGGGGATTAACTCTCTCAAAGGGCTACTAGAGGCTTTAGGCAGGTTAATGTCAACTGTCTAAAAGTGGCATTTTCAAAACAGTAATTTAAACTCCAACTTTACCATCAGATTGGATTTTACATTTCTATTCATTTGAGTTCATTAAACCACTGTTCTAGCTATTCCCAAACTGAAGTGTGGTATTATAAGGTGTTATAATCTAACCCAGCGCTTTTCTATGGGAGTGCCCACCTTGCCACCGTGAAAACCGACTTTGGGTATTTTTCAGTGCCAGGACATGTAAAACTTAAGTACATGTGTCCTACTTTTTAAATACCATAAACCCAGCCCTTTGGGCACTTAGGGCCTACCTTGGGGACTACGTATATGTATTAAAAATAAAGGTTTATGCTTGGCAAAAGGTTTATTTTGCCAGGTCAAATTTACAGTTTAAACACTGCACAGCTAGGCTACAGTGCAGGCCCAGAGTCATGTTTTCACTCCCAGTGGTGACATCAAACGTACAGGCCCTGGGTACACAGAGTACTATATACTAGGGACTTATAGGGAAATTGAATATGCCAATCAGGGAATAGCCAATTCTACATGTTTTTAGGGGTCAGAGCACTTACACTGGGCACTGGACGGCAGCGCCCCAGTGTTCAGAGTCCATGCACCAGCAGTAAAATCCAGAAAAAAGTGGAGGGTGACCAAATAAAAAAGTACATTTTGTTACACTGCATCTTTAGTATATCTCATTACTAATGACTGGAATGAGGACGATGGATGTGGGGGTAATTCCCTGGTCACCTGCTAGTAATCTTCATTACCCTTAGTCCATCTCGTCACCACCACAGTGATTACATCCCAATCCTGTACCTTACTTCTGTCCCTTTATGAGTGTTTGGATATATACATATAAAACAACACACCGATTCAGGTGGGAGACTGCTTATTTTTAAGCCAGAAAACAGCTTAATTTTAGTAGTCCTCACACCTCCTGAAATGGTGTCTGCTTCAATAAACATAATGGGGAAATAAAGGCCCCTGATTTTTTTCCAAAAACATCCTTTTTCTAATTTCATAATGTTGGCATGTATGTATATTAAGGAGGAGTATGAGAGTGCCCCCCCCCCCTTTTATGCACTCAAGTATGGGTGGCAGGGCTTGCATTTTAGGATCCATCCTGCTTTGTTCTTGTTATGAGGTAGTAGCTACTCATTAGCAATGTTCCCTCTAATTTTTCCTCTGTGTGCGGCAGTGTAGGTGTTCCGTGCACTGCAGCCATGGCTATGTGCGCCAGGAACCAGACCGCGCGTGTGGGTGCAGCGCTAAATATCACTCCAAACTTTGGCTTAAAAAAGTGAAAAGACTGTGCATTTCCACACATACAGCACCACGTTAAGGGTCTTAAGGCAGGTTTGCAATTTGGATACTCACGCCATGACATGAATTGGTTACACAGGCAAGTCCACTTCGGGTTTAAAAAAGCACAAGACTCCAATGGTGGTACCATCATAAGATTTTACTGCTGTAGGTGTAATGTTACTTGTTGTATCATATATCTGGATGCAGAGACAGAAAGAAGCAGCAAAATACCAGCTAAGCAGAGATTTCTAACTTACGTGTTACTTAAGAAATGCAGAAAGTCCAAAAGCACAATGTGCAAACCTGTCCAGGCCGCCCGCTCTGTCAGGGGGCACAGGAGCTAAATTATTGGCCACACCGGCAAATTATTTCTAAGCAGCCCGGGACGGCCGACTGGAGTCCACTGGGCGAGGGAGAGTGCACTGCTGCATCATGCAGTCAGGAGACAGCGGGGAGAGGGCCAGTCGTCACCAGTGGAGAGTCACGCTGCAGAGGGGAAGAAGAAGAAGAACTACAGAACGAACACAGTAAGTATAACCACCAGCCACTGTCAGTCACAGTATACCAGTCACAATCAAATTGATTTAATTTTAGGAAAGCGCATGATATTCTTTCTTTGGAAGTTCCCGGCTGCCTATTGAGGAACGTCAAAGCAGTAAGCCATACACAGGGTACGGTAGTACGCCCGACTTGCTATCGCCGCTGTAAACTTTAGAACACGAGTTGGTGAATTACCTGGTGTGTATTCTAGCACCAAATCTTAACGTTTAGCCAAATACATCCGCCTTTGACAGAATTACTGAATAGCGCGATCCACAGTAAGAACTGAGATACAACTACGAACTAAGTGGTGGGCAAATTAAACATTGTTTTTCTTATTGCGGTGCTGGCTGCAGGCACAGAGAGGGTGTGGGATTGGTATCATATAGTCCACTTGGGGCCTCAGTGGCAATGTACTGTGTGTGTGCTTACAGGACTTCACAGTTTTGTCAGCGTCGGTGACTGAGACTATGCAGGATGTTTTCATTTTACTAGCATCACCATAGAAGGCATTGATGCTGCTTGGGCTGGCGGCTGGGCCCCCATAAAACAGCATGCAAGGGGCCCCGTAAGAAGCAAAAACTGCTGTGAGCCAGAGCGAGAAACCATGAGGAGAACTGCCTGTGGCTCTCCATGCGCTCTGACACATCTTTAAATTGCAGCTATAAACGTTTTCCTTCCTCCCTGGCTGAAGCACCAAAACACACCGCAGCTCAAGACTGAAAATAAAGCTGCTCTCAGGCACTGGTGGAAAGCAGCAGTCAGGTAACTCACCCTAGGGTTGATACCTTTTCCAGTGAAAAATTGGCCATTAGTTGTTATTCAAAGAATATGCAAAGGCCTGGACCTGATACTAAATAGGACTGAATACAAAATTGAATTTTTTCATTGGAACGTACCATTACTGTATATGTTTACTTTAAGTGTTAGTCACTCATAGATCACCTCCAGAACACTTTTAAAACTGCTTTCTATTTATATTTGTTCTTTGTAGTATGTACAGATAAAATGTAAAAATTCCAGCTTTAAGTGATTTTGCTTATCATTGTACTGTCTGCAACATCAAAATATCTGCCCTGTGTTCATTTGATTTCAGCAGGATGTGCTTAGCTGTATTACTGTGCAATAAAGTACAAAGGCATGGGGGTATGAGATGTTTTAGGATTATTTCTTTACTTTTATATCTTCTGGGCACACAAATCAGATCAGTATCTTAACTTTCCATTTCAGGGGTTTTGAAGCAGTTTCAAGATATTGTAGGTCTTATTGATCAAAAGGGTGTAATTTCCAATATTTATCTCTTTCCATGCACTTCATCGCTTGGTTTCACTCTCCAGAAAATGTCACACTATGGGGGAGACTTACTAAGATTTTGCCGTATTCAGAGGAATAACTGAAGAACTGAAGTACCATTTCCAGCATCTATATGTTCCTACAATTGATACATATAGAACAAAGGTTGCATTTTCAAAGTCAGACAACCAATATAGTAAAAGCGTTTTGTTAACCAATTTATTCTTTGTTGTGGGCGAATACATGCCTCCCGCAGAGCCTTTTCCCTCCAAAGGAAGGCAGGGATCCGCTACCCTGATCGTCATCCACCCACTGTTTATACAGTAACTGGAGGAGGATCTTCCTTTATCAGAAGTGCTTATCGAAATCACTGTGCCTCTTTTGGTCACTTATCTTTTCTTATACTTAACTGACACCCTGCTGTATCTGGGCTGTAATGTAGAGGACAAAGTAGTTTTGGATACAGTGATATAGAACTCTATTAATTTCAAGGCTGTCAAGTATCATAGACACTGTCATGGGCCTTAGGGCGAGAAAGCAATGAAGCTCCCAGCTGCAATCTCAATGACAAAATACAGCAATAATCGGGGTTCCATGGGCCCCTTTGAACCCTGGGGCCACTGCACCTGCTGCACCAAGGGAAGCTACACCCCTGAGTCTGGGATGATAACAAACATATATGCGATATATAGGACAACGATTTTCCATTAAGAAATATTGTACACTTTCAATTTACTCTAGTTCACCCAAATGTATTAGCGCATGACGGTGCTGCAATTAAATATTTTCACAAAGGCCCACAAACAGCCCGCAGCCCATTAAGAAAGAAATGCTTCCGGGCAAACAGAAAATTACAGATTTTTGCGCCGCTCGCGTTTTAAAAGTGGCGGCGTGAACGTTCTCCCGGGATGTGTGCACGCTTCACTCAGGACACTGTGTGCTCGGGGTCACTGAGGTGCGCGGGTGCGACCGCACCTCACAGGGAACCCTGGTCCCAGGCACTCCTTACTTCCCACCTACTCTACGGCAAATCTTAATAGTTTGGCTTACCAAACTTTCTTATCAAGCACCTCCAGATCACCAAAAATGCGGCAACCAGATTTCTTCTCATCACCTAACATCATCATCACCTGACCTCTGGTCACCTGTTTGATTTCCACTGGCTCCTTATTGTGAAACTGTTGATTTTCTAGGCTCTTTGCCCGATGTACAGAGCCTTCACAAAACAGGCCCTAAGTATCTCTGTAACCAGGTTAGTCTATATAAACCTACTCGTGACCTTCGCTCCGTCCATGGTAAGCTGGTCACAATTCCATGTCAGTAAGGCGAGACATGAAGGCAGTTTTTTCAGTTTCTTGTCCCCTAGGCTCTGTAATAAGCCCCCTACCCCCAAATATTCATCTAACTTCTTCTGAATCTGTTTTCAGATAGAAATTTAAACCCTAGTCCACTTACTAAATCTTCTCTTTTCTTTCTCCAGCTTTCAGTTGGATGCCGAACTGTGGGAAGCAGCATGCTTCACAAAATACAATTCAATTTTATGCATCACAGGCACAACGGCTGGAAATTCTATAAAGGCATGTCCAAGATTTCCTTTTCACATTTAAATGTGCGCAGTGACTTATTTAATTCAAGGCATACAGTATTCAATTGGTTGCCTTTTATTGGCGAATGCGTTTTTGTCACTTGCTTGCTATGCCTTAACATTGGGTCCTTTACGAGCTTCAGGTGCTCAGCAATGGATGGATTTGGTCCCAGGGATGAGTGGGCTGCTTCTTGCAATACAGCTACAGTTCTTCCCATCCACAATGCTAACACGCTCCTGAATATAGTCACTGTGCTTCCGAAAAGCAGTAACATTGTTTTTGCCTGTTAATGAAAGGATCTGCAGCGATGCATTTGAGGAGTTTCTCTTAACAAATGCCGTTAATCAGTCACTTTTCGGATCTTTAAAACCAATATCTAGGATACAATCATTAAAGTTTAATTTTGTACAGCAGAAAACACCACTTTTCCACCATTTATAAGGTATGAAAATAGCAGTTGTTACTATTACATAGTTTAGGGTACTCACATCGGAAAGATGAGAGGATGAGTCTGCTTTACCGAGTTTTAAATTCCAAAACATCACACCAACCAGCAACAAGCATTCAACACACCCAGCAACCTTCCCAGCCTATTTATGATGACATTTTTCAAAAACAGAACCTATATTAATAATACTTGGCAAAGTTATTCTAATACATGTAGCAAATAGGCACATTCATACATTTGTACCCTGTGGTTTAAAAGAAAATAATATATGCGAGTGACAACTTGAAAAAAGTGAAGCTTCATACACTTTTTTTTTTGTTTTTTTTTGTTTTATGTAGCGCAAACTCGACCCGAAGGAGTCAGAGCGCTTTACATGTGCACCAGTTACGTTATAGACTTACACATTAATTTTTTTTTGTTAAGTGATTTGCCCAGAAATTTAAAACTTACATGTAAAAAACTGATTAAGCTGACTGTTAAGGTTGCAGGGCTGGGCAGCGCTGACTAGACTTTTAAAACTCTTCCTCTGGGTACCAGCGGGGCCAGCGTTATGAGAGGCTGCAGGCACTAAATAAACTCCGGCAGCCGTGTTCAGCCCAGACTCACGTGGCATGACTATATCAGGCAGCAGGCACCACCAAGCTGACAGTGTCCAGCAGCCTCTGTGGCGGCACTCACTGGAGAGCCAAATAGAGCAAGGCTGAGGGCTGATTGTGGGCCATTGTGAAAATATTCCTGTTAATTGCAGCGCAGGAGGGTGCTGCAATTAACAGGAATGCTTTCACAAGTGCCCACAATCAGCCCTCAGCCGCGCTCCATTAAGAGAGAAATGCAGCAAGCCCAAAGGCACAACGTGTGCTTTACAATACATGTCGTACTTTTGAACTTGATGCATGTCTTTTCTTAATGGAGCGCGGCTGAGGGCTGATTGTGGGCACTTGTGAAAGTATTCCTGTTAATTGCAGCACCCTACTGCGCTGCAATTAACACATATTTTCACAATGGCCCACAATCAGCCGGCAGCCGTGGCCCATTTGGAAAGAAATGTAGCAAGTGCAGGAACCACTATCTATGCAACGCGTCCCCGCAACCTGAAAATTACCGGTTTTCGCGCCGCTCGTGTTTTAAAAGCGGCGCCGCGAATGCTCTTCCGGGATGTGCGCGCTTCACTGAGGACAGTGCGTGCTCGGGGTCACTGAGGTGCGCGGGCGCGCAGGCGCGCACCTTGCAGGGAACACTGCTCATTAGTAATGATCGTGCGAGGCCGAGATGGATTAAGGGTAGTGAAAATTACCAGAAGGTGAGCAGGGCATTCTTCCTTTTTATTTATATTTTGTTAACTGCATACATGCAAACAGACCAGATTCAGGCGGGAGGCTCCCGATTAGTGAAACCAAAAATGACTTTATTTTGGCTGTCTTCCGCCTGAAATTGCTTCTGCATCAGTAGAAGCTGTAGTGGTTGACGCTCCAGTGTTTGGAGCACTGGAGCGGAAATGCCTGCACCTCATCCGCAGGCCAGGCGTGGCCTGCGGGGAACCAATAAAGGGAAGGCGCCCGCTCGGGGGCGGCACTTCCGACTGTACGGAGTGTGTTGCGTGCAAGTGTCCTGCGCTGCCCTCGCGCTACCAGCGCGCACCCCGAGGCCAAGTGGCCCCTTCCAGCTGGCGCACTACACGGGCGACGAGGAGGGCCGAGACCCTCGCTCGCGAACCCCTGGAGCGCCCGACGCCGCAATCTGCTCGGCAGCCTCTGCGATCCCGCAACCGGCCTGACAACACGCACGCGGACGGGTGAGTTGGCCCCCGCTGTGCAGTGGCCCGGGAGTCTCCAGCGCCGCAGTGCGCTGCACCGTGCCCTGAGCCCGTGCCCTGAGCCTCAGCGCCACCCCCTCAATCAACGGGTCCATCGAGAGGTGTTCAGGCACCGCCAAGACCACAGCGCTCAGTGGCGGACCTCACAGCACGTGGTTTCCCGCACCCTGCCGCAGCAGTCAGAGGAAGGTTCCAGCGCCACCAGGACCACAGCACCCAGCGGTAGGACCCGCAGCACGTGCCTTCCAACGCTCTGCCACGACAGCCAGCAGGTTTCACGCAGGCACGCCTCGCACCTCCCTCGCCACGTGGTTTTCGCACGGGAGCCTGACCTCCCTCGCCCTCTCTCTCTCCTCCGCACAAGCGGCCACCGTCTTCAGCGCCACTAAGTAGATTGCCTGCTCAGCAATCCGGCTAGGGCGGCGTCCCACTGCTACTGCGCCGCCATGGGTGACGACAACCCTGCCCCCGCTCAAGTCCACATCCCGTTTCAGCACGCGGCCTCTGGTGTGCTGCCACCGTTCAGCGAGTTGGAAGACCCGGTGACGGCGTCCCCCCGATGGAGAGTGTGGATCGAGCGCCTCAACAACTATTTCGTCGCGACCAGGGAGGCGGATGGTGCGATCAAGCGGTCCCTCCTCCACTACGCTGGGGATGAAATTTTCAAGCTCTTCAAGCACCTGCCAAATACAGGAGCCGCAACGGACTTTGACGCAGCAGTAGCTGTGCTGGATGCCCATTTTGACCCCCAGCTTAACCCGGATTTCGAACGTTTCAAGCTGCGCCAAGCGCGCCAAAGAGAAGGGGAATCTATAGACGCATTCTACGCCCGCCTACGTGAACTCGCCAGCACGTGCACAGAGGATGACCAGCCCAAAGAAATCAGGGCCCAACTCATTCAGGGCTGCAGGGACAAAACCCTGAGGGGCCTCATACTCCGCCAACCGAGGATAGCGCTGGAGGACATCCTCATACTGGCACGGTCCCATGACCTGTCAGCGGCCAGGGCGAACGAAATGGACCAGGCCCTCATCAAAACAACGGGGCGCCCAGAATCGATCAAGATAGAGAGAGCGGACGCAATTAGGACGAAAGCCAGGACGGAATTTTCCCGGAAACCGAAGTCAAACGCACCCAGGTCGCGGTGTGGCTACTGTGGTCATGAGCCACATGCAGCGAAGGACTGTCCCGCTAAAGGGAAAACCTGTACAAACTGCGGAATCCCAAATCACTTCGCCGTCGTATGCCGGAGAAGAAACAGAGGTCGCAACACCAGAGGCCCGAAGCCGCCATCACGGGTGATCCGCCACCTATCGGTGACAGAGGCGACTGCGCCAGAAGAGGCGCCGTGGACCAGTCGCAGGTATCAGAGGCCAGTCGACTCCTCATCAGAGGACGAGGAAGGAGAGACATACCTCATATCATTCGCCCAAGAGCTCAAACGACGCCGCAGACCTCAGCCAACGTGTGTGGTCCGGATCGCCGGCTCAGAGGTGAAGGCAATCATCGACACCGGGGCGTTGGTGAACGTGATGGGCCTCCAACAGTACCGACGCCTACGACCATGCCCACCCGTCACCCCCTCACAGACTAGGATATATGCATACGGGGCACACACACCGCTACCACTGAAGGGGAAGATATCTGTCCCAATCAAGACGGAGGACCAAGAGGTAATTGCCACCATCCACGTGATCGACAGGGAAGCGGACACACTACTGAGCAGCCATACGGCCGAAGACCTTGGGCTGGTCTCGTTCGCCAGAAGTGTCCAAACATATCAAGTGGATGAACTGCTCAAACAATTCCCGGAGCTATTCCAGGGCCTAGGCTGTATCAAGTGCGACCCTATCAAGCTGCACATCGACAAAGCAGTTGCCCCCGTTGCCCTACGACACCAGACAGTGCCGTTCCACCTCCGGCCGTTGGTGGAGAAGGAACTGGAGCTCCTCGAAGCACAAGGGGTAATTGAAAAGGTATCCGGCCCGACGCCCTGGGTGTCACCGCTAGTCATCGCGGAGAAACCGAAGCAGCCAGGCGCTATACGCCTGTGCATCGACATGAGACTGCCAAACAAAGCCATCAAGCGAGAACGCCATATTACGCCGACGATGGACGACATCATAGCCGATGTCAATGGGTCGAGGTGGTTCTCCAAGATTGACCTAAACGCCGGATACCACCAGCTGCCTCTGTCAAAAGAAAGCAGATACATCACAACTTTTAGTTCCCACCTTGGGCTCAGGAGGTATAAGAGGCTGAATTTCGGAATATCCTCGGCGGCCGAGGTATTCCAGAACACGATAAGAGAGATGCTATCCGGCCTGCCCGGTGTACTTAACGTCAGTGACGATATTCTGATCCATTCAGCAACGGCAGCCGACCACCATAAACACCTCCGGAGCACGCTAAAACGCCTAAGCGAACATGGGGCAACGCTCCATAAGGACAAATGCCAATTCTTCCAGCCCTCCCTGGAATTCTTCGGGTATGTCTTCAACCAAGAAGGCATTCAAGTAGACCCGCGGAAGTCGCATGCCATCAAAAGCGCACCTGCTCCCACAAAAGCCCACGAAAGTGAGGAGTTTCCTCGGAATGGCCACCTACTGCGGGAGGTTCATCCCTGACCTGGCAACCCGAGCAGAACCACTAAGAGCACTTACCCGGACCGACACCCCGTGGAAGTGGGGGCAACAGGAAGAAGAGGCGTTCCAAGGAATAAAAGACGCCCTGCTAGGCGAAGCAACGCTGGCCTACTTTGACCCTGCAAAGCGAACGGAAGTCCTCGTCGACGCAAGCCCAGTGGGGCTTGGAGCAATACTGACTCAGGAGCAAGAACCCGGCAGGTGGGCGGCGTTGTCATTCGCCAGCAGGTCCCTTACGCCAACCGAAACAAGATACGCCCAGATAGAGCGGGAGGCGCTCGCCATCAAGTGGGCTTGTAGCCATTTTCACCTATACCTGACAGGCCAGCCCTTTACCATGGTCACTGACCACCAACCACTGGTGCCGCTCTTCAAGGGGTCCGCCCCCAATCCTCCACCACGAATCGAACGATGGGCCGTGCAACTACAGTCGTACGAGATGGAAGTCGTGTACCGGCCCGGGGCAAAGAACCCGGCAGACTTTCTGTCCCGTCACCCAACGCAACTGCCACCCGAAGGTGACGATGAAAACGCCGAGCAATACCTCAACATGGTGTCCGCAGTGGCATGCCCGCGAACCATGACCCTGGAAGAGATAAAAGAAGCGGCCCAGGATGACAACGTATACGGCCGAACCCTCCACGCCGTGCAGACGGGAACGTGGAAAGACTACTTGCATCAAGCGAACGCCTGGCACCCAGACGACAGGGAAGGACTAACGAAAATGTGGCGGGTGAGGAGCGAACTCAGCGCCACACGTGATGGGCTCCTGCTGAGGGGATCCCGGCTGGTTATACCCCAAGCGCTGAGAGACCGAGCAACCCAGCTCGCCCATGGCGGCCATCAGGGGGCCACGAAAATGAGAGCACGGATGAGGGAAAAGGTCTGGTTTCCCGAACTCGAACAGATGGTCGACGACCTCGTCCGCCGCTGTCCATCCTGTCAACTCACTGGCGCACCGACACGACCGATCCCAGTGATCACTGAAGAGGCGTGCAAAGAGCCCTGATCCAAAGTGAGCATAGACTTTGGGAGCTTCCCAGACGGAAAACACACCCTAGTGCTTGTAGATGCGTTCTCCAAATACCCCATTGTGGAGATAGTGGCCTCAACCGCGTTCACCCATGTGCGCCCCGTCCTGGATAAAGTGTTTGCCCTGTTCGGTTTCCCTCAGGAAGTCCGGAGTGATAACGGGCCACCGTTCCAGGGATTGGATTTTGCCACATTCCTACAACAAAGAGGAATACACCACCGCCGGATCACGCCCCAATGGCCGCAAGCCAACGGCGACATGGAAAGGTTCATGCGGACGCTGAACAAGACTTTTCGCATTGCCACGTTGGAACAAGCCGATCCAGAAAAACGACTCCATGAGTTCCTCAGAGAGTACAGGAGCACCCCCCACTGTACCACGCAATGGAGTCCGTGGTCACTGATGCTGCAAGGCCCAAGGAGAGATCTGAAGCCAGCCTGCCCCAGGTGGACGCCGCCACCCCTGGACGCTCAGGCAACACAAGACCGGCGAGAAACTCGGAACAGGAAAGCCAGCATCCAACGAAGCGCAACACTACGAACCCTCCGGCCAGGAGCGACTGTCATCCTCAAGGACCGCCGACCCGGAGGAAAGTTCAAGACCAACTACGAACCAGGCACCTGGACAGTAGTGGCCAACCACGGCACAATGGTAACCGCCAGAAGACGAGGGGAGGAGGTTTCTCGGAACGTCTCGTGGTTCAAAGAAATCCCCGCAAGGTCCCCAGGTGAAATGGACCAGGGGTCCTCTGTGGTCCCGACCGGCATATCCCCAGAGACATTAGAAAGCGATCCAAGGAGCGACAGGGTCACCGAGGGGCCGGATACCAACACCTTGCTGGCCCCCCACCCGCCTCCAGGAGGCAAGGCCCCCGAGGAGCCGTGCCGAGGGCGTCAAACTCGGAACTACAACCTGCGGCCCAATCCTCGCCCAAACCATCGGCTGCGAAACTTTGCCTGCTGAGATGGCCATGAAGAGTACCCAGGGACTGTGAACAGGTATCCAGAGTCGGACTGTATTTTGTTAAAGACCGTTTGAACTGTTTGAACTGTTGTGTTTTCAAGAACTGAGTTGGGAAGGGATGTAGTGGTTGACGCTCCAGTGTTTGGAGCACTGGAGTGGAAATGCCTGCACCTCATCCGCAGGCCAGGCGTGGCCTGCGGGGAACCAATAAAGGGAAGGCGCCCGCTCGGGGGCGGCACTTCCGATTGTACGGAGTGTGTTGCGTGCAAGTGTCCTGCGCTGCCCTCGCACTACCCACGCGCACCCCGAGGCCAAGTGGCCCCTTCCAGCTGGCGCACTACAGAAGCCAATGGGGAAAATATGGTCTCCGGGTTTATTTCCTCAAAGTCTTAGCTGTTCTAAAATGTTGGCATGTATGGAAGTGTCCTCCTGCATACCAAACTACAAGTACCATAATACAAAGTTTGGTTGAACTACTCAAGTTTTGAAATTATTTCTTCACATATTTTATTTATTTATTTAATGCATTTTTATATAGCGCGGACTTTACCCGAAGGTGTCAGAGCGCTGTACAGTAGAACCAGTTTTTACATACCATTTTGTGTACAGATAAGGCAGTGTGGGTCTTTAATAAGGCGAGTGTGTATAGCTCATTAACAAGAAACCCAGTAATGCCTGAGAAGGGGGCAGAGGTCGCACTCGCTTGGTATTTCATGATGGCGGCATCCATGACAGCCAGGGGGAACTCGGTAGGCTAGAGATAGCGGTGGACATCTTTGAATGACTATGTTATCTCCTCGATGCGATAGATACAGGGATGTGGAGACATGTGGGACCACATTGAATAGGCTTTTACTTTAGATTATGAAGTCATTGTGTTTTCCTTTAGTGTACCATATTCGTCTGCGCGCCAATATTCATGTAACAGCTATAGTCTAATTTTGTATCTAAGGTCGTCTGGTAGCATCCGAGTAGTCATAAAATGAAGGAAAGTGGAAGAGCCTATTACATGTTTTCTTGTACACCTGTCCCCCCTGCTCAAAGCCCACCTTCTCTCAGAAGCCGAGATCTTCCAACATGGCCGCCGCGCGCGTCTCTACCGCAGAGTCCTTCTTCCATGTCTATGACGCAGACAAGGTGGCTGCGCGCTGCAGCCGAGCCCTACCGGGATAGCCATGGAGGGAGATCAGGCGCAGCTCCGCAACGTGAGTGCGGGGAAAGGGAGAGGGGACGGAGGGTGTGGTCACTGGGCATGGTGGGGCACTGTAGTCTAAAAGGGGGTGCTGATAAAGGGATGTCCCCTGGATGCGGGGGGCGGAAGGGGCACCCTAGATCCCAATGGCACACACTTTAGAGGGCATGGACACTGCACCCTCTCTTCAGGGAGGGCTTCCTCTTCTCTGTTAAGGACTTCAGTGGCCGCCATGCACCTAAAGGAAGACCTGACTCCAGAATAAAAAGTGCCAGTTTAATGCAGCGGCTGAAATTGAACTATAGAAGTGCAGGTACCCCCTGTCCCAGAGCACCTGCGTGCTACTGAGAAGTGCTGGCCCTCTCTCATTAAAGTGACGAACCCCCGCTGACAGGTGCAGGTACTCCCTGTCCCAGAGCACCTGCGTGCTACTGAGAAGTGCTGGCCCTCTCTCATTAAAGTGACGAACCCCCGCTGACAGGAGCAGGTACTCCCTGTCCCAGAGCACCTGTGTGCTACTGAGAAGTGCTGGCACTCTCTCATTAAAGTGATGAACCCCCGCTGACAGGTGCAGGTACTCCCTGTCCCAGAGCACCTGCGTGCTACTGAGAAGTGCTGGCCTCTCTCATTAAAGTGATGAACCCCCGCTATCAGGTGCAGGTACTCCCTGTCCCAGAGCACCGGTGTGCTACTGAGAAGTGCTGGCCCTCTCTCATTAAAGTGACGAACCCCCGCTGACAGGAGCAGGTACTCCCTGTCCCAGAGCACCTGTGTGCTACTGAGAAGTGCTGGCACTCTCTCATTAAAGTGATGAACCCCCGCTGACAGGTGCAGGTACTCCCTGTCCCAGAGCACCTGCGTGCTACTGAGAAGTGCTGGCCCTCTCTCATTAAAGTGATGAACCCCCGCTATCAGGTGCAGGTACTCCCTGTCCCAGAGCACCGGTGTGCTACTGAGAAGTGCTGGCCCTCTCTCATTAAAGTGATGAACCCCCGCTGACAGGTGCAGGTACTCCCTGTCCCAGAGCACCTGCGAGCTACTGAGAAGTGCTGGCCCTCTCTCATTAAAGTGACGAACCCCCGCTGACAGGTGCAGGTACTCCCTGTCCCAGAACACCTGCGTGCTACTGAGAAGTGCTGGCCCTCTCTCATTAAAGTGATGAACCCCCGCTGACAGGTGCAGGTACTCCCTGTCCCAGAGCACCTGCGTGCTACTGAGAAGTGCTGGCCCTCTCTCATTAAAGTGACGAACCCCCGCTGACAGGTGCAGGTACTCCCTGTCCCAGAGCACCTGCGTGCTACTGAGAAGTGCTGGCCCTCTCTCATTAAAGTGACGAACCCCCGCTGACAGGTGCAGGTACTCCCTGTCCCAGAGCACCTGCGTGCTACTGAGAAGTGGGGTGCAGGTACTCCCTGTCCCAGAGCACCTGCGTGCTACTGAGAAGTGCTGGCCCTCTCTCATTAAAGTGACGAACCCCCGCTGACAGGTGCAGGTACTCCCTGTCCCAGAACACCTGCGTGCTACTGAGAAGTGCTGGCCCTCTCTCATTAAAGTGATGAACCCCCGCTGACAGGTGCAGGTACTCCCTGTCCCAGAGCACCTGCGTGCTACTGAGAAGTGCTGGCCCTCTCTCATTAAAGTGACGAACCCCCGCTGACAGGTGCAGGTACTCCCTGTCCCAGAGCACCTGCGTGCTACTGAGAAGTGCTGGCCCTCTCTCATTAAAGTGACGAACCCTCCGCTGACAGGTGCAGGTACTCCCTGTCCCAGAGCACCTGCGTGCTACTGAGAAGTGCTGGCTCTATCTCATTAAAGTGATGAACGCCCGCTGACCGGTGCAGGTACTCCCTGTCCCAGAGCACCTGCGTGCTACTGAGAAGTGGGGTGCAGGTACTCCCTGTCCCAGAGCACCTGCGTGCTACTGAGAAGTGCTGGCCCTCTCTCATTAAAGTGATGAACCCCCGCTATCAGGTGCAGGTACACCCTGTCCCAGAGCACCTGCGTGCTACTGAGAAGTGCTGGCCCTCTCTCATTAAAGTGATGAACCCCCGCTATCAGGTGCAGGTACACCCTGTCCCAGAGCACCTGCGTGCTACTGAGAAGTGCTGGCCCTCTCTCATTAAAAGTGATGAACCCCTGCTATCAGGTGCAGGTACTCCCTGTCCCAGAGCACCTGCTTGCTACTGAGAAGTGCTGGCCCTCTCCCATTAAAGTGCTGAAACCTGCTGACCGGTGCAGGTACTCCCTGTCCCAGGGCACCTGCGTGCTACTGAGAAGTGCTGGCCCCCTGCTGACAGGTGCAGGTACTCCCTGTCCCAGAGCACCTGCGTGCTACTGAGAAGTGCTGGCACTCTCTCATTAAAGTGATTAACCCCTGCTGACCGGTGCAGGTACTCTCCCTTTCAAACTAAAGAAGTGCAGGCACTCAGTACCTGTCAATTTAAAATACTGGTTTAATGGAGAAATGAGAATCCAGGTGCACAATTCAGCAAGTAACTTTCAAAGGGAAAACCATGTGGGCGTTGTAGACAAATACATTGTGAACATAGAAACATGAACAGCATCGCAAACAAAACATGACAGGCGTATAATGGCATATAGGAAGGCGGCGAATCATACAAATACAGGAATTACTGGATCATGTTAAGAAAGAAGGGCTCGCTCTTCCTAGTGTGAAGGGGGAATGATCACTAGATTTTGTGAAAAGGGAACAATCACTGGATCATCTGGACAATCACTGGATGCCATGAAAATGGAAAGGGCACTGGACCTTGGGAGAAGGGGTTCTGAATCTGGTGCTAATGATGGTTTATTAACCACTGGGAATAAATGTCATAGTGCCTCCTTTTCAAAACCAAAAATCATGACTTGCAACTGACCCTAACGTTCCAACTGTTGATACTCTCGTTAGTAAATCAAGAGGGTTATTAGCGAGAACAGAACTGTCTGAGTCTCTCATAGACTTAGTCTAAGGTGATTTATAAACAGTACAAGCAAGAAATCTAAGCAAAAAAAAATAATAAAAAAGTACCAAGTTCTGAAGTCAAAAGGCTGGCTAATCTCCAAATAAGACACCCTTTTATAATGATTTTGGTACAAAATGCACGCGTCTCATCATCTATTTAAGCCTGGCTTAAATCTTACCTTTAAGGCAGGACTCAAGGTATTTCTTTCCCCATGTACTTATGCCACGAAACCTCTAAACCTATTGATTGTGGTGCACCTCAAGGCTCTGCCTTGATGCTTACCGTTTTTGAATCAATCAATCAGTATTTGTATAGCACAGCACTGTCACCCTTAGGGGTATCTGGGCGCGGAGGTAGCCATGTCAGAGTCTATAAAAGCCAGGTCTTGAGTTGCTTTCTGAAAACTGCCAGGGAGGGAGCCGATTGGAGGGGGAGGTCGTTCCAGGTCGTCGCGGCGATGTAGGAGAAGGAACAGCCCCCGCAGCGGCTGCGATGAGGGCAGGTGGAAATCCAGTCGCGGTTGATGTAGGAAGGTTCTTGGTCATGCAGGGCTTTGTAGGCGTGCATGAGAATCTTGAACTGGCATCTTTTCTGGATGGTTTCTTAGGTGAGGAGGGATGTAGGTTTGTTTGGGAAAGTTCAGGATGAGTCTGGCGGCAGCATTCTGTATGGTCTGGAGTCTTCTGAGGAGCTGGGTGGGTATCCTGGCATAGAGAGTGTTGTAGTCGAGCCGGCTGGTTCTGAGGGCCTGAATGACGGTCTTTCTGGTGCTTATTGGGATCCATTTGAAGATTCTTCAGAGTATGCCGAGGGTTTGGAAGCAGGAGTAGGCAACAGAGTTGGCTTGTCGTTTCATGGTCAGTTGGCTGTTGAGAATGATGCAGAGGTTGCATGCATGGTTGGTCAGTGTGGGTGTGGGTCCTAGTTCTTCTGGCCACCAGTTGTGTTCCCATTTGGAGGTGTTCTTCCCAAAGATCAGTACTTCCGTTTTGTCGGAGTTTAGTTTGAGGTAACTGTCTCTCTTCCAGTTGGCTACATCGGTCATGGCGTTGCGGAAATTTGTTCTAGCGTTGTAGAGGTCACCGGTGAGTGAGAGGATGAGCTGGGTGTCAGCGTAGGAGATAATGTTGAGACCGCGGGATCTGATGATCTTTGCGAGGGGGGGGGGTCATGTAGATGTTGAACAGGGTTGGACTGAGGGATGATCCTTGGAGCACGCTGCATATGATGCCCTTGGGGTCAGAGTTGAAGGATGGAAGACAGATGCTCTGAGTGCATCCTGAGACGAATGAGAGAATCCACTCGAGGGTGTGTTGTTTGATGCTGATTTTGTGGAGTCTGTTGAAGAGGGTGTAGTGGGAGGCTGTGTCGAACACCGCAGAGAGGTCAAGGAGGATCAGGGCCCCCATTTCTCTTTGGTCAAGGAGGATTCTGTTCTCGTCAGTGGCGGCGAACAGTGTAGTCTCAGTGCTGTGGTTGGCACAGAATCCTGATTGTGAGGCATTGAGCAGGTGGTTTCGTTCAAGGTGGTTGGGGAGTTGATGGTTTTCTCGAACTGTTTTTGGGTATGGGAGCAGGGAAATTGGTCGGTAGATTTTGAGGTCGATGGGGTCGGATGAGGGCTTCTTTAGGAGGGGTCTGACTTCTGCATGTTTCCATTCGTCTGGGAAGGTAGCTGTGGTGATGGAGGTGTTGAGGATGTTGGTGAGTTCCGTGCCGAGAATTTTGGCGAGTTCCGTGCCAATCGGGTTGGCTTTGAGGTTGAAGAGGTGGTGGGGGCAGGGGGCAGTGGGTGTCCCGGAGTGGATGGATGACATGATGGTGGTCTGAATGTCAAGTGGCGTCCATGTTGTTATGTTAGGGCATTGTTTGCCGGTTGGATGAGGTTGTTTTGCTGATTGTGGTGGGATGGAAGTCAAAGTTGTTGTAGATGGTGGCAATCTTGCTGTGGAAGTGGTCGTAGAGGGAGTCGCAGAGTTGCGGGGGAAGGGTGGACAGTGTTTTCTGAGGCTGCTGGGTTGGAGAGTTCCTTGATGATTTTGAAAAGTTCCTTAGTGTGGCTTGCCGTGGCGTCAATGCGGTCAGTGAGGGCCGCCCTTTTGGCATCCTTGAGGTGCCGGTGATAGTCGCTGAGGGCTGTTTTGTGCGCAGCTCTGTCGGAGGGGTCCTTGGTGATGTGCCATCGCTTCTCGAGTCTGAAGCAGTTCCGGTTGGTGGTTCGGAGCTCAGGAGTGTACCAGCTGGCTTGCCTTGAGGTTTTGTTGGTTGTGTTCTGTTTCAATGGGGCGACTCTGTCGATGCTGTTGCTGATCCGGGCTCTCGGTTACCTTGTTCTAGCTACGGTGGGTGGTACTGTGGTGCTTTGTGGTGGTGTGTTGAGCGGTGGAGATGGTAAGGTGGACGATATAGTGGTCGGTCCAAGTGAGCTCTGTTGTGTGGGTGAGTTTGATACTGTTGCTGGAGGAAAAGATGGTGTCAAGTCTGTGCCCAGCTATGTGGGTGGGTTCAGTGACTAGTGTGAGGCCAAGGTTGTTGAGGTTCTTCAGAAGGGAGGTGGAATTGGCGTCCTTGGGGTCCTCTATGTGGAAGTTGAGGTCGCCGAGCAGGACGTAGTGGAGGGAGTCGATGGGGAGGGCGATGAAGTTGGCGATGGCTTCGCAAAAGGCTGATCCGGGTCCCGGTGGTCTGTATGCAAGGGTGTCTCTTATTGCGGCATTGGTGTCGGTTTATAGTAGGAAATTGAGGTGCTCCATGAGGGGTGTTGAGTCGTCGTTCATGGCTGTGCATTGGATGGATTCCTTGTATATGATGGCGATTCCTCCACCTTGTTTGTTGGGGCGGTCTTGGTGTATCATTTTGTAACTGTTGGGAGGGACGATGTCAGGGTTCGAGGTGGGGGTTGAGCCACGTCTGGGGCGAGGGTGGTGATGGTGTTTCAGATCTCTGTGGCGTGTTTGCCGAGGGATCGTATGTTGAGCAAGATGCATTGGAGTAGTTCCGAGTTGTTGGTGGTCGTCCAGGCAGTAGTGGTGCAGGGTTCGGCTTGAGTTGAAGGTCCTGTGTGGCAGGAGAAGCGGCAGTGGTAGCAGGCAAAGTGTACATTCGTTGAGCTTGGACAGGACGTGAAGCAGTGGGAATTGCGGTGTCGAGAGTTAAGAGACTGGAGTTCCTCGATGGAGTAGTGGCGGATGGTGGGAGGGCCAAGGGTCCTGGTGCTGGGCGCGATCCAGGCTTGCCTTTGGCGCGTCAGTGGTGCGACCCCGCTGTGGCCATGATTAAATAGGTCTGTGAAAGGGGCGCTAGGGAGGCGGGAATCGGGTGGAGCGGGGAAATGACGAGGTGGGAAAATGGCGAGGCGGCCTGGGGCACAGGAACTTGATGCGCTGGCTGGGGGTGCATTCTGCTGTTTAGGCAGTCGTCAGGAGCGGTGACTGTTGACAGCAGGGGTAGTTGGCGAAGACCTGCTCACAAAGGCTGCGCTGCGACCTTCCTTAAATAGGCCTGCGGGAGGGGCGCTTGGCAGGCAGGAAGCGGGTGAAGTGGGAAAATGGCGAGGCGGCCTGGGGTACAGGAACCTGAGGCGCTGGCTGGTGGTGCAGTCTGATGTGCAGGCAGTCGTCAGGAACGATGACTGCTGTCGGCAGGGAGAGCTGGCGAAGACCTGCTCACCAGGGCCACGCTGCAGCCTTCTTTAAATAAGTCTGCGGGAAAGGCGCTGGGAAGGTGAGAAAATGGTGAGGCGGGAAAACAGCGAGTTGGCCTGGGGCACAGGAACTTGAGGCGCTGGCTTGCGGTGTAGTCTGCTGTGCAGGCAGGCGTCAGGAACGGTGACTGCTGATGGCAGGGAGAGCTGGCGAAGACCTGAATGTTTACTTTGCACCTCTTGCAACTCTTGTAGAAGCCTGGGGCTTGTGGATGATTTCCTATGCTGATGATACTCAGCTTCTTCTGTCCTTTCAGGATAATAATGTGGAAGCTTTGAATTCTTTTAAAATTTGTTTAAAATCGGTGTGAGAGTGGATGAACAACAAGTGCCTTAAATTGAATTCCGGTAAAATGGAAATCCTTTTCTTTGGCATCAGCAGGCCTTGAAAAATCATAAAAATGTTACTAGACCTGCAGGTCTAGTGACTTAAAAAAGCTACTTTACCAAATTATGTGATCCTGGGCAAATATTTTTATTCACTTAGCTGCCTTTTTTTTCTCTTTATCACATATGAGAGCACCTTCAAATACACGAGTTCAGCATGTCTGCTGTACAAAAAACACTTCTGTTTGATTTAATAGACTAAACATTTGCTCCAATAATAATACAAAGCTAGCCACATATAGGATACACATGACTGCTGACTTGCCTCTTCGTTCATTAACCGCATTGTCATCAGGACGGGGGCAGGAATGTTTCTCAAATCATGTTGAAAAACTATCACTACGTACCTGAAGCATGAAGTGGTAGCACACTTCTTTGTAGTCAGCAGATTTTCAATTGAAATGGCCACAACATTTCCCCGCTGATATGTGGTTTTACTGATAAAACTATATAGTGCATAATGTTTCTAAATCGAGTTCCTGCAAATATTTGTCATTTGCACATCACCAAGTCAATTGTTCTGATTTGTTTTGCTCCTATTTAAATCTTTGTTTGCATTAAACTTCTGAATTATAAAAAAAAAAATATTTCGTAATTCCTGATATATTTTGAAATACTTGTACTATTCATGTACAAGCTGTTTGAATGTTGTGTTTTAGAAAAAAAAACTGCCATCTTACAGCCTTTTGTTTCCCAACGATTGTCAGACAGCTCACTTGACAGAAACCTTTAACTGTATTAAGACCGAGAACAGTAAGCACCATTTTCCAGGATAAGATGCGAAACAATTAGTAAACAGGTAAACTGACATTTGACCTCTGTCCTTGAACAGACAGCAAGTGTGTCAAGATAAAAACAAGATTTAAAGGTGTCTTTATTGCTCATTCATTTTCTGAATGAACAGAACACCTGTTCCTTCCAGCTTAAGTTTACTGTAAGGGAAGAATTAGTGCTAAAAATAGCTTGACCTGATAAAATCTGACTAGCTATAGTGAGTGGGTTAGTAGATTTTTCGAGGCCTGATCAGTCATTTTCCAGATTTCCATAACTGGTGGCCTTCCGAGCTTGGTACCAATCTCCCCCCCTCCTGTACCATCTCCGACTGTGATAAGTTTATGCTTTAAATGTGACTCAACTTGTCTTTTGAACCGTAGGTTAAAGCTGTTTCTGCAAGCTGCTTTGCCCCTCTGAAATCTCTCTGGAGGATGCTCCATGTGGTCCCTGAGGCCACCCGTAAGACTACTGTCCATTCTTTGGTTACTTCCAAGTCAGACTGCTTGAACAGCTTATATCTGGGCCTTCCGTCCAACTTGCAGCACTGACTGCAGATTATTCAAAATGCTGCAGCGCGTCTTATCCTGAAGGTTCCGGCGCGTCTATCAGTTTCTGCCAACTGCATTGGCTGCCGAATTAAATTCAAGGCACTCATTTTTAACGCTTCGATTCTGTGTTTTCGGTATTGTTGTTCGGCTCTAGGTCCTTTTCGGAACCTTGCTGCTAGCGCCCTGACGATTCCTCAGAAGCAGCTGTGCGCTTTACAAATCCTATTGTATTGTATAACATGACCTTTCGTAGAAGTAGTGCTTCAATTACAATAGCCAATGATCCAGCGCTAACAATAAAAATTATTCTCCTATATGCTTCGGTCATCCAGGTGCATCTATTCCTCCAACACACAAACTATATCCATATGACGGTGGGGCCCATAACACCGCACATACATTCACTTACTCATTTATTCCCTGGATTTCCTCCGTCCTTAACCTAGGAGAAAACGATTCGCTGGAAGGAGACGGGATACCTCTTTTAACATGACATAATGTTTCTCATTTGCTTTAAGGTATTCCGCTCATTGGTCGATGGACCAACTAGTAGGAATCAGTTGATGGTGATTAAGACCAGCTCAATCACAATAAACTCTTTATAAATTTACCTTAATCATTGAGCTAAAGAATCACGGAGTCATTTGTTTAAAGAATAATAAAGTTTATATAAAGTTTCGAAGCAAGAAAATGAGGTTAAGCTTATTATTCAGATTATTACATTTATCATCAATATAAGAATAAATTAAAATTGCAATGCATATCTATTAGACGGAAAAATAAAGTTATCATAGTAAGAACTCTAAAAGATCAATCTATCTGTCTTGGGAAAATCTAATAGTTCTAAATGAAAAATCTATCAGGAATAAAAAGGTTCTCCTAAAGCAGCATCTTATACTCAACTGGAAAAGAAAAATAGCAGCAGCAGCATCAGCTCGTCAGCATCAGCAACCGCAACTTCACCCATCTACAGCATCTGACTTCTCCAGCATCTGCTCTCCAGCAACTAACTTTCCAGCATCTCCCCCTCCCACCAAGAGTAGGTCTTCTTATACCCTAATTCTAGCTTACTGAATAAAAATGTTGCATCTTCATGGCGTGATTCTTTCTCATTGGTTCACTCAGGCCCATATACATTTTAATCAAACTTCCTTGTCTTAACCAGTTCCTTGTGGAATGTCCATGCTTGCATCGTTTCCCACAGTTCATGACATTGCTCATCCGTTTCGATCAGTCCAATTTGTATCTTTTTCTGCTACTTTTTAGATTCAATAGTTCCGTCCATTTATTCAGTTTTACTTCTCACGCTTCTTGCTGATCATCTTGGCACACATCTGCTCAGAAAGGTCACAATAGCCTTGACCATACTTCCGTCTTAGCCTCTCAGCACGAACACGTGATCATCCTTTTCCCCAGCCTTTCTTCTCTACCACACGGTTTCCTGCTCATGCGTACTCTAGCAAATGGCGGCCATTTTATATCGCTGCTCAGCGGGCCTAAGCGCACTATTTTCAAAAATAAACAAAATATTGTTAAAATAAAGAATATAAACCCTTTCGTTTCCCTCCCGTCTTTCTACGTACCCCAATTAGGTATTACCTAGCAGAAAGCAACATATAAAGCAGTCCCTTACTTACCATCGCTTTATTTTGCAACCACACGTTTTATTTAAAAAGCACAGATCATGCGTTTATTATTTTATTAGTACGCAAATATTATGTTATGTTAGACACGTAAACAATTATAAGTTGATTATTTTGCACACAAAATAGCGTGTTACCTTTAACCCTTTTACATGTAACATACATTGTTGGTTATTTACTTAAACGAACATGTTTATTAATTATTTTACGAAAATTATTAGGATGTTAAAATTTTTTCATTTACCCTGCTCCATCAACTCCCCCCTTTGGTGATTTTTAATATCACCACAAAACCCAAGTTATACAATTCTTTCAGACAGCATATATCTTTTATCCGTTTGCTTTTGTTAGTTTACACAACTGTATCCCTTTCAACTTGTCTCTTCGTCTTCTTGTACATGTTCTCTTTTATTTCTTCTAACTCTATTTCACCCATTTCTCTCTCTCCTTGTTTATCATGTTTTCTTTTTTTATTTTATTTTGTCTTCTTCTTCTCTTTATACATGTGATTACAAGCTTCAGTACTAAAATTATTAATATTATCATGGTTGCTATTATTATAACTTTCCCTATTATTAATCCACTCATTCTTGTTAACCAATTTATTACTGAAGAAAACCCTTTACCAAGTTTTCCCCATGCACTTTCAACCTCCAGTGGAACAAGTTCTTTGTGCAAACTTGTAATATTTGTTATATACTTTTGTATATTTTCACTTTTATCTGGAATGTAAGTGCAACAATGTTGGACTTTCAGCATTCCACAGACTCCGCCCTCTTTTGCCAAAAGAATGTCAAGGGCAAGTCGATTTTGCATCACCATAGCTCTCATGGCAACCATCTCGATATTTACCATTAAGAACCCTCCAGCAGTATCTGTAGATAAACGATCTACCACTGTGGATAATTTCCGAATTCTAAATGCATTCAAAGATATTCCCACTGCTGGTATCAATGCGCCAAAAATATCACCTACTATTTCTGAAAAACTTTCCTTTTTCTACGTGTAAAGGTATTTATCATTTTGTGTGTTCCTTTTTCTTTTCTATCCATATGAAAAATCTTTGGAAAGACCAGGCCTAAATAACATGACCCATACCAATGGTCCGGCAACCTATAATAAGCCCTATTTCCGCAAACATAATAGATCCCTGGAAATATTGGATCTTTTCCCCCTTTGAATCTCCATCCGCTTAAAATTTGATAATTGTCATGGCAAATACTGGAACCCACAAAATAATTGTCATATCTTGTCTTATTTCTTCTAATGCACAACCTTCCCTGTTGGGGCCAATCCAGAGTCATAGCTGCATTTGTCTTTTTCTTGTCATGATTGTCTTCCTCAAACGCCCAAAGAGGTGTTTTTGTCTCTTCTATCACTTTTCTTTGAAATTTCACTCTTCTCTCTTCAACCATCTCTAAAAATACTTTTTCTTCCTTCTTTAACTCACAGGTAAGGTTGTATTTTACTATATTATCTAATGTTAAAATCTTATCTTCTAAAAAATATTCTCCAAACGTTTTCCCTCTTTTATTTTGTTTAGCTCGGGAACTACAGAAACTTTCGCAAAAATCTTATCTATGTCAGTGTAATAATATTCTAATCTACCTGTTTTATAAAATAAACTTGCTAAAACACTACATGTTATTCCATACGTCAAAGGGAGGTGATGATAAGTCACACCCTCTGCTACAGATGCAGGCAACTGCATACAAACATAGCAATCTCTTACATCCATTGTTTCGACATACTCATATAATAATTTAGTAAAAACATTCTTAGAAAAATCTGTTATTGATTTGTCCTTGTGTAATTCTGCACTACTTTTTAATATAACTGGTTCTTGAGTGTTAGCTCCTTTTTCTTTCTCGGTGTTATTAGAAGTTTCTACTACAGCTAAACTAATTGGAATAGTGATTGCTAAAACCACCCATACTGTCATTAATAATCCTGTACAAAAGCAGCACATCTTACACCATCTACTTAAAAACTCACATTTACATTTTCTATCTCTAGTATTCTCCATTTTGGTTTATAACCTTATTTATTTGTTTTCCAGAAAATTGTGTCACTACACCTCAGGAATGACTTATTTGCCACTCTGTACTCCAATGTTTTGTCTTTGCTTGGTACTTTCTTTTAATTCTTTTTCAGAATTCTTTCTTTGTCATATCCGGTAGAAATTCGTCAGATCCAGTGTTTTTGTCAAGTCCGGTAGAAACTGTTTAAACTTCTTCAGGTTTGTTGCACCTCACCTTCACCCATTAGGTTTCTTTGTTCTGGGTTCTCGTGAGTGTTCTTTTCTTCTTTGATATCAGTCAAAGCAAGATACAACCATTCAGGCGATCTATACTTCGGATTTACCTTCTTTACTCTTTTCGTTTTCTGCAAGTGTTTTCCACCTTGTTTTTCTTGCTCTCTCTGACTTATTTCATTCACTTGTTCAGCACTTTTCCCATCTAACCTTATGATTCTGTATCTTAATTTTCTTACTTCGTTGGGCCAATTGTCTCCTTTTCTTGGCCTTTTTGCCTCACTTCCTTTTTCCTCTCTTTCTGTTTTCCAATTTTTTTCTTGACTCTAGTTTTTGGTTTCTTTCTTCAGACTCTGTTTCAATTCTTTCGTTATTGCCTCTTATTTTGAAACTTATAATTTCATTTTCTTCCTCTACTTGTGGTTCTTTTCTTATCTTCCTTCGTTCACCTATTTCTGTCCCTCCTCGAGGTTCTTCCGAATTTTTGTCAGTCTCTCTATCTGCTTCTAAATTTCCCTGTTCTTTTGTTTGACTATTTGTCCCTATTGCTCCTCGGGGATCTTCCGAATTTTCTAATTTTCTGTTTGAAACTCTCCCTTCTGCATCTATTAATATTATCTCCGAAGGATTTTTACCACAACTTGTACTTGGTTGCTCACTGTTACTATCTTCTGGCTCAGTTTCTTCTCTTATGCTTTCAAATTTTCCAATTTCTTTTCAGAATTTCTTCACAATCCGAATGATCTGTATCAGATTCTGAACTGGTATCTGATATTTCCAGATGTCGACTTACAGGTCGATCTTCAAGTTCTGGAACTTCAGCTATTTCCTCTACTTCTTCTGTCGTTGCACTTGTAGTTGGGTCTTCCAGATGTCGACTTACAGGTCGATCTTAAGGTTCTGGCACCCTGTTTATTTCTTCTTCTGCTTATGATGCTGAACTGTTATCCAATACTTCCAGATGTCGACTCACATGTCGATCTTCAGGTTCTGGAACTCTGATGGTGTGACTGGCATGCACCCAGTGTTTCACTCCTGCACACTTGACTGCAGTGGTTGTCACCAGGATCACTTGTCGTGGTTCGTCCCAGCGAGGAACCAAACAGTTTCTTCTCCTGTGGACTTTTATGCGGACCCAATCTCCTGGATTCAAGTCGTGAGCTGGTTTTCTTTCAAGAGTGGTCGCATCCGGTCCAACCTGATGAAACACAGAACGCACCACATCAGCCAATCCTTTGCAATAATCCAGCACTAGATCATCAGTTATAGTCAGTAGTTTGTTGACAGGTACTTGTGCTTGTCTCATTGCTCGTCCCATAATTATTTCATGGGGACTGAGTCCAGTTTTCCTTTCCGGAATACTTCTGATTGTCATTAAAACTAATGGCAAGGCATCTGGCCATTTAAGTCCTGTAGCTTGACACATTTTTCCTAACCTGTTCTTAATTGTTCCATTCACTTGCTCTACTATTCCAGAAGCCTCTGGTCTGTATGCACAATGCAGTTTCTGTTTAATACGAAGTGCTTCACAAATCAGTTTAACTAATTCATTTTGGAAATGTGTTCCTCTATCTGTTTCAATCGTGACTGGAAAACCATACCTCGGAATGAATTCTCGCAGCATAAGTTTTGCTACCGTTATTCCATCATTCCTCTGGTTGGGTATGCTTCCACCCAACGGGAAAACAAACAGATGACCACTAGGACATACCTTAGTCTGTTGCAAGGTGGCATTTCAATAAAATCCATTTGCATTCTAGTGAACGGACCTCCTTCTCGTCCTATTGTTCCTAGACTCACTACTGTTTTCCTTCCTGGATTTAACTGTTGACAAATAAGACATCTCTGACAAAGACTCTCAGCTATGGCTCTGAATTTTGGATTATACCATGTTTGTCTAAAAAGTCTGATCATTGAACTCTCCCAATATGGGCTTGTCCATGGTACATCCATGCCATGTCAGAAATCATGCTATCAGGCATAACTGGTCTTTCATCTCTGTAAACCCAAACATCATTTTCTTCATGTTTTCTACATCCTGCTTTTATCCATGTATCTTTTTCCTCATCATCTGCAGCTTCCTGTAACTGTCTCACCTCATCCCATGTCTCAACAGGGTTAGTAAAAAGCAAAGGACTAGAAATATGCTCTCTTCTCGACTTTTGTTTAAAGAAACCACATTCTTTGCACAGTACTGTGCAATCTCGTCAACATATTTATTACTAACAGTTATGTAGTCTTCCCCATTTTTATGTGCATTGCACTTCACAACAGCAATCTGTTTAGGCAGCTGTATCGCCTCAAGCAACTTTTTCACAAAATCTCCATTTCTAATTGGCGTTCCTGCAGACGTCAAGAAACCTCTTTGTGACCAAATCTGACCAAAATCATGCACCACCCCAAAGCCGTACTGGCTATCTGTCACAATCGTAACCCGTACATTTCTTCCCAACTTACATGCTTGAATCAGAGCTACTAGTTCTGCGACTTAGGCAGACCGTATCCCTTTCAGACAAGATGCTTCCATTACAGTTGCTACAGTGCAAACCGCATATGCTGCACTTAGAACTCCATCATTCGTTCTCAAACATGAGCCATCCACAAACAGAATATAATCTGATTCCTTTAAGGGCTCATCTCGTATGTCTTATCTCGGTTTGTACAATATTCAAGCACATTCAGACAATCGTGATCTACTTCATCCATTTCAATTATACTTTCTTCATCTGGTAAAGATGTCGAAGGATTCACATGCATACATCGGTCAATGGTCACATTATCTGCACTCAAAATTACTTTTTCATACCTAGTCAGCCGACTATGTGTCATGTATTGGGTTTTCGTTCTTGTCAGGAGAATTTCCACAGAATGGGGAACATATACTCTCAGTGGATATCCCATCACTATGCCTTCACTCTGTTCCAGACTCACACAAGTAGCAGCAACTGCTTTCAAACATCCAGGCAACGCTTTCGCTACAGGGTCTAAAACAGCTGAAAAATATGCAATGGGTCTTTTCATAGTTCCATGTCTCTGTACCAAAACTGAAAATGCGCATCCATCTCTTTCACTGCAATACAGCTCAAAATCTTTCTCATAGTCAGGCATTCCTAATGCTGGAGCCTCACACAATTTCTTTTTCAGCTCTCTGAATGCTTTCATTTCTTCATCATTCATTTCAAACGGATCTTTAACATCCTTCTTTGTCAGTTTTTGCAATGGTTTAGCAATCAGCGAAAAACCGCTTATCCATTGTCGACAATATCCAACCATTCCCAGAAACATTCTTACCTCTCTCTGCGTCATTGGAGCTCTCGTTCCTTGAATCATTTTTATTCTTTCAGTCGTTACCTTTCACACTCCTTTCTCAATTTTATGCCCTAAATACTGGACTTCTTGTTGACAAAACTGTAATTTTGATGGGGACACTTTATGTCCTCTTTTTGCTAAATGATTCAGCAAAGCAATTGTATCATTGACACATGCTTCTTTCGTTTTTGATGTCACCAGTAGGTCATCAATATACTGAACCATCACTGACTTTTCTGGCATTTTTAAATCTTCCAACGATTTCTTTAGAATCTGATTAAAGATTGAGGGACTTTCTGTGTACCCTTGAGGAATTCGGCACCATGCCAAAATACGCTCTCCAAACCTAAACGCAAATAATGGCTGGCTATCTGGATGCAATGGAATAGAGAAAAATGCATGACATAAATCAATTACTATGTACCATTCTGCTTCACGTGGAATCTGGTATAGAATCACAGCAGGGTTCGGTACTATTGGGCAACAAGGCACAACAATTTTGTTTACCTTCCTCAAATCCTGTACAATTCTATATGTTCCGTTTGGCTTTTTCAGTCCCATTATTGGCGAATTACATGGACTGCTCATGATTTCTTTTAGAATCCCTTGTTCAATCATTTTATTTATTACTGGCGTTATTCCTTCAATTATTTCTGGTGTCAATTTATACTGGGGCGTATTTGGGTAACTCGTTCCCTCTTTCACTGTTATTTTAACGGGATCTACTTCTTTCATTAATCCTACATCTTCTCCTGTGAAGTCCCACACTTCTTCTTTCACTGTCTTTTTCAATTCAATTGGGATTTTCTCTGCATCAAATACAGGAAACAAATCATTTACTTCTGGTTCTAAATTCACCATTGTCATTTTATACAGCACATCTTCATCTGGGGTCTGAAATGCAATTCCGTCTGGGGTACAATAGATAGTGCAATTCATCTTGCACAATAAATCGCGTCCTAAAAGGTTCACGGGACTACAATCGCATACCACAAATCGGTGCATTTCACTAAATGGACCAATTCTTACCTCCACTAATTTAGTAAGAGGCGTCTTAATTTGCTGATTTGAAACTCCAACTACTTGGATATGTTCACCTGAGAGAGGAAGGTTTGGAATTTCCACTGACCTAACAGTAGAACGGGTAGCTCCAGTGTCAACAAGGAATGTTACATTTGCACCATTCACTTCTCCATCCACAAATGGACCAGACTGATCTACCTCTAGAGTTGCGCCAAGCACGCACTCTTCCCCTCTCCTAGGCACCGTCAGAAACTTTCATCCGTGTCATCCTCATCCTGTCGTAACCAATATTGAGAAATTGCAGCTGCAAGCGGCAACTGTGTTACCTGTTCTCCTCCGTAGAATCCTGTTTCTGCACTGTATTTCTGTTGGTTAACACTCTTGGGAAGTGGTGGTTGTGGCACCTGACTCTGTTGAGTAACTACCTCACTCTGCACCTGTGAATTTAATGATTGATTTTCCACATTAGGTTTTGGAGGAAATTTACACTCGTTTCTCCAATGCCCTAGCTTTCCGCAGTTGTGGCATGGCCACTTTTCCTTTGCCTCATCTATGCTCATTTGTCCTTTTCCTTTACCTATATTTGGTCGAGATCTAACCTGTCCTGCTTCATTACCGGTATTACTCAATTGAGCTTCTTGCTTCTCTGCAACTTTCACCTGTGCCCACATGGCTTTTTCTTTCAATTTTCGCTGTCTACTCTCAATATCATCACTGCAATACTTAGCATAGCTCAAAACCTCATCTACTGTGCTATTCTGCCAGCAAATCATATGCTGCTTAATCATTTCACTTATCTCTGGTTTCAATCCATACACAAATCTATATACAAAATGACTCATATCCTTCTCATTTAGTGTCTCATAACCACTGTACTGTTTGAAAACCAACAACAGCCTCTCGTAATAAGCATGCACTGATTCTTTACTTTCATGTGTTGTTCTGTCTATTTTTACCCAATCTGTTTCTTTTGGTGGAATCTTATTCTTCAAAAAGGTAATTACTTGGTCATACTTCCTCATCACTTCTGGTCCTGGCGCTCCTGTTTTAGCATCCCTTGGATATTCTACAGTTGGCCAATCAATAGTAATCTTACATTCTGTCCACAAATCAGCTGGCACTACTATATCAAACAATCCATCCAAGTCTATCCACAACACTTTTGACACCTTAACAAATCTTTCCACTTGTCTGTACCATTCTACTGGCTTCTCTCTCAACTTTGGGAAGTCATTTGTAAATGACAGTATATCCTGTCTAGTCCATGGAACATGCACATAACTACCACATGGAGTTTCTCTCATCGGGTACTCCCTTACAACTGGTTCCTTATCTGTCACTGCAAAAGCCAAAGATGCTTTATCTGTTGTTTTCTCGTTCTTTTTCGTCCATCTATTTCTCCATCTATCCACATCACCCCATTTTCTCAATAAAACAATTAACTCTTTTATTTGGGTCAGTCTTCCTGATGTGTTCAAATTCTCTATATCTTTCTCACAAAAATCTACTCTGTATGGTTTCTGCAACGTTCTCACTTTTACAAACTCTACTCCTAGTTCATTTGCTGTCTCTTCCAACTTGTCATGTAAATTTCTAGCTCTCCAAGTAAGACTCTTGCACAAAAACATAATCTCATCATCCTGATCATTTTTTAATTTTTCTGTACCAATTGTTCCTAAAATCAATTCTTCCATGTCTATTTTCAACCTAATTACATCTAATGGTTTTACTTCTGTTTCTTTTGTTTTTAGCGCTTTCATCCATTCATTTAACTCATCTGGAGTCGGACCTACAGGCGTACTATTTAATTCTATCCAATTGCTACTTCTTTCTGGTGTCCCTGATGCAGACTCCGTCACCATAGGTATTCTCCTAACTTCATTCTCATTTATCGTCAAATTAGTAGGTGGGCTTGGTCTATAGGTACTAGCCAAATGGTGTGCACCTTCATTATTCAGTTCCATCCCTTCTCTTTTTCTTTGCAAATGTGAATTCATGGGAATCACTAAAGAACGTTCATCAATTTTCTGATTCTCAAAAATTGGCATCACTGGACCTATTGTTACTGGTACAGTTACAGCTTCCATATTCTTTGTCAATGCTCTTATTTTCTCAGTCAATTCTCTTGTGGTTTTTGCTAATTCAGTTGCATTGTCACTTTCTATCTCTTCATTTTGTGAAGTTTTTAATTGATCTTGTGACCTATTTATCTCATCTCTTCGTTCGGGATTTTTATTCCTCCCAGTTTCCATTGGCGGTGCATTAGGTGTCACCACCGCAGAAGTCTGTTGGTATGGAGGTGGGTTTCTGTTTAAAATATCTTCCAGCAATTCGTCATCCGTTTCACTACCACCATACACATACTTTTCTATAACTACATGTTTCTTTTTCTCTGTACACTTTCTCTTTGCTTCTTCCTCAACTGTAAAAGCTGGAAACAAACCTCCGGTCATATTTGCACATCTCCAACGCTTTATTCTGTCCTCATGATTTACTCCCCATAACCTTCCAGGCACAAACTCATGATTCTTTAATCCTCTGAATCTCTCTCGCTCATACATCTCATCTTCCCATTCCGTTAAAGCTTCAAACTGTGTCGGTCTAGGTTCTAATATTGCCATCTTTTCTCTCAAGTTTCGTAGTACAGCTACATTAAATGAACCATTCTCAGGGAAAGCCAATGCTCCATCATTTTTGGTATATTTTGTCCAATTTTCTAACCATATGCATGTATGATATCCATATTTCAGCATCATATGCGAAGCTGGTGATTTCGGCGGAGGAATTATTTGTCCCTCTCTAGTTACTACCTTTTTTGTCTTTCTTAAAGAAATTCTTAACTTTCGACATCCATGACGTTTTCTCTCTACCGTATTCATAATATGACATGATTCACAATCGCTTTTTCTCCTCAAACGATCCGCAATTCAATCACTGTTCTCTATGCGTTATTCGGACCAATACTAGCGCGACTCACACTAACACTCCAATCACAAACTTCCACGTCACTTAGGCTATTCGACCAATCCTAGCGCGACTCACACCAACACTCCAATCAGAGCGATTTCTGTCTACCGCGCACTGTCCAATCCCAGCGCGGCTTTTGTCTACGTCAGTTCTGCTCCTGTTTCCGTGTGACTAACGCACTGTCCAATCCCAGCGCGACCCTTGTCTACGTCACTTCTGCTCTTGACCCCTCCTTTACAAAATTTATTGGCAATTTCTTTTTCGACAATTCTTCGTTAGTTACAACATTTAAAACACATTTCTATTGTCTAATTCGCTAAACCGAAAAGATAGTTCCGACCATTTACACAAGAACTCTGTATTTTCCAGTAGGCAGCGCTTACCTCTACCCTACCACAGAATTTTCAGTTTCGCCGATAAAGTAGCACTTCCCTCTACCTTACCCTTCTTTCAAGCAAACAGTAAACCCGTTTCTCTGGGGATAAAACACATGTGGAGACTATACTGCTCCTGAGAATTAAGGCCAGAGTTTCACAAGAAAACCGATCACTATTTCACTCACACACCTTTTATACGGAAAATGTCCCTATCATAACACAACCTGTGTTATCACCAATATGAACTCAGACAATGCACCATTCCATGTGACTTCTCTTGCCACACGTGTTCCACTTCCTACTTCCCGGAAGCGTGACAACTTACATATAACATAACGCGACTCAACATAAAGTGTTAGACATGAACTTATCAATAATCACCAAACTAATCTATAGAAACCATAACTCTGCTACCAAGAAATCTGATCCAGCGCTAACAATAAAAATTATTCTCCTATATGCTTCGGTCATCCAGGTGCATCTATTCCTCCAACACACAAACTATATCCATATGACGGTGGGGCCCATAACACCGCACATACATTCACTTACTCATTTATTCCCTGGATTTCCTCCGTCCTTAACCTAGGAGAAAACGATTCGCTGGAAGGAGACGGGATACCTCTTTTAACATGACATAATGTTTCTCATTTGCTTTAAGGTATTCCGCTCATTGGTCGATGGACCAACTAGTAGGAATCAGTTGGTGGTGATTAAGACCAGCTCAATCACAATAAACTCTTTATAAATTTACCTTAATCATTGAGCTAAAGAATCACTGAATCATTTGTTTAAAGAATAATAAAGTTTATATAAAGTTTCGAAGCAAGAAAATGAGGTTAAGCTTATTATTCAGATTATTACATTTATCATCAATATAAGAATAAATTAAAATTGCAATGCATATCTATTAGACGGAAAAATAAAGTGATCATAGTAAGAACTCTAAAAGATCAATCTATCTGTCTTGGGAAAGTCTAATAGTTCTAAATGAAAAATCTATCAGGAATAAAATGGTTCTCCTAAAGCAGCATCTTATACTCAACTGGAAAAGAAAAATAGCAGCAGCATCAGCTCGTCAGCATCAGCAACCGCAACTTCACCCATCTACAGCATCTAACTTCTCCAGCATCTGCTCTCCAGCAACTAACTTTCCAGCATCTCCCCCTCCCACCAAGAGTAGGTCTTCTTATACCCTAATTCTAGCTTACTGAATAAAAATGTTGCATCTTCACGGCGTGATTCTTTCTCATTGGTTCACTCAGGCCCATATACATTTTAATCAAACTTCCTTGTCTTAACCAGTTCCTTGTGGAATGTCCATGCTTGCATCGTTTCCCACAGTTCATGACATTGCTCATCCGTTTCGATCAGTCCAATTTGTATCTTTTTCTGCTACTTTTTAGATTCAATAGTTCCGTCCATTTATTCAGTTTGACTTCTCACGCTTCTTGCTGATCATCTTGGCACACATCTGCTCAGAAAGGTCACAATAGCCTTGACCATACTTCCGTCTTAGCCTCTCAGCACGAACACGTGATCATCCTTTTCCCCAGCCTTTCTTCTCTACCACACGGTTTCCTGCTCATGCGTACTCTAGCAAATGGCGGCCATTTTATATCGCTGCTCAACGGGCCTAAGCGCACTATTTTCAAAGATAAACAAAATATTGTTAAAATAAAGAATATAAACCCTTTCGTTTCCCTCCCGTCTTTCTACGTACCCCAATTAGGTATTACCTAGCAGAAAGCAACATATAAAGCCGTCCCTTACTTACCATCGCTTTATTTTGCAACCACATGTTTTATTTAAAAAGCACAGATCATGCGTTTATTATTTTATTAGTACGCAAATATTATGTTATGTTAGACACGTAAACAATTATAAGTTGATTATTTTGCACACAAAATAGCGTGTTACCTTTAACCCTTTACATGTAACATACATTGGTGGTTATTTACTTAAACGAACATGTTTATTAATTATTTTACGAAAATTATTAGGAGGTTAACATTTTTTCATTTACCCTGCTCCATCACCAATCAAACTCCGTTTCTAGGACATTCCTGTAACACTTACTTCTTATTACAGCCTTTTAGTTTGGGCAGTGCAAAGAAATGAGCTCGCGCATTAGGAAAACATAGGAACACAATAGCTTGCTTTGACAACAGTGCAGAGCTTCGGTTGAGCGACCTTGACATTGTTACAATAAGGCATCCTTCCCCATTCCTTCCAGAACAGATTAGAACAATATACAGAGACCGTGGGTGAGGTTGTATTTTCGTGGAATTCCTGAAAATAGAGAATGACACATTCATGTAAAAAGCTCGTACATGTTAAACACGTTTTTCTTCAATAAATGTAAATTATTTTACACCCAAATTAATCATTAATTTCTAATAAATTAAAAGTTTTTCACATAAATTTGGTATTTTTGTGATAATGCAAACAGTGTCTTTGTCAATTAACTTTCAGCTGCCAACTAACAATGTGCAGGTATTCAAGAGTTTTTTTGTTTTTTTTGTACCTATGTTCATACTTTCACCTCTTTTCAATAACTGGGATATGTGAACATAAATAAAATTGGATTTTGCACATATTTAAAAGACTCCCGGAGGATTGATTCAGTGAAATTCCATATGTTGGACTGATTTTTGGACTCTTTGGTGGATGTTGTTGATAAACTGTACTTGGAATAGAATATCTATATAAAAGAAACGTTATTTGATATAATTACGCTCCTTTTCAATATATTCTTTCTGGAACAAAGTGGTTCTGTGTAAGTCCCACTCTTATACACATTTTCCAGACATGGGATGTCGACCTATTGTCTAAGGGCCTGGAAACGGGATCCAATGTGTAAGGTTTGATGTGGTCCTCTTTCTAATGGCATTTCTTTTCTGGCTGCAGCCTGTGTGCAAGGTGCTGGCTGTCACTGCAGGCACCGATGATGCTGGCTCCAAGCAGCAGTATCCAAATCATGGGCACAATGAAATGTGAGGACATTGGCTATCATCAGCCTTCTTGAAGAAGCCTTCAGGGTAGACAAAATGTCATGCCCTGCCTGGGAACTTCCCCGATTTTAGTAGCCAAACAACAAGAGAATTGGCTGGCTCACCAACAGTTAAGCTTCAAATGTAAATAAGCAACTTCCTACCCAGCCTAGATAGTCCATCTTTGGTTAAGAAAGAAGGGTCAGTCATTCAGATTTCAAGTGAGAAGAGCTAACATTGATTACTATTATCTGGAATGGAATGCATGACATTGATTGCCTAGGCCCTCTTTGGTCACATACCATATGTTTTCGAACATCAGTCCACTTGGTTTATCTTATAACTACTTTCAGGATCCCATGACCCAGGGGGACAGCGATCTCATGTTCCTTATTCACATTGGTCCTTAAAATGTTTGCAGGTTAGTGGCCGCTATTAGGGACTGGCACGTCATGAGCAACTACGTCCTCTGGAAATGGTCAGTCACATTCTGCTGCAAAATTGACAAAGGGTGGGGGAGGGGGATAGGACAGTGTGTGCCCCACACACTGGGGTCCGAATGCGTAAACTTGTCCTTTTACCTTGACTTGACTTCTCTGAGGTAGGACCGACACCTTCCTGATAGATTGGTGTCTGCCAGAAGGGTCCCACACTGGAAGAAAAAGGCGGATTGCAGGAAAAAAAACTGAGAACAAATCTGGTTTGCAAATACCAAAAAATGACAGAGCAAAAACTGACGATGTCCTGAGAACTGTAGATGGATCCTTGGGCAAGGAAGGCACCAAACAGCATTGTAGGAAAGCATGGCGCTAAAAAGCTACTCCGAAAACCAAGCTAGGGGTGACGAACCTGCCCAAAAATACACAACTATGTTGCAAGCAGTCAGACGACATCCTACACCTCCTTAAATACGAGAAATCGGGAAGTAGAATGGCGAAGGGGACTGCCTGACGTCTTTGATTAAACTTCTGAAAGGACAAAAAAAGCAATTGGCATCAAGGATTGGTCTCTCTCCAGAATCTCCCAGCAGCTTCATCAAGGCAAGCTGTCCTTAGCACAGCTCTACAAAGGCCACTATACTACCAGCCAATGTTACAGTACGACTTGGGGAAGGAAGCTGACGCACCCCTGCACCGTGTGCAAGCAACCGCCAAGGCATCCCCCACCCTCCAGATAAGTTATGTGGTGGCCTTGGAAGCAGATACACGGCAGCAGGCCGGTGACGAGAGCTAGGTTTGCGCACTGGTAGCATCGCCAGGCGGGCACAACAATGCCTGCATGTTTCTTGCCACTGAATATTAATGTGTCCAGCTACACATTATTTTGAACGAATTTACTAATAAACACAATTTACATTTGTATTACTACAGTGCTAAGGTGTTATTACCATAGTAGAGCATAACTAACTTGAGGAAACACTTGCATTCTTAGAATCGCTATGTAGAAGAAACAACTGGGATCATACTATAAACTACCCATGAAAAAACCAGCACGGCACAAACCATTTATGCAGCTCCACTGACTGCAATATGCTGTTTATTGCCTTTGTTGACTGAGCGGAGGGAGCTTCTCTGCTCTGAATGGTGACAAAGAGCATATAATACCCAGCCATCCACAAATATATTACATGTGTAGACCAAGCCTTTCCAGCAAAGCATGTGTTGGGGAAACTTGAGAAATATTCAATTGCTTAGAGTATTTAGGTTTTTGAGAGACATAATACAATTATTAAGAAGGTTGGTAGACGTTTCTGTAGTGTGGTGTTGATTGCTATTAACTGCTGTGCTGGCTTACTTTTTTGATGTATTATAGTTTCTATGGTTTATCCAACTTAATAAATCATTTAAAAAAGCTTACGATTCATTATGAGACTAGCACAAAGCGGCAGCTTGTTCCAGAGATTTGGTTGTAGAACATCGAACAATCCGCCTCGGTATTGAATCTGCTTAAAATGTTGACTTTGAAGGGAAGCCTGCGAGCTAGAACACAAAAGCCTAACTGGGGTTGTTGGCCACAAGAAGCTCTGACAAAAACACAGTCCAGTTTGAAATAGTCCTGCTGAACCACACACCGCGCCTTGAACTGACCCCGTGCTTTGGATGGCAGCACAATAGGAAGTCTCTGACTATGATGAGTTTCTGCCACCTGCATTCTGGGTCCACTGAAGCTCTGGATCCCGCCCTTGTGGTCCACCATGATGCAGATTGTTACCATAGTCCAGGGCAATGAGAATACTGGCCTCACTCACCTTTGCCTTTAGTGGGCATGGGTAATATGGAAGGATGTTCTACTTTATGCAGAATACCGAGGGGTGATGCACATAGAGGCTGGTCTCAGCAGGTCTCCAGTAAGGAACCTCTGCCTGCCATTATCCTGCAGTCCTTGTCACTGCTTGCCACTTCAGGCACCTACACTGTTATTACTATGCCCTTGAACTCTGATGAGAGCCCAATACTTGTCAAGCAAGTTGTGATCACTCTTTAAAAAGCTGGCATTGACCTGGCCGTCCTAATGACCTATAAGTCTATAACTCCTGTGCAATGTCTCAGATCTTAGAGAGGCATGTTCCAAACTGGTTACTGAGGTACTGAAAGACCACACGCTTCTGGATGGTTCACAAGAAGGGCAAGTCTCTGTATGAATGATTGGGTGAGTTAGCTGGTGGAGTGCATGGATGGATGAATTGGATATCCATGCACCCAAACCTACCCATTCATCTCCCTAGCACTCTGTCCATTCGCTCTCACATTTACATTCCTCCTTTACCCCCACACACTCATGCACACAGCCCCACCACTCATCAATTAAAAGGGGTCAATACCAGATGGTCTGGGTGGGCAGATCCCTAGGAAGATAACTATCAAGGGGACAGTGTTTAAAGAGTCTACAAAATGCAGATGAACTGTAGTCCGCTCTCTATGGCGTAAACCAGAATGATGACCCACCTGATAAATGTGGTGAGGTGCTCCTGGCCTCAGTCAGGCTACTATACACTTACACCAAGGCCGTGTCAAGTACCACCTTCCCCCTTATGCCCCTGCCCTCTGCACCTACGACGCTGTAATGCAAGTCTAGCTTCATGCAGTGTAAGGTGTAAGGTCGCAGCAGAGGAAAGCTGAATAGGTAGTAGTCACTGTATGTCACTACATGTCTTGTCGGGTGGAACAGGCCTGCAGTGCATCTCTTATTTTAGAGGTAAGAGGATGGCCATATGCACAGTCATGTGATTAGGGCTTCACTGACAGAGACACTAGGGTCACTGCATGCAGGGCAGAGTATAAGGTCACCCTCCTCCGTATCACGTGACCAAAGAACATCGAAGAAATACTTCATTTGCATATGCACATCGCAAACTACATGATAGTTGTTTCTTTTGTCACATAGAAAAATCACATTACTCTGAGAATTTAATTCAATCCGCTGGGCAGTGTGCCATTAATAGAATTGTCGACACTCAATATACCCCTCATTGTTCAACTTAAAATGAAATTTAACATTGAATAATTTTAGGATTGCATAAATCCTGTTACATTTCATAAACCGCATGAATGCTGGTAAGTACTGTTTTATAAAAAGCTTTCTATAATTATCAAAAAGTTATTTCATAAAAACAAATTCAGAAATACATACACATACATACTCGGCCCGAGGGCATTGGAACGCTTAACAAGAGAAACAAGTTCGGACATTCCTCCGGAGCAGAGCTAAGGAAAAACAGTGGGAGAGCAATAAGAACAGACGGAGTGGGGCCGCTAGGAGAATTTAAAGTAACTGGGTGATCATAATCGTATCCCAAATGTCTTTTGGATAGAAGGGTTATAAGTTCCTTTTTAAACTAGGCAAGACATGGTTGTGTGGCGGGCTGGACGAAGGGAGATCTATGTGCTTGTTGTGTGGTTCTAGAGGAGGACTGGTCATGGAGCAGTGTTGCTTGTATGAGGTAGACTCCAGAAGAATGGATTCAGAGTTTCTCAAACCTCACTGAACATCAAAGTCCTTCAGTTTTCTAGATAAGTATACGGGAGGAGAGTCATGCAAGGCTTTGTACGAGTTTATGAGTTGAGAAAAGGTCACTGTAAAGGGGCTTTGAAGGTGATCAGACCAGTCAACCAGGATGGGATCATCGGCTGTCAGAGGGAGTCTTTGGAAGTGATCAGGTCCAGAATGGAGTCTTTGTGGTGTGTGGGTTTCTGGCAGTGTTGCAAGAGGTCATTGTCCTAGAGAAAGGAGGAGAAGGTGTTCAGTGGTTTGTTGTTCTTGTTGCTCCAAAGTAAGTCACCTAGAAAGATGGAGTTCACAAAGGTTATTAGTTAAGATGTAATAAACTCCATGCATTCTTCTACAAAGGTGTTGTTTTTGCCCTTGAGGTGATAAATAATATTCACTCTAAGACTGGGTCTTTGTAGGCAGATATTTCAAGAGACAGACTTTGAAAGGAGTAGTGGGAACCAGCGGGAATAGATCTGCAAGTTAGCTTGTTTTTTAGATCACCACTACTAACTATGTCACAGTCACAACAGAGGATGTAGTATTGAGATAGAAGAAGAAAGTCCTTTATGTGTTTAGAGGAATTTTTAAGGCCGGTTTCCGCAAGGATTATGATGTCCAGGTTTAAGTGCAAGATCGTGTCAGTTATCTCCAGGCAGTGTTTGACTGCATGATGGCAATTGTGGAGTAGGCACTTTAGAGGCACTTTAGAGTTGAGCTGGTGGACTTTGAGACAGTGTTTAGTAAGGTCAGTGGGCAAATGAATGAGGTTTGCAGGTGTATCTCGGCTGGTGCACTGTGGAATGCCTAGGGTGGTTATGCCAGTAGAGCGTCACTGGTATGCATTTTATTATTTACTGCATTCAGTTATTTGGGGAAGACCCAGAACAGCTCTAGCAGCTAATCTAGCAAGAATGATTCTCACAATGCCTGGTGGAAAGCCCCTCTACGCACAGCATATAGAAGTAGAGTTGCTGTATGCAGTACACAGTGGTAGGTCCATCCAGGGCGGTCGGACAGTAGGGAGGGGCACCAGGCTCGCTACATGGATTCTACAGAGCTAGCCACCCCCTCCATGGCTATCGGATAGTAGAGGTATGGTGACACTGCATGTAACATATAGTGAAACCTCTTCTTCAGCGCTGTTAGAGAGGGCATATAGCAGGATCACTGCAGGCGGTGTACACTGGTTGGCCATCTCTCCATGCTTGTCTGACAGTCAATGTAGATGATCACTGCATGTACTGTGCAGTTACAGACCCCCTCTCCAAAGGCTGTTTGACATTTGGGGGGGGCACAGTAGGCGACGTGTAGGGATAGGTTACTTTTACAGGGTTCTCAGATAGTAAAAGTAATAAGTGGGGTCACTGCATGCTGAGTACAGTGATGGCTCTCTCTCACTCTGGGCGCCCAGTGTAGTTAGTAGGGTCATTCAAACAATGGCTCAGTGAAGGCTCCCTCCCAAGGTCCTCGAACAAAACAAGTATCCGGGTCACTGCATGCAGCATCCAGTTATTGATCCCTTCTACATGTTGCTCGCACAATCCCTGTGACAGGATATTTTCTGGTTGTTGTCCCCGTCGTCCAGAGTTCCAGCCCATGCTGGGTTTTTCAGACCAAGCATCATTACGACCCTGTGGTGTCTGGAGGTGGCCAGTACCACGCCAAGGAGTGGTCCCTGAAGAGGGAGAGGTTGTGATGCCTACCATGGGCAGAGGTGGTCCTATGTGGAAGTAAGTTGCTCGATCCAGGACAGCCGGTGCTCTGACCTAGGGTTCAGAAGCAGTCGAGATCAGAATCCATCTCCAGTATAGTAAGGCAATGGCAAGGACCAGGCAAGAGAAGTGCGGAGGGCATGAGTCTGTGGTCTGATGGACAAGAGGTTACGTCACACCCCTCCTCTTAAACAGTGGGGTGTAGAGGTGTTCACAATGAACAATATGGCCGTATCAGGGGAGGAAGTACCTGGGGTATGAGCTGGACAGGGGCTACTCTAGAAAGGAAACCCAGGTGCTCTCAAGGGTGGCACCACGAAAGCATGATAGGAGCAACCTTTACCTTGTGCCAGCCATATTTGAGTCAGGCATTTCTTTATTTTCTCTGCTTTCAAAATGTAAAAAAGTAGAGATGGGAGGGTGGGGGGAGGAAAGGGTTTAGATAGAGCAGTTATTTTATTTATACCGTATATATGTTTCTAATTTTCTTTTCCTGTGTGGGCCATGTTGGCCATTTTGTCATTTTCAAATACAACTCATTAAAACGTGCTTACAAAATGTATAAAAGTGTCTGACTCGCAGTGCTGTTTTAAGGACACAGGCAGTGAGTGGTCTCTGCGAGGCATACTGCTTACTTTGCAATGGTTAAAAAAGAGAACGCCCCTCACTCTGCTGACCCGTAAATCTTACTGTACCAATGAAATGTTCATTTTGCCACGAAGTGGCAAGACTCCAAATGTCGTGACTGAGAGGTACAACTCCCAATGGCTGTGAACTGGGAGTATCTAAAATGTAAATGAAACCTACTGGCCCTCTCTGCGCTTATTGTTTGTTGATCATATAATCTCTGGCAGAGACGGCTGAAGCTTCCTTTAGGCAGACCTGAAAAGGTCTTTGGTGAATATTGAATCTGATAGGTTAGTGGGAAACTAGTGTAAAGGAAACTATTGATGGGTGGGTGCTGTGGTATTCGTTTTGATCTTGAGCGCTAAACGTCTGTGTGTGCACCTGAACACTTTGTTGCTAGTCGAGGGTATCCTATGAACATATAAATGATAATTTGCATCCAATATGTAGTTGCCTGCTGTTCATTAAATCAAAGTTCTGTCTTGTGCACAGTGATTCATTTACCTCTCAATCTTTTTCTGTTCCAGCTGCGAGATTTCCTATTGGTCTACAACAGAATGACAGAAATTTGCTTCAGCAAATGTGTCCGCAACATGAACTACCGGACTGTGACCATGGATGAGGTATGGCGCAGCGGTGTCCCAGCATTACTGTATTATGAGATCAGGCATGGAGTTGACAGGTCATAGGGACCCTTCTACCCTTTCACAGCTCGGCTGCAGGGAAGAGACCAATCTTAACTATATTAAATATGGAAAAGCCCCACAGATACCCATCATTGGCAAGTCCACAACCTCAGACACAAGTCTGTAAAGAAAAGCATCAAAAAGACAAGTAATTTGCAGTAGTGCATTATATAAAAACCCTGTAATATAACTGTGGCATGTTACAGTTACCGGGTTTACACCTGTTTATTGGCTTGAGTGTTTTGTTAGGCACCAAATATGTCTTTTTATGATTACTTGGTAGGTTAAGATATAAAATACATTGGATAAACCAGGCATAAAACCCTGTTGTCAGGGCCGAGGTGTCCGTCAGAATGATGGCATAGTCAGTCCGCAGCATTGAAGAATTTTCCACTGTAACCCTGTGGATGACTGTTAGGCCCTGGTCCCTCAAAATGTCCTTTAAAATGGTTGACCGTTTGGGAGGCTGGGCAGAGGCTTATGGTTTCCAGTGCTTTTTATTGTGGGAGCCTTGTAGTATAACAAATGGCCACCTGCCAAGTTAGTTTAGTGACACAAGAAGTGATGTGCAGCGAGGTTTTTGTGAAATATGAATACAATACCAGAGTGACTCTCTTTTTTCAGATTCTAGTTTTCCATTGTTTCAATAAAAATCCATCCATATTCTCCTTTTAGGTATGACTTAGTCTGTGTAAGACTCTTCTTTGCAGTGTCAGTTATATCTAATCTCCCAGGATTGACTTGTCCCCACAGTTCCATTTCAATGTGTCCAGCGTTCTCTTCAGGTTAATTTAAGGCTAGTCTCTTTTGGAATTTTGAACCTCTTATTTCCACCTTGCAAATATTCCTTCAGTTAAAGTGTTTCTTTTATTCCGTTTTTCTTTTCCTTCCTGTACCCTGAACACCTCGTAATTTTGACATTTTTTTCCAGTGCCCGCTTCCAGTTAATTTCTTCCTCTTCTTTCTGATTGAGAAACGAGTGAGTCATCAGCCCATCAAATAAGGGCTCCTCTTAGACGAGCCTTGTACATGGGATGAAGAGGGTTGTTATTCCTTATCTCCTCGCTGTACTCTTTGATAGGCTAATATAATGGGATGTCTTCCTCCATCCTTGAACGCCTGATTGGTTCTGGAATGGTGAAGGAGAGGAAGAAGTACTCCCCTTTTAAAACCCAGTCCCTCCCTTTTGCTCATGAGGACGATGACCAGCAGCCCGAACTGCTGAACGGAATTACATCAAATTTGGCAGAAAGGTGGATGTTGGTCCTGAAAGTGTGCTTTTGTGATTTGGTGTAAATCTGTTCAGTAGTTTTTCAGATATCTACCTTAAAAAAAAAATATAGATATCTGGGGACTCGAGTCCTTGTGGTGGACTTGTGGACCTTACTAAAATTTGATTGGCTGCCACCACCTCAACCAGGAAGTGTTGGCAGCCATCTTGGGACTCAGCTTGAAGCCGAGTCCCAGAAAAAAGTAAAAAAATAAAGAAATGGGGGCAGGGTAGGAATACCCTGACCTCCCAGATATGGTGGGGGGGTCGCTTAGGGACCCCGCCTGGGGTAAAAAGCTTTTTTTTTTTTAATTTCTTTTATTGTGCCGCGGACTTGGGGGTAAATCTGCGGCAAAATTAAAAAAAAAAGAGCACGGCCTCCCGCACTTCGTTTACTATAGGCCCCCGAGTGGGTCAGGTCCCGGGGGCATTATAAAAATGTAGGAGGGGGTGCACGGTGCCCCCCTCCTCGGGCTATTCTAAGCCCAGGGGACTGCCACCTCCCTGGGGCAGTCATTTAATTATATGTGGGGGAGCCTCGTGGCTCCGCCGCTGCCCCAGGGACCACCACCACCCCGGGGCCCAAATGCCAAATAAAAATAATGCGGGGAGGCTCTATGGCCTCCCCCGCAGCCCCGGGGCACAGACACCTCCCCAGGGCAAGTCTTTTAAAATACATACAGGGGCCGCGCGGCCCCTGCAGGCCCGGGGACCACCACCTCCCTGGGGCTAAAATTAACAAAGGGCCCGCCTCCCCTATTAAAAAAATGTTAAAAAAGAAAGAGGAAATCGCCAAGCCCCGGGGGATGGGGGCCCCCCCTCCTTTAAAATAAAATGTCAAAAAGAAAAGGCCGGGGGATGGGACGCCACGCAGCCCCCCTCCCTTAAAATGTAAAAAAGAAAGGTAGAAAAATAAACCTCCGGAAAGTCACAGGAGGCCACGCCCCCTTCACCACCACTCTGCAAATGCGCCTCCTGGGACAGTGGTGGTTGGGGGACAAAGTCCCCTTAGATGCTGAGGGTCCTTGGGGTCCTGGAACCCCTTCTGTTAACTCCAGTAAGTCCCAGACAGCGGGCTTGCTGAGAGGACTCGAAGGCCACGCCCCCTTTTTCCACTACTCCGCAAACTCTGCTTCTGGCACGCTTCTGGTTGAGGACTAAAGTGGACTACTTCCCCCCACCGAGTAGTGCACCGGGAGATGCGTTTGCAGAGTGGTGGAGAAAGAGGGCGTTGCCTCTGTAGTCTTCTCAGCAATCCCTGGCAAGAAGTCCCACTCCAGTGTAAGGGTAAGCCATGGATGAGCTTAGAATGCGCATATGAAATATGCATAACCCGTTGCTGATGGTGCTTGTGAAACAGTCCATCAGGAAGATGGAATTCATAAGGGGGCATTTCCAAAGGAATGTTCACTACAACGTCATATTTACTATTTCCAACAAAAACATTGGGGTTGTTTGCTTACGGGGCTCACAGATAAATCCTGGCTTAGTCAGTGCAGTATGAGTCGCATCTGGCATATTCCAGCTGATATCACTTAAACTTTTCAAGGTGCTGATAAGAAGTGGGAAATATGCAGACACACTGGCAGTTGGTGTCCATGGTAGATGAGATCAAAACAAGTCTCATTATAACTGATGGGCACATCAATCAAAAGGACACTACCCTGTACACAAACAGGCAAGTGTGTGCAAATTCAGCAAGAAGAAAGATGAATCATTGTTTTCTTTTCCAGCAACAGCACATAGAAGTTGTTCCCATAGATGGAACAGCAGCTTCAAATGATACCCCATTCTGCAGCTAAGATGTGCCCCACCACCTAGCAGACAGTCAAAGGAGTGGCAAAGATAGTAAGCCAGCCTCAAACAGGGATCCTGTATGCCCGTGCTCACTCTGTCAGGTATTTTAATCTATCGTCCTCCTGGGGCATTGGGTCAATTTTGTAAGCTACTGCCTGATATGGCTGCTAATCTAGCCAGTGCCCGCTAATTTTACGTTATTAGGCGATTTTAACCTTCACTTTGATGACCCCCCCCCCACATGTGGCCGCAGCGGAGATAATTAATGACCTTGCAGCCTATCAGTTTAAACAAAAGGTTATTAATCCGACCCATGTGAAAGGCCACCTACTAGATCCCATTTTCTCCAACATGGATGAATTAGTAGGAAGGGACCCGATTCCAGTGCCCTGGTCTGATCATTTTCTTATTCCATTTATCTGGACCCCCACTAGCGCCACTCCATCTACCAGGCCGGTTAGAATCCTGTCACGTCTTTGGTCTAAATTCCCTTTAGAACAGTGGATCTTGGCCTTAGAAAATACTAAGCCGATCCCTGACCCAGATCCTATTATTGCTAATGAAAATTTTAATAAATGGATGGAGAGTTCATTAGACCGGGTTCTCCCGAAGAAATGGACCCAGGCTAAAGTTGGGACCAATAGAATGGCATGGTATTCTCCCAAGCTCCGGGAGCTAAAACAAACATGCAAGAAACTCGAAAGAATTTGGAGAAAGGATTTCTCCTTAAGCAAGAAATTGGAATATAGGGAGGCCATTAAAATGTATAAAGCGATACAAAAGGGGATGATGGACGGAACGTTTGAGCCAATCAAACACTCACCCCCAGTCAACTGATCTGGGTTTAATCCATCATCATTCTTTAGCTCACTCCACCACCCCAGTTCAGACATGGCCATATGCAAATCAGTCTGACCCTGTGCCTCATGGGAACAGTCCAGCCCGAACTGCCAAGCCATGCCCAGACGTGGGTCCCTTGCTCACTTTGCCACTGGATTCAAGCTAGCCTGGCTGATGACGGCTGAATGGCCAGAAACCGGTCCCAGGATGCTTGTTTCCGGTCCAGGGAAGACATGGCTTGGCAGTTCGGGCTGGACTGTTCCCATGAGGCACAGGGTCAGACTGATTTGCATATGGCCATGTCTGAACTGGGGTGGTGGAGTGAGCTAAAGAATGATGATGGATTAAACCCAGATCAGTTGACTGGGGGTGAGTGTTTGATTAGCTCAAGCGCTCCGTCCATCATCCCCTTTGGTATCGCTTTGTTCGCCCTAAGTTGGCAGGGTATGCCCAGACGTGGGTCCCTTGCTCACTTTGCCACTGGATTCAAGCTAGCCTGGCTGATGACGGCTGAATGGCCAGAAACCGGTCCCAGGATGCTTGTTTCCGGTCCAGGGAAGACATGGCTTGGCAGTTCGGGCTGGACTGTTCCCATGAGGCACAGGGTCAGACTGATTTGCATATGGCCATGTCTGAACTGGGGTGGTGGAGTGAGCTAAAGAATGATGATGGATTAAACCCAGATCAGTTGACTGGGGGTGAGTGTTTGATTAGCTCAAGCGCTCCGTCCATCATCCCCTTTGGTATCGCTTTGTTCGCCCTAAGTTGGCAGGGTATGCCCAGACGTGGGTCCCTTGCTCACTTTGCCACTGGATTCAAGCTAGCCTGGCTGATGACGGCTGAATGGCCAGAAACCGGTCCCAGGATGCTTGTTTCCGGTCCAGGGAAGACATGGCTTGGCAGTTCGGGCTTGACTGTTCCCATGAGGCACAGGGTCAGACTGATTTGCATATGGCCATGTCTGAACTGGGGTGGTGGAGTGAGCTAAAGAATGATGATGGATTAAACCCAGATCAGTTGACTGGGGGTGAGTGTTTGATTAGCTCAAGCGCTCCGTCCATCATCCCCTTTGGTATCGCTTTGTTCGCCCTAAGTTGGCAGGGTATGCCCAGACGTGGGTCCCTTGCTCACTTTGCCACTGGATTCAAGCTAGCCTGGCTGATGACGGCTGAATGGCCAGAAACCGGTCCCAGGATGCTTGTTTCCGGTCCAGGGAAGACATGGCTTGGCAGTTCGGGCTGGACTGTTCCCATGAGGCACAGGGTCAGACTGATTTGCATATGGCCATGTCTGAACTGGGGTGGTGGAGTGAGCTAAAGAATGATGATGGATTAAACCCAGATCAGTTGACTGGGGGTGAGTGTTTGATTAGCTCAAGCGTTCCGTCCATCATCCCCTTTGGTATCATTAAAATGTATAAAGCAGAAATCAAACTGGCCCAGGCCATATATTATGAAGAAAGAATTTCCTTGGCAGCTAATTCCCCTCGCGAATTTTTTCGCAGTGCGAAAAAACTGCTTGGAGCCCCCCTATCTCCAGCCACATCTGACGCTACCGGCTTACGTTGTAACAATCTGGCAGATTTCTTCAATGACAAAATTCAAGCCATTTGTACATCATTTCCCCTTGCAGATGGCCATAGCAATCATCAAACATTGGATATTAGTCCTCAGAGCAGGGAACACTACTTGGAGGTAATTCCCTTGATGGACTCTGAGTCATTCAAAACCATCTCGGTGCTCGTGAAGTGTGGGTTGCCTAGAGACCCAGCTCCACCTAATATTTTGAAGCAAGCGTCCGGAACTGTCTCCCCTATTATATTGGAGCTGATTAATGCCTCCATTTCTACTGGAGTAGTTCCCCCGCCGTGGAAAAATGCTATGGTGAAGGCGTTAAAAAAACCTAGTCTTGATCCTGATCTCCTGGGAAACTATCGCCCCATCTCGCTTCTCCCAGGGATCAGTAAAATTGTGGAAAACATGTTAATTCAGTACTTTCTACATTCTTGGAGTCCCACAATCTTCTCCACCCTTCACAGACTGGCTTTCGACCACTACAGGGAACAGAAACTGCCCTCTTAGCAGTAGTCGAAGAGTCCAAGAAGATTCTGGACGCCGGAGGCACCACTGTGGTTATCCTTTTGGACCTCAGTGCAGCCTTCAACACCGTTAATCACCAAATCTTGGTCCATAGACTCAGAAATTTGGGGGTGACTGGGGAAGCCATAGTATGGCTGCAATCATTCTTGGAAGATAGATCCTTCCAGGTCTTCGAAGGTGATGTCACCTCAAAATGGATGCCCCTCCGCTGCGGAGTTCCGCAGGGATCGTCCTTGAGCCCCACCCTATTCAATGTTTATATGAGCCCGCTAGCGGAGATTGTGCTTCCTTTTGGGGTTCATATAGTGACCTACGCAGACGACACTCCACTTGTCGTGGCACTAAACCACTCTGACAGTTCCTCTCTTGGCCTTCGTCCTTGTTTGGGGGAGGTAGCCAAGTGGATGAATCATTCATATTTGAAATTGAATGGAGAAAAGACAGAGTTGATGCTTCTAGGGAATCCTTCCTTTTTTAAAGCAGAAGTAATGTGGCCAGCCGGTCTGGGCTCCGTTCCTGCTCCCAAGACCCAGATGAAAAGTCTAGGTATCTGGCTTGATCGAGATCTGAGCTTTTTTTTTATTTCAAATCGTTTTTATTGAATTTTCAAGAAAAGAACAAATAAATAATGAAAAGCATAATGGTATAATGATAAACAATGGTAAAATGAAAACACAAGAATAAAATCATAAGAAATACAAAGGAAGTAGAAAACAATAAGTTACTCAAGTGTATTACCGTGGAAGTCGCTGTGAAGCTGGATAGCCATACAGGTGGTCAAACGAGCACAGTTGTCAGATGTGCAAAACTAGGAAATATAATATAATACAGTACAGTACAGGTGTATTCCAGAGGATATAGCATTCTATAAGTATTGCATTATAGGAAATTGAGACTGTTTCCGTGGAAGACCGTGGAAGTTGCAGTGACGCTGGAGAGACATACAGGTGGTCAATCAAGCACAGTTTTCACATGTATAATAATAGGAAATACAATACAGTACAGGTGTACTCCAGAGGGTATAGTATTCTATAAGTATTGCATTATAGGAAATTGAGATAATTTTCACGGTGGGTCGTACATGAAGGAAAAGGCGTCTAGGGACCTCCATAGTTTCCTATGTGATTTACGCCAGGGAGATGCGTGAAGCGCAATGTTGTCAGCCCCTCTAAGGAAGGATAACCATTCTTGCCACAACCTAAAGGAGACTTCTTTGGAGTTTTTCCACTTATTCAGAACAATTTTACAGGCTAAAGTGAGCATAAGATCCAACAAATAACGATCATTCTCATCTGTGATCTTTGGGTCCAGAAAGCCTAGTAAGATATAGGAAAATTCCCTTGGAGGGACTATGTTGAAAGTTTTGCTTATACATTCGTAGATCTTATCCCAATATGTTTGTAGGATGGGGCAATGGAAGAGCATGTGGGCAAGGTTACCAACATGAGAATTACAAGTCCAACATGTAGGGCTCTCGCTAAGGTTAAGTTTAAAGATCCTCTCGGGGGTCCAATATGTCCTATTTATTATCATAAGCTTGGTTTGCGATAATATTGGAGAGATTTTATTCGAGAAGGGGGTGATATGTATCTTCTTCCAGTCGAATGGGATTTTACTAGAGTTGGGTTCGGATTCCCATTTTACCTCACACTTCATGTGAGATTTGCGAGGCTTAGGAGATAGGAGTTTGTATATTTTAGAGACGGTGTGTCCTGACTTTAGTAGCTGTAGCATCTTTGAAAGTATCGAAGGGTCAGAAGGTTTTATAGAGCGCAGCGTGAGGAGTGACTTTAGTTTTAGGAATTTATAAAAATCTATCGGTTTTAGCCCGTGTCGGGACTGAAGCACGGAAAAAGGTAAAGGGAGAGTCCCTGGAAAAAGGTCTTTGACTAGATTTATGCCACTTTTAGACCACTGTTCCCAATGGAGCATCCCTCCATCAATCCTCAGGTTCGGGTTGCACCAGAGAGAGGTCAAGTAGGATTTGTTAATTTTTAGCGCCGAGAAATGATCCAGTCGTAATAGGGCTCTTTTAGTGTTAAGTAAAATATATTTTGAGTGGGGTATGGAGGATATATCCATGGTGAGTAGAGCGGGCAGAGGCATATCGTTGATGATTGATCTTTCTATGTCTAACCATACAGGGATGTAGTCAGCTTGGGGAAATAGCCAGTTAGAACCTTGCTTACAAAGATACGCGGTTTGGTAGTTCCTAAAGTTCAGCAGGCCCAGACCACCTTTCTCTTTGGGCAATTGTAATTTTTTCATTGATATTCTGGGTCTCTTACCTTGCCAAAGGAACGTGTTAAAAAGCTTATAGATCCTGCTCAGGAAGTCATTTGAGAGCGTCATTGGTAAAATAATGGCTAGATAGTTGACAAGTGGAGTAATCATCATTTTTAATGTCTCAGCTCTTCCCCACCAGGATAAAAATTTAGGTGACCAACCATCTAACAGCGAAGAGATTTTCTTGATGAGAGCATTTTCATTTGTCTGTAGGGTGGTGATCAGATCTCTCGTGAAGTCTAGGCCTAGGTATTTGAAGCAATTAGGTTGGAATATAGGACGTTTTTTCGCATGCGTTTACAACGCATGCCATAACAACTCGGTCGTTACAACGACCGCGTTGTTATTTCGCATACCGTTACAATGCAAGTCGGAACAACAACTTGCTTTTAGGGGGCGCTGGATGTTGGAATAGTATAATTTATTATTACAACTCCAGTCTGTGCGGACACTAGGGAAGGTGTTGGATTTTAAATCCAACACCTTCTGCCCCCTAACGCAAGTCGTTGTTCCGACTTGCGTTGTAACGGTATGCGAAATAACAACGCAGTCGTTGTAACGATCGCGTTATGGCATGCGTTGTTTAGCATGCAAACTAAACGCTGTTTACCATTAGGTTGCCATAAGAGACCCGAGTTGCCAATGATTTCTTTCCCTCCAAGGTTGTTCAGGAGTTTCACCTCAGTCTTGTCCTTCTTCAGCTTATAACCAGACACTGCAGAAAATTCTTCTATTGAGGTCATAAGTGCAGGGATAGCAGCTTCCGCATTCTCGGAAACAACTAACACGTCGTCTGCGTAAGCTGTTATTTTGACCGTGCAGTTATTAAAGCGTATCCCTGTGATCTGGTTATTGTTCCTAAGTTGATAGAGGAAAGGTTCAATAGCTAGAAGGAATAGAGAGGGGGGAAGAGGACAGCCTTGCCTTGTACCCTGTTCTAATTTAAAGGAAGATGATAGGTATCCTCCTGCTCTGACCCTGGCGGAAGGGTTAAAATATAGTGCCATTACCATACGTGTAAAATTCTCACCCAGATTAAATTTATCGAGTGTTGCTTTCAAGTAGGCCCAATCTACTTTGTCGAAAGCCTTTTCGGCATCCAAAGTGATTGCGGCTGTTGGTGAATCGGTGAGTTTGGCTTACTCTAGGACGTGAGATAGAATACGCGTATTATCATTAGAAAGTCTGTTTTTAAAAAAAAACAACTTGTGATGGGTGGATGAGTTTGGGTAAAAAAGTTTGGAGGCGTTTAGCAAGGATCATTGCATAGATTTTGCCGTCTATATTAATTAGTGATATAGGCCTATAGTTTTTAGGGAGTGTTGGGTCCTTCCCTTCCTTGGGAATCACTGCTATGATAGCCTCTGCCAGTGTCCCGTTAATCTGACCCGAGTCACTAAATTCGTTGAACATGTTTAGGAGTGGGGGAATCAGCGCAGATGAAAAGCACTTGTAAAATTTAGCGTTAAACCCATCAGGGCCCGGCGCCTTTCCAACTTTGAGGACCTTAATCGTGTTTTCGATTTCGGTAGCGGTAATTGGGCTGTTAATTTCATTTTTTTCTTGTTCTGAGAGGGCAGGTCGGGTGCATTTGTTTAGATATTCCTGGGTTTTTGTGCTGTCCAGATCCTGGTTCTTACTATACAGATTGCTGTAGAAGTTCATACAAATTTCTGCTATTTTATCAGGGTCAGAGTGAGCTACTCCTTTTTGGTCCATTAGATTCTTAATCGTATTCTTCTGTAGTTGGAACTTTAAGTAGGATGCTAAGCTCTTCCCTGCCTTGTTGGATTCACAAAGCTTAATGCTTTTTTGTTTATTTATCCATATCCCTGCTCTGTCGCTTACTATTTTATAATACTCGTATTTCTTTTCTCACTATTTCGTTCAAGACAGAGTTATCTCTGGACATCACATGTTTTTCTTCTAGCATAGCAATCTCCTTTTCAAGTTTTTCAAGACTGCTATTAGAGTCCTATTCATGGCAGTTCTAATTTTAATGATCTCTCCTCTGATGGTGCTTTTTAATGCCTCCCATCTAGTGAGTTCCGAGGTGTCTCCAATTTTATTTACCGAAAGATAATTCTGTATCGCACTTTCAATGTTATGTCTATTTAATTCTTTCTCTAAGACTTCATTATTGAGTCTCCAAAGAGGTTGTTTAGGTCGAGCCTAGCGCAGTGCGCATGCGCTGCTCTAGGAAAACGACCTCTTGGAATCACTCTGGCCATTCCACACGCTCGTGCGTGTGTTTTTTTTCCCTTCGTTATTTCTATTGGGCTTTGCGAGCGTCTTCCCAAAAAGACAGCACGCAATTGGGCAAAGGCGGGTGCATGTCCCACCTTTCCCAGTAAATGTATCCGCCTACGGTTACGAGCAGGGGCGCCATCTGTTCGGGATCATGTTTCTAATTAGCGCGGTCGCCGCGCTGGTTTGTTTTTCTCTTGGCGTGAGCTGTTGTATGTTTGTTTATATCTGCTCACATCCTCTCTCTTTGGTCTTAAAACCGTGTACGTGATTTTGCTAAAAACGTGTGCTTTGTTTCAGCTCAGCAGACATTATGCGTTCTCTTAGCTGCGTCTTGCTCTTTCCTCCGTCTATGTAACTAATGGCGGACCGGCGTAATGGTTTCAAAGTGCGTGGCTCGTATATGTGACACTGATAGTCTGTGCTGCCTGCTGCCATGGGTTTATCGCTGCATTGCCACTAACGCCAGGCCTACTTGGCTCCAGACATTCCTTCTCCTTCCTTTCTGCTGAGTTAGAATTTTTTTAGTTGATTTTAAAAGCAAAATCAAGAAGCACGTCATATCTATGTCTGCTTATGAGAGGGCATGGCCTCCTAGTCCGATTCCAAGTACCCTGTGACCTTTAACCCAGACAGCGGGTAGCAAGGACGCCAATAGCCCGTACGCAAGGAAAAGGCTGCTCTCTCGCCAGTTGGATAGTAAAGGACAAGAAGAATCAGGGTGCACTGCCACCTCACGCTCTGGGGGCACAGCGCCACTGCAATCAGCAGCTGCGCTGCTGACAGTAGCCTAGCGCCTTTACACCACGTGGTACGTCTGGAGAGCCCTCAAATCGGAACCCTCTTTCTGCTTGCAATTTGATGTTAGTGTTACAGACTGTTGTATTCATCCTGGGCAACAGTAAACACAAATTTCAGCAGCATTTCAGCCCAAAACATTCTATCCTAGGTGACGGGGTGTCATGTCTTGTTCCCAACATTTGTACAGCAAACTGCTATCATTCTTACTCTCAGGGGATAGGTGCCAACATGAATGTGGGGCAGGCGCCGAGAGGAGTCAAGTTGCCCACTCATTGGCAATGTGTGGCTTAACGGCTAGAGCGGCCGACTTTTAAGCTGGGGGACCAGGTTCGAGTCTGGCTGGAGACTCAAAACATCCCGTGATTCTGGACAAATAACTGAATCTCCCTTCGCCTAAAAATGAATGCGTCCGTCTGTAATGCAACTGGTGCTCATGTAAAGCGCTCCGATACCTTCGTGTCGAGTTCGCGCTTTATAAAACTGCTAAAAAAATGTCTGCAGTGCGCCGCACAGTCATAGTTGACGCTGCACAGCTGCTGGGTGGAATATATTAGTTTAGCGCATTATCTGTATTAATGTAGCGCAAAATCACTTGCTGTTTATTGCATTCTGCTCTGTTGCCCGGCCTAATAAGGCTGCCTCGTTGAGCCGCATTATTACCAATTACGCGGCTGCATGCGGTGTTGTGTGGGTGGCGACGTGGCATGTTTAATCACCTTGCTCTAAATGGTTTGTGGGGGGCTGTGGATGTGCTGTTGAGGGTAAAAAGGCAAGGGGCAATTGGTGTTTAAAGGGGCAGTAGCTACGTCAGCCCATTACAGGGTTCGGGAACTTGGACTAAAAAACACATTACTTACTTCATCGCCAGCACCTCATGTGAATAAATCTTTGCCATGCCGCCTGTGAGGGGGCCATGAGAATTGAATTGTTTATTAAACTGCGGCCTTTTACTCCCAACACAGTGAGTATTGGTTTTGTTAAAGGTATGATCAGGGTCTGGGTGTTAAACTGGTACTAAGTAGGTGCAACCTATGTCCAGACAGCGTTAACAAGTGTAAAAAAAGACAGAAAAATGAACTAATCCTATCAGAAAATGTGCCGGATGATGCCACATAATTTGCCATTTCTTGCCACTTAATTTAGTCAACCCTGCCACATAATTTGGCCGTACCCTGCCGCACAGTTCCAGGGGCCCTGAATATGATGGTTTGGCACACACCTAAATCAGGAGCTGAGCCGAGTGTGTTCCACTAGTGACTTGTCAGCTCATTAAGCAATGGGGGAAGCTCTTGACAGGTCCCTGGTGGGGGATTCTTCTAGAATACTTCACATGTTCCGGCTGGTGTACTTGCAGTATGATGTGTTGCCACCATTTGCACACGCCTGCATTTTACCACATGAGTGGAAGATATGTTTTTTAACAGACATCTCCACTGGTCGAACTGCATAGACTGATAGTTCGCACTGACTTCTGCAGCCCAGTGTTACCACGGTACATTACAAAGCATGTTTCTGTCCATGACACACAGAGGTCGCGTCCTTAAACATCATAGGGCGTAAAATTGTGTGGCCGGATTATTAACAGGATAATGTGCTGCATGGCTAAACACTTATAAGGTCCCGAAGGCGAGACCTATTGGCTATGCCAATGCTTGTTTTTAAAAGGCTTCGGGTCAGTTATAGACAAGTTAATACATGAGTGATCTGAGATCACCCTTGGTTCAATGGAGATCTGAGCTTTAAGGTACAGGCGCGGAATGTGGCGGCTTCCTGCTAGGGCATCCTAAGGATGCTTCGGAAAGTTCTCCCGCTTCTTCCCTTCCTTGCAAGAAGGCTTATGGTCCAGGCGCTCATTCTTTCTCGCCTGGACTACGGGAATGTTCTTTATTTAGGAGCCCTGTGTGCTACCATCTCAAAACTCCAGACGGTGCAAAATTGCGCAGCGCGGATGCTTCTTGGGATTCCGAACCGTCAATCTGCCAAACCAGCCCTGAAATCTCTTTACTGGCTCCCTATTCAGGAGAGAGTTAATTTTAAGGCCATGTGTATTGTCCACAAGACGCTAGCAGGGAAGGGACCGTCCATCAACCGCTCCATTGTCCTGCCTTACCTTGCGAATAGACGCCTGCGTTCGAACGACCTGCATCTTGCCGTAGTTCCCAGGATCAACAAGGCTAGAAGTGGTGGCCGCTTGTTTTCTTACAATGCTGCCAGGATGTGGAATACTCTTCCACTTCGATTACGCAGGGAATCCAATCATTTGGCTTTTCGTAAACTTCTAAAAACTTGGCTCTTCTCTTAATGTGTTTGTGGTGTCTATTGTTTTTACCGCTGTTAGCGCTGGGATGCCCCTGGGTAGCTATGCGCTTAATAAATGCTTCTTTCATTTCATTTCATGCCGGAGGTGGCAATAAGTAGCTAGAGAGGCAGCTTGACGTGGTGGTGGTGGAGTAGACCGAAAAGGTGGACATGGAGGACTTGTCACACCAGCAGATGGCAGGATAGCAGTAGAAACAGTTTTGGCATGAGATCTGAGACTAGGCACAAGTCCAGATCCAGAAATGCAGTTGTCTCCATGAGGAGTAGCTCGCTTGCATTGAGATGAGTGTATCCACATTGCCATACCACAACTGTGTTTGTGTGTTGGTGATGAGCAGGACCTGGTAGGGTTCTTGTCTGCGAGGCTGCAGTACAGTTTTCCTGTAGTGCATGTGTATATACATTCACTCACCGGACAGGAGAGAGTGGCAGCCTCTGTCAGACACTCGGGTAAGGTAGTTTGAACCAGAGACCTGAAACTATGGAGACATTGTATAAGCTTTCTGAAATACTGAAAGACTGTATCTTCAACTGTAAATCTAGTTTAGTGACAGAGTCTGTGGGATTTGATGGCAGCATCATGAGTTAGCCAATGACTATTTCATTTGGGCTCAACTCTGTCTTCTGAGTGGAAATAGCTTTGAGGGGCCATAGTTTCAGCTGCAGATCATCAGGCAATTGCAGTTGAGTCTCTGAGCATATCAAAGCTGTCTTGTTCTTGAGGGTACTATTGTTCCCTTCTACCTTGCCTGCTCATTCTGAGTGATATGCACAATGCAAATGCTTGTTTATTCCGAGGACTTTGCAAACTGCCTGTACTACTGCTGACACAAAGTATGTTCCGTGGTCCCTTGCAATCCGGTATTCTGAACCGAGGGATAAAATCACTTGAGCAACTGCTTAGCTACTGTGATGGTATCTGCATGGGCTCAAGGGTACTATTCCACCCATTCTGAAAGCTTACTCACAGTAATCAAGACATAGGTGTAGTTAGCACACCTTGGCATCTGGATAACATCTGTCTGAAAGTGCACAAGGGGGAGGGTGATAAGCGGGGTGATTATACCCTTTAGAGCTTGGGTACTCTCAAACATTTGCCCAGGGGCCACAAAGTACGGTCTGTGGCGTGACTGAGGGCCGCACTGATGCCAGCAAGGTGGTGGTAGGGAGTCTGAGTGGGCCAGGGATTGTGTAAAGAGGTCTACAAAAATGTTAAATAAACGGGCAAGCATTTATTTGCAGGTTAATAAATGCTTGCTCGTTTATTTAAAATTTTATTTTTAATATTAGTGCTCAGCAACTAAACAGCAGCTTGTTCTGCTGTTCACCAGGGGGGCTGCATGTAAAGGTCAAGAGGGCCGCAAGCGGCCCCCAGGCCGTACTTGGAGTATCACTGCTTTAGAGCATTGTGTGACAAGGAGATGGCACAGGACTGTCAGTAACTCTGAGCTACGGAAGAAAAGAAGGCTGCATACCAATGGGTTGCTGCATCCAATATCATGTCATCCCAACATGGGCTGCTCCATGATGCAACCTGGTGACGCTGTGGAGTTGGAAATTTCTGTGTGACTACATGGCCAAAGCTGTCCCTCCACACCTCCTCAGGGTCTCTTTTACATTTCTGCTTGATACAGCACAGGTTTTTAGTTTGAGAGCCTTGCTCCTGCAATTGAGACCAATCTTTCAGTGTTGGTATGGGAAATAAGTCAGTTCGCGCAGAATATATAGCAGCATAAAGCAGAGTTTTAAGTGGCTAAATCAGCCAGGGTTTTACTCTGTGAGGCATCATCATGAGGATGATGGTGTTCGGCACACTTTAGCACCACCACCTTCTTAGGTAACTGAAAGGTATTTAGAAGCTTTTGAAGGAGAAGGTTTTAAGGATTCCTGCCAATGTTCAGAACCCCCTCTGCATCTATAGGAACCCAAGTGTGTTATTTCAAACGCATACTTAAAGCCTGTGTACAAAGTCAAAATCTTTTCTTTGGTTAAAATGCGGGCCTTGGTGTGGGCAATAAGCTGTGAAACTTTGGCAGATCTCACACTTAGGAAATTACAACTTTCTGCAATCTGATAGTCTGTACATACAGCATACCACCAACCAGGACACCATTGTTTCAAAGATATTATCCGTCAACAAAATAGGTTAACTCAGTTAAGAATTGGCATATCGGTTATATCCGCACAGGGTTTGGTTACGTCTGCAGTGACGAAGGTGCAGTCCTGGCGTTCCCCTTCCTCCTTGGTGGGTCTTTACGAGGCAGGGTTAAGGGCTGGATACAGAGTCAGGGTGATATGAGCAGAGGAAAATAGTAAATTTTCATACTGGGACAATTTGGCTAGAGAGGTGTTAGATTTTTGTAGTGAGGAGGGGGTAGTGAGGCACAGCAACAGTTAAAGGAGAACTTACACAATATTTTCAGGTACTCCAACAAGATCTGTGGCAGCTGCCACAGACCATAAACATGGTGGGAGCCCAGCCGCAACCAGGTCCAGGATTGATGAATAACCAGCTATGGGCTTCTGCTGGTCCCTGTGGCACTGTACCAACACCCCAAGTGCAAATCCATTACATTCATGATAGTACAAAGCAAAAGTTTTGGTATAACCAGGGAGTCCTAAAGCAGGTGCAGAAGTTGATGCCTGCTCAGTTTTCACAAACACATTTTTGGCTTTACTGGACCAATGCAAAGGTTCAGGGGTGTGTTTTTTTCTGACATAGTCTTGCAAATCGATGAGCTGAAATCCACATCGTTGGTCCATGTAGACAACCATGTGGATGATACGTGTGAAAATAATTCGGTTAAATCTGGGGATTTGGCAGCTTTATTCGCATAACTTTGGTAATTTGTGCTCTCATATAATAGAGGGAGTACTTTGATGGGGTATATTTAAAAATACACCTTCTGGAGTGCAATGCACAGTACAGTTTAATTTGCAAAGAATATCTCTGCCTAGCAGATTAGCTGGGGAAGTTGAGCTGAGCAAAAAGGAATGTTTATTACTAATGGGTCCCAGGGTGATTGACACAGGGTCAGCAATGTGGTGAGGAACTTGTTGGTTAGAAATACTGACTGCATCTATGGAAATGGCTGCGAGAGGTAAAGGGGGGGGGATTCTGAGGTTTCTAGAGGTGAGCGACCAGCGCCAGTGTCAATAAGTCAAGTTGTACTGTCGTAGGGATTCTGCACATACACAGAGCTATGCACAGGATAATAGGACCTCGGAGTATAGTGGTGAGCCAACCATAAACCTTAGTACCTACAACCCCAACCCGGCTAGCATTAGCGTCTCATTAGCAGCGCAGCTACCAATGATTAGACAACCCAGAACACGGTATCTCTCTCTCAGGACTCGCAGGAGCAAGGACACCCTTTCGTAACTCACTCATACCTGTCCACAACTTGCGTAATAAGAGACACTGTATAGTTTAAAATGTTTATTTCAACTATCGTGCTCTAAGATACAGTACACGTGTAAGTACGATCAGCATAATGCATAAGAATAAAATAATAAGCATAGTTACAATTCCATAGAATACAAAAGGGGATAGCATTTTATAAAGACAGTGGATATAGGGCTAAATGGCCTGTCCACCCTCCCCGTGCTAATAACTAGTTTATTATAAAAACAGAAGACCTCTGGGCATTGTCAGGCAGACCCCCATACCTCAATATCTAGATGCTAGGTTTACATCATCAGACAAGCACAGCTCTTCTCTCTGGAAAGGTTTTTCTCCAAGTGTCCCTGACACTGAAATCACAATATTAAAAGCACACGAATTTCTCCAGTGCAGCTGCAATCAGTGTTATGTCTAAGTGCGAGGGGCTGACCAGATCAGCAAGAACAAGTGACATTGTTTTCCGACCTTGTACATGATGTGCAGACACGACCCAAAGCTATCAGGAAGAAGGATAAAAGGCAAGCAGTTCGAAAATAGCAGAGTCTAGAAAACAAGGGCACAAAGTAACGTGCGCAAAGAGGCATCATGGCAGCCAGGCCTAAGCTAACTTAGCAATGCAGTCTATGAGTCCACAAACCACACGACACCCTCCCCTGGTCAGTCCAGTGCAAAGACAGAGGACGAAGACAGAGTTCAAATAGATTGAGCAGAACGGTAATGTCTGTTGCGGAATAGGCCCCAATGAAGGACATAAACCGGGACGAAAAATGCAAAAACACCAGTGGGGTAGGATGCTGAATGTGGAGACCCCTCAATCAAAAAGAGTGTAAGTGCAGAAAAACGCCACACCTTCCAAGAGGACATCGTTGGAGTCGCCAGAAAAAAGAGATGCCATCCAGTTCAATAAATCAAAACTGCATTCATGTTCCTCGCAAGAGGTAGTAGCGAACAGCATTGCGGGACAACTTGCGTGATACTCAATATAACTTTGTTGTAGGAGATTCTGAGCAGCCGCCCAGATATCCCATTGTGCCAAAATTCCAAGTGCAGCCGCACGCGCCATGTAGCCAGGACCGGAACAGTCTCGTTCATGGGCCTCTAAGGGACCCACCAACTGGACAAAATCCGGGCGAGACAGAGACGTATTGGAGAGGCAATAATCCAAGGACCATGAGAAAGGACATCGGATGCAAGACATCACAGGTTGCACGCAAGTGAAATACCAAAGCGAAAAGAAAGTCTGTAAGATACACCAAGGGTCGCCAATGGCAGGACGCCGAAGCCTGCGAGGAGACGTTCATGGAGCACCCGGAGGCGTCTGTGGTCGAGGTGGGCTCCATGAGGTGCAGCCATTGCGTAGTAAACAAATTAAAAGTAGCATTCCAGCAGCTAACGCTAAGATCAACGGAAAGCCGCCAAAGACGCTGGAAAAAATAGAATGAATAAAAGCTGGTATTACACCAAATATAGTTTGAAAGGAGGTAACAAGGCCAGAGCCCACAACTTTGAAAAAGTGCACAAGACCTTCAGTGCGAGATGCATTGAAAACGCGGTGAATCAGTTCACCGAAATGTTGTGGGAGGTTGGTGTTTAACAGGGCCTGTATTTCACTGTGAGTACTCGCCACCTGGAGAACGAATGTCTCCCGGGCGGACGTGAGCATAACCTCCTGATTCAATAATAGTGCCTTTATTCTGCTCAATTTATTGAAATCTGCCTTCATAGTCGGAATGGAAGCCAAATGGAACTATCTACGATGCCGTGCGGGGGAGGAAAAAGCACATTTTTGCAGCAGACAACGCTGTGGGAAACTGTTACAATATAGGGTATACCGGCAAGCATGCCACAACAGTCCTGATTATTTAGAAGGAGATAGCTACCATTTGCAAGCATAGTGAAAGTAGGAGAGATAGAAGGAGCAGGAATGCCCTTTAGAACACAAGCAAGATTCGGAGCTGAAACATTACAAGCTCCGTGCAATTTAATGTGTTTACAAACAAGGGAATGACCCACAGTAGAATCGCATGACTCCCCCGTGAGAAAAACTTCCTTCCCGTCCCTAAGACATTTATACATGAAAGGCAGGGACCAAAGTTCATGCAGGAAAGCGCTTCCTAAAGGCTGAAAACGACCGACAGGATAATGCTTCATGCAGGAACTGAACTCAAATAAAGAAAAAGGCAAAGCTATAACCCCGTGTACCAGCCACACAGCAGGATCTATCCGCAATAGAGAATGGTAAGGGCTCTATTCTTTCGATATGTAACAGAGTGTATGCTGCATCTTTCATGGACATGAACCGCTGTTTTTCAGTCAAATTAAAAGGTAAGAACAAGGCAGAGGTGTTTAAAAAGTGCCAAGGAACTTTCCCCATTTTAAGGGTTTGCATAGTCCATGCAAACTGCATTACTGAACGCAATTGATTCTGACCATGATATAACACAGAAACATCATCTTGTACAATATCAACAACAGAGGAAATAATATTCTCTAACGTATAAATGCGGGAAGACAGGGTATTAATACTATTGTCAACAACAGCAAGCACCTTTTCTAAATTTGCTTGATCTATTTCCCGAAGACGGGAAGCAGCTTCAATTTGCGAAAGCTTCCAGAGTTCATTATAAGTTTCATAAATGAATCTTTTTGGTCGAGGACCACGAGGCCCCAGAACAAAGTCGGACAGATCAATGTTGCCTGATAAGAGGGATAAATGTTGTTTAACAGAATCTAAGGAAGAGTGCTGCAACCACTGTTTACATAATTTACCAACAGAATATGTTGTAACAGTACGAGAGTCAGAAAACCTGGGGTCCGGCCTATCCTGTTTATAACCAGGATCTGTGTCATGAAAACGCAGTTGGCAGGCATTTGAGGCTATGGGCCAAGCTAACCAGGGCGACTGAACAAAAGTAGACATATTAAACGAATTGTTCTGGAACAAAGCCTGCAGATTTGCAATGGAAATATTGAAAAGCAAACTTTCGTTGGGAGTGGAAGACAATACAGGAATGGAAGGTGCATTTAATTGTTTGGAAGTAGCCAAACCCCAACACGTTGTTTGATAGATGGTTTGATTCAAAAATAGAATCTGGGCTGCGATAAGGCAAGCACGGTGCAAGGCTTCTGTGCCTTGTACCTGCCATGCTTTGGAGCCCCAGATAGATTTTAAGTCAATGGTATCCCGCCAATGTTCATACCCACCCACAGCTAAGGCATTTAAAAAGGAACCCGAATAAAGCAATTTGGTATGGGTCAACATTATTTTCTGAGTAGATGAAGTGTTTAATTTAAAATAATAGGACCCAGGGTTCGATCTATCAAAGTCTGTAAAATAAGTAAACTTATTCCTAAGAGTCTGGGAGCTACCTGGTAAAGGGGTCGGACAATGTTCCCATTGTGTGTAATTAAATGGACCCCTAAGGGTACTTGGTTTATGGAGAAAATGGTTGCCCCAATGCTGGTAACAATATAAGTCGGCATAACTTGCAGACTTTAAATATAAATCCTCAGCATTAAAAGCAGCATAATATTTCAAATCAGAAAATAACGATTCAACAGCATGTACATCCCAATCGTCAGAATGAATATTACTTTTCACGACATCACCCATTGAAACTCGGAGGACATTTGGTACATTAATAATCTCGGTTGGGCCATGAATTTGGAAATTTACTGCATCCCATACGATGCCATCAGCAACTGGAAAAGCTGAAATGTTCACGAATGTGTGGTCACGCTTCATGATGTGAGAGGAAGAATGTGGAGCCAAAGTTCCAGCGACACTGTTCACAGCAGAGCGTTCAGGTAAATAGTGACCATTAATGAGTAGAAAAAAGACTGTGACAAAGCCAATGGACATGAACAGAAAAATCAGGAATAGCACCAACCAGATGTATGTCCATGGGGGAATTAAAAAATTGTCTCTGAACCAGGATACAAAAATACTGAATCTGGACGGGATAAGTGCTGAGGTGGAAGCTGAGTCAAAAGAATAACGTGTTGGGCTCAATGGTGTCGTTGGCAGATGAGCCACGGACTCGGTGGCGGGATAGGTATACTCGGTCTCCTCGTTGCAGGGGGAATCCGGGTAGTCGAGCAAATGTTCAGGCAAAGCAACCATCTCAATGGCAACATCAGTGACCGTTCGGGCTGGAAGACCACAAACATTTGTCCTTGAAATGACTGGACAAGAGACCGCTGGTGTTACACTATTCAGGATCGGCCAGATGTTGTAACTTGACATTTTCCACTGAGATGTATCTGTTTTCCTTGCGACCAGGAAGCGGTGGTAAGATGACTGTACGAGTACCCTTCAAGCCAAGGACTGGAACCGGTGCACGATAAGAGGGGCCAAATTCTTTTTTGTTCTCCACCTTCTCTCGGACCAGGTCTCCTACTTTTGGAAGCCAGCCGGGAACCGGAATCTGCAACGCAGCGTCTGTGGCTGAAGGTAAATGTTTAATTGCAAGTTTGTCTCGGGCTTCTTGTAAGTCCTGTAACATAGTAGAATGATTATCTACGTCAAAGATTGCGGATTGCGCCGCCATGTCTAGACCATCCAGGTCAGGCACAAACATTCTTATGCCAAAGAGCATTTCGTACGGGGTCCGCCCACCCAGAGGTCTTCTAGGGAGATTATTAAGTGCACGTTGTACGGTATACAAGTGGGCCAGCCAGTTCCTGCCAGTACCTAAGACTCTAGCTGTCAAGGATTGCTTTAAGTCACGGTTCATTCGTTCAACGACCGAATTGCCCTCAGGCCGATACGGAGACGAAAATTTCACCTGCACCCCCAGTGAACCCATTGCGTCCTTGTAAGCCTTAGAGGCGAACGCTGGACCTTGGTCAGAATGGAAGGTGCCACAGGCGAAAATTCCCGCAAAGACACGCAAATCCCTTTTGACAGTTCGAGCGTCAGCACTCCGTTGTGGCCAGACCCAGATGAAACGTGTGCACGAGTCTACTGCAACTAAGATGTATTTATATGCAGTGTCAGACGAAAATGGACCGCAGTGATCCAGGTAAACACACCCAAAAGGTCTGTTTGAAATGCAGAGCGGTGTTTGCGGTGGTCGTGTAACCGTAGAAGGCTTAATTTGTTGACAAATGTCACAAGAAAGCACATAAGTACGGGTTTGTTTATATAAACCCCGCCACCAGTAACGCTGCTGCAAGATGGAAACCGTCGCAGACACGCCAGCATGAGCAGATGCCATCCCTTCGTGTGCGGCAGTTATCAAGGAAAGTCTGCGGACCTCGTTGGGAATCAGCCGATCCCCAACATCCGGAATACTTACATAAGGAGTCTGATCGGGACTTAAGAGATAAGAGTACTTGGAAGAGAAACCCCTTGGGTAATTAGCACCTTCCTTTGTTGCAGCTATTGCTGCCAAAATATCTTTATCTATTTTTGTCATGGATCTTGTAACTGCTGCTACTGTGCACGTTGCTACTGCTGATTTGGCAGCCTCATCTGCCAAACCGTTACCGACAGCGTGTGCGCCCACACGCTGGTGGCCAAGTGTGTGAACCACCTGTGTGAGAGGCAGACGTTGTTTAAGATCTGCCACTCGAACCCAAAGCGTCTTATGCTTAATAGTGCTGCCTTTTGCATCTCTATAGTCGTTTTGCGACCAAAAGAAGAGGTTGTCATTGAAAGACTGAACACAGTAGTAAGAATCGCATACAATAAGAGTAGTCACTTCTGGATTCGCGAACTCAAGTGCGAGCACCAAAGCACGCAGCTCGGCCAATTGTGCAGTACTGTCTCCTAGTGCCTGTGTGTGCACTACAGTCGATTTGAACTTACCGTTCACCATAGTACCTGCAACAATAGCACAGGCTGCGGAATAAGCATGCTTGGAACCCGTGGCCGGTTGTGCCGAACCATCGGTGTAAATAATACATTCGTACTCCTCTAGCGGTAGCAAAGACAGAGGAGGAGGATGAACAAATTCATACTGTAAGAACTCCTGTGTCTGAAGTGAGGAATCAAAGATAAAAGTGACATCCGGGGATGTCAAAGATGTAGCCCATTGTATCCAACGGGGGTGCAATGCCTTAGAGTTCGGTACACTTGCCTTTGTCACTACCTCTAGGGCGGGATATGGTGTTACCACTAAAATACGTTTTCCCTGTGCCAGTGCACGTTCTTTTAGAATCGCCATTTGCACTGCTGTCAAAACTTTCTCCACAGAGGAAAATCGCAACTCTGCCGAAGTGTACAGATGTGACTTGTATGCAATCGGTACTGTGTCACCTTCGTTAAAGGTTAAGTATGTGAAGCCCACTGTCCCTGGTATTATTCTAATCACCAGGTTGGTGTGGTTGTCATGCGTCAATAGAAATTTAGATTCAAGTAGATCAGACTGCAAAGACTGCAGTATAGAGGAATGCTCAGGAAGCCAGCATGACTTCGAAAAGTTAGGTTGTATCAAGGCATAAAGAGGCTTGATACGCTGGGCATATTCGGGAATATAAGTACGCCCGAAGTTCAGAAAACCCAGTAAAGACTGAAGTTTCTTCAGTGTGGTTGGAGGGCACAAAAGTGCGCATTTCTCCAAGAAATGAGGGGCTAAGCCCTTACCTTCATTGTTGAGCTCATAGCCCAAAAACAAAACTGTTAATTCAGCAATGTGAGATTTGGCAAAGTTAAACTTGTAACCTAAGACCGCAAACTCGAGAATAATGCGGTCCACTCTGGACAGATGCGGGTATAACTCGTCGTCTGTCAGGTAAATATAATCGACGTACGAACACGCATCTGGGTCTATGCTGTCCAACAAAGAGACAACACGGGCGGCGAATACACCCAGACTGTTTTTGTAGCCCATAGGGAGTCGCCGGAATTTGAATTGTTTACCACCGGAGGTAAAAGCGCTCCATTGGCTACACTCCGTGGCTAAGTTGTGCGTGTAAAATCCATTGGATAGGTCAAGTGTGTCGTTTTATATTTTTTACGAACAAGACTGTCTACAAGCGCAGAACTATGGGTATTTTGCACCGCAAAGGTCCGACAATGAGAGTTCAAATGCCGGTAATCCAAAACTAGGCGGTACGATCCATCGGGTTTAGAAACCGCGAAAAGGGGGTTATTCATGGGTGATACGCATGTTTCTATTACTCCTTGGTATTCTAACTGTGTCAGAATTTCGGAAACGGGACCTTTAGCTTCCCGTTTGATGGGATATTGGGGTTGTGGCTGCGGCAGCGACCGCAAAGGTATTTCATGGGAGGGTGAATCCTCATCCCAACCCACGTGATTACGGTATAACGCCGGAGCCAAGGCTACAGCCCATTCAACTGCAAGTGCCTCCGCTTTGTCCTTAGGGACATGGCGAGAAAAGCTGGGAAGGATTACCTCCTCCCCTTTACGAGCAGCAAGTACGAATGGGGGCGGCCAATCCGCCTCCGCTAACAAAATGTCATATGAAGAGGTTAGATTTTCCCCAAAAATCCCTTTAATTACACGCTGTATGTCACCCTCAATTTGGATGACAATATTATGTAGTCTGTCGGGGTGCCACTCGAGTGTCAGCTGTCTCGACAGTAATGAATGTTTCAGTTGCTGTCGCCTCCACATGAGGACGGAGTGCCTCTCGCACTATGGTAACTTCCGCGGCGCTGTGTAGGAGCGTCACTGCCCACGTCCAATTCAGGAGTCTCGTTCTCACCGTCTGTGGCATACTTCGCTGTTACAGCGGCAACTTTTTTCTTCTGAAACTGGGCGAGAACGTTGAAATTCTTCTGGTGTCCCTCTGACTTGTTGCCGAGGTTGGTCTCGTCCTGGCGGGGCCTCACGACCCCTACCTCTATCCGGGCGATCTCCTCCACCAGTCTGTAACGACGTTGGTGCCTGTAAAGAACGAGGAGAGCGCGAGTCAGGAACATGAAATCTCTCTGGAGATTTTATTCTCGCTCTATCGCGCAAGTCATATGTGCGTTCAGAAGATTCTGAAACCGGGGATGCACTTCGCGATCCTGGCTTCTTCTGTTGCTTACCCTGTTTTTTCAATCGCCAGTTCTTTTTAGTAAAGAACGGTTTCTCATCTTTCTCAGATTGAGTTTTTGGTGGTGGTTGCGATGGAGTTTGTGTTATAGCAAAAGGTTTAACTCCCAGGCTATTGCGGCCTATAGTTTTATAAGCTTGTGCAATAATTTTCGGTAATTCGCGTGGCTTATCTGGTTCTGGGACCAAAGCATTAGCTACTTGAAAGTTAACTGCATCACCCTTGACATTACCAAGAATTAGTTCAGCCACTACATCGAACACTCCCACCAGTCTCATCCCTAATTCCACAGCCGCTTCAGGGCCATGTTCATCCTGTACTCGTTTGATTACAGAGGGGAGAACTGTCATGGAAGGAGTGCCGAAACATTTCGCATATACTGCTGCGAATACCCTACCCCAGTTGTTACAATCTGTCAACTCGGGAATTAAATCTTTTGGCAAACTAATCGTCAAAATCCTGTGTTTATCCACAGGAGAAGTATTTGGAAAAACAGCCTCCAGCTGGTCAAATTTCTCTGCAAGCCAATAAGGTAAATCGTCCTTATTTTGTGGGCGCTTGCCCATCACCGAATTAACCATGACGGGACTTATGGTTACGCCGCCAGGCCCAGCTGGATGTGCCGCAACTCCAGGCGGGGCTGCCTGGATGTTGCCCGTAACATACTGTACTAAAGCTCTATGCACACGTATCAAAGACGAATGCAAGAGACGCAGGTCAGCGACCAGAAGCGTCATGTAACGCGGATGTGGGGTATACCCGGCCAAAACAGGCCAAGTGGCCCCTTCAATCGATAAGGGGCCTAAACGAACCGAGGTAATTGGTTGGGGGAGGGCGCCATCAAACCAAACACGTTGTTGCCATGCCTTGAGCGGTACTTCAAGATTCCGATAAGGATTGTATTGGTTTGGAGGTGCGGTGATTGTATACTTATGGAACGTATGGTCAGTCCCATCCACCGCCTCAAAGGTGATCCACGAGTAAAATACTTCAAAATGGTAAGCAGGATCTGCTTGTACCACGAAGATCAGATCGACACCCGCGTCTGGCACTCCATATGCTGTCAAATGAGCTTTGAGCGCCGCGCGGCTATGTGCCGCAATTTCTACAGCCATTAGGGCTAAGAATAACCGGCAACCTAATACAAGGCAGCACAATTCTGGGTCTATATTAGCACCTTTTAATAACTTCAAGCTTGAAAGAACCTATAAAAACATCAATATAGGAGGTATCACCTTCACACCCGTTCCCGGAAACGTATGTGAAGGGTGCTGTGGACAAGCACAAGTACTACTCAAGCGTCTCGCAGATAAGCAGCCCACTTTGTTGGTGGCGCCATGTCGTAGGGATTCTGCACATACACAGAGCTATGCACAGGATAATAGGACCTCAGAGTATAGTGGTGAGCCAACCATAAACCTTAGTACCTACAACCCCAACCCGGCTAGCATTAGCGTCTCATTAGCAGCGCAGCTACCAATGATTAGACAACCCAGAACACGGTATTTCTCTCTCAGGACTCGCAGGAGCAAGGACACCCTTTTGTAACTCACTCATACCTGTCCACAACTTGCGTAATAAGAGACACTGTATAGTTTAAAATGTTTATTTCAACTATCGTGCTAAGATACAGTACACGTGTAAGTACGATCAGCATAATGCATAAGAATAAAATAATAAGCATAGTTACAATTCCATAGAATACAAACGGGGATAGCATTTTATAAAGACAGTGGATATAGGGCAAAAATGGCCTGTCCACCCTCCCCGTGCTAATAACTAGTTTATTATAAAAACAGAAGACCTCTGGGCATTGTCAGGCAGACCCCCATACCTCAATATCTAGATGCTAGGTTTACATCATCAGACAAGCACAGCTCTTCTCTCTGGAAAGGTTTTTCTCCAAGTGTCCCTGACACTGAAATCACAATATTAAAAGCACACGAATTTCTCCAGTGCAGCTGCAATCAGTGTTATGTCTAAGTGCGAGGGGCTGACCAGATCAGCAAGAACAAGTGACATTGTTTTCCGACCTTGTACATGATGTGCAGACACGACCCAAAGCTATCAGGAAGAAGGGTAAAAGGCAAGCAGTTCGAAAATAGCAGAGTCTAGAAAACAAGGGCACAAAGTAACGTGCGCAAAGAGGCATCATGGCAGCCAGGCCTAAGCTAACTTAGCAATGCAGTCTATGAGTCCACAAACCACACGACAGTACGTTTAACATTAATGACACAATCTACATAACGGTCCTTTTAATGTACTTGGATTAAGGTATTCATGACTCCGTCAGAAACTTTTGGGCTGCCTTAAAATTCAGGATAAGAGTTTCGAGCAATCTGATTAAATCCAGACTAGTAGAGGAGAACTGGTGCCTAAGACATGTTATTGGGACAGTTCTGTTTCCAATTCCCTAGCTGTCCACAAGCAAACATGATCATCCCTCTTCTGGGGCTTCTCCCCTGCCCCTTCCATTTCCTCTCCAAGCTCTCCCTGCTCCCCTTCCCTCCATCCTATTGGTACCTCCTTTTACGAGGCTCCCCATCCCACATCCTTGACTGTTCTCTGCATATTCTGCAATTTCAACTACATCAGGTTTGGTTCTGCGTTCTTTCTTCCTCTCTTGTGAAGCTAGACAGTGGCTAGCAACCATTGCTAACTCTACTAACTTTTTAGTCGGCCATTTGATGCAGATGGTTGTTAGTTGGCTTCTAACATTCGGTAACCATTTATGCACAAAAGCAGCACCTACTGCTTCTTGAATGATCTCTGTTGGACGAGCTGTACTCGAGTACCTTTCAAACGCGTCCTTAAGTTTGTCCAAATAATCAGCGGCTCTTCACTGTTATTTTGTTTACAGTTCGGTTTTCACTAGACAAATATTCGAGAACGCATCCAACAACGCATCCTTTGCTGCACTCAACACTCCTTTATTGCCTGAGGCAACCCTCCGCCATGCCAACTTCTCCACCAGTCTTTTTCTCACCTCTCTCAGCACCACCAATTGCAACAACTAATTCATATCCACCTTGTTAGGTCTCATACTGTATACTTCAAACACTCTCTGCAGTTCCTCTCTGCACTGAATAAAGTTTTCTCAGGTATTAGTGAATTATTTCTTAATACTCATTAAATCCGAAGGTGCCCAAGGTACATGGACAATAAGTCTATCCCCAGCTGCATGGTAGTCACTCAAGGGAAGAAGAGTGGAAGACGAATGGCCCTCATCAGCTTCACTGAATTGGGAAGAAGAGAGACAGTTTCTAGACAATCGTTCTGCGGTCTGCCTCAAACTTTTAAAGGTAATAGTGGGACTTCATTTACAATGGTCTCTGCCCCCCCGAAGTGGACCATATACGAGGTCTAGACTGATCCATGGTAGTGGAATCTGCCTCATGTCTGGTCGCATACAGCCCTGTACAGGGCATTTTACTTTGTCACTCGTTTACGGGTGCTTGCTTGCAGGATCCCTACTTGTGCTCCAGTCACCAGTAGTCCCGCAGGTGCTGCTCTGTTTCCGGCATCCGCAATTGCACCCTGAGCCCCTTCAGCTGGGCTTAACATGTTTATTTTTAGAAACTTTATTTAAGGTTTTATACAATAACACAAAACAGGTGTGCAAACAATGCCAGTATAAAGAAGACTTATGATCATAAAGCATAGTGGTGCAGTTCAAGAGATCAGTCCAACTGCAGTTCCCCCCAACTGCAAGCATTTGTCAAGTGCAACAGACATTTATTCCCCCTCATCTTCTTCAGATCCTGCCTGGCTGGCCCCCAGAGATGCGTTTTGGAACCCTGACTGTAGCCCATGAGACAGTAGATCATGACAGTGTTCCCTCCAAAGAATGAAGTCATCCTCTAATTTATCATTGTTGCAGCAGCTCTTCATGTGTACCTCCTCGGCTAATGTCCATTCGCGCACGTCTCTTATCCAAGCTGAAACCTCGGGTGCACGCGCCCCCATCCACACAATAGCTATTCTGCCCCACGCTAGGGCTAGAAGCAACTGCTGGAGTCTGTATGCTAGCTTTTTAGGTTTCCGAATTAACCCCTGTAGGCAATGAGAGGGTTTCAGCTGCACTCGGCTATTCACACTCCCTCTGATCCGCTCAACCACCTCCGTCCAAAAGCTACTGACTTCAGGACATTTCCATGCCAGGTGCAGGAAATTGGCGCCTTCCTTGTGACATCTAGGGCAGGAGTTAGATCTATTAGGGGTCATGCGATATAGTCTCTCCGGGGTCATATAAGCGCGTTGCATGTAGTTATAATGAATTAATCGAAAACGGGCATTGCAGGAGGCCGTGCGTGTGAGTTGGCCCACCACCCTCCAGTCCTTATCCTCCAGTGGTACCTCCAGATCTGCATTCCAAGCGGCAACCGCCCCAGTGGGGGGAGCGCCGGCGTCCTCCTTCATGGCCCTATATAGTAGTGAAACAATACATCTTCCCGCACGTGAGTATGATGTCCAGTGTCTGCATGAGCTATGGGATCGCTGGTACATGGGCCATATTTCTTTAAATATATTAGCTAAAGCGGCATATTGTATATATTGTCCCTGCCCCAATTCAAAGACATCACATGCTTGTTCGAATGTAATGAAACTCTCGCCCGGGTACAGATCCGCGAGTGCACTGCAGCCCCCCTCCTACCATGCCTGAAATGACATATTGGACATCACACTACTAACCGGCGCAGTGTCCCACACCTACAGGTCCCGATGAAACAGAGCGTGTTTCAAGTTTCGCTCCGCCAACATTTCCACACATGCGCAGTGTGTCTGACCACGTATGGCACCGTATCAGAGGTGCCAGTGCCCTGCAAGAGGAGGGACGGTAAGTCCGTGATCTGCACTCTATCTGGAGCAGCCTTTTTTCCCAATTGTCCTCCTCAGCGAACCATCTTGCTGTGTGTTGTAGTTGGGAGGCTTAATAATAGAGTTCCATTCTGGGTGCCTCAAGTCCACCCCTCTCATATGTGCAGTTGAGAGTGGCAAGCGCCACTCTGCTGCGTCGGCCTGCCCAATACAGGTCTATCAGTATAGAGTCCAGTGCCCGAAATATTTGCCTGGGAATGGGACACAGGGCGTTCTGTAACATATACAGACAACGGGGCAACACCACCATCTTGGCTATCGCCATCCTACCCATTAGGGAAAGTGGGAGTGTGTTCCAGAAGCCCACCGACGGGGGAGCATGGCTTCGGCGCCTGCGTGATGGCCGCAACTCCGTGAGGCTCCGTGACTCCCTGGGCTTCTGCCTGTAATTAATCCGCTCACTGATCCGTTTTCTCATGTCGGATCGTGATATACAAGCACCCATGCGGAAGGCGAAGCCCGGACCAACGGTGAGCTGTCGTGTCTAGCCTGTCCGTGCCGGGAACTGCAGCCCTAGAGGGAAGTGAGGCCTCTGGCTCAATTAGCTGCGGCGCCCGACCGCGAACATCGGAGGTGCTGGTAAGGGTCGCGAGAGCCAGAAAGAGTGTGACGGGCACTCGCTAACCGTACAATTAGCAAGGCGGTGCGCGATTCGCACTGCAACCAGAAGTGGGTCCGGAAACCATCGGACTTTAGAGGGGCGAAGGAGAAAGGCGGCGGACCAGCGGACGAGGCACCGCCCAATGCCTGCGGCCGCCATCATAACCAACGCCGCGGTAGTCATATAACCTGAAGCGCAACCCCGGGTGAGTGTGTGCGGGGGTTGCGGAGCCACTAATAGCTGCAAGGGCGCACGAATAAGACTGGCCAAAGCACCAGGACGCATACGGAGTGAAACGAAGTGAGGAAGGCCCGCAACAAGCAAGATGGTGCTGGCAATGTGAAGCGCAGGGGGCAGAGAGCTACTCAGAGGCACGGGACACAGTGGAACTCCTCATTGAGTGGGGACCTTGAGAACAGGAGCCCCCAGCATCTGATTGATCGCCCAGCAGGCGGCAGACCCGCGGACGACGCGACGCCCAGTTCCGACGGCCGCTACTGCAACTAACACCGCAGGAGCGGTAAGATTCGAAGCGCACCCCCAGTGAGTGTGTGAGGGGATTGTGGAGCCACCAACAGCTGTGGCGGCATGCAGAATCACAAATAAACAGCAAAGGCACAGATGGAGTGAAACGAAGGGCGGGAGGCCTGAAATACACAGGAAGGCGCCGGCACTCCGCAGGGGGCACCGACTTACTAACAGCGACCCGGGGCGCGGTGGAAACCACAGTTGAGTGGGGGACCGAGAGAGCAGGAGGCCCCAGCGTCTGACTGATCGCCCTACTGGATTGTGGGGGGCCACTGGCCCAGCCGTCGATTACGCAGAGGCCAGAATTGTAAAGGGTGGGAGAAGAGCCGGATAGGGGAGCCAGGACCTACACCCTAAAGCTGTGGAGGAGGGGAAGAGTGGACATTAGTGGTCTATGTATGAGAAAGCATAGGATGCACCACTGCTTGGGTTCCAGCGGGGCCCAGACCCCGGACGAGGCAGTCCTACTCGAGGCGGTCGGGTGACTACCCCGGGCGACATACGAGAGGGGTTAGTACGCCGCTGAGAAGAACCCAGCCGACCTGGCCCGAACCAGGGCTCCCGACGTGACACTGCGGCCACGACCAGAGTCATAGGCCGCTGAAGGTAACGGAGGCTACTCAGTACCATGGCCACGAGCGTGAAGCCATAGAGGGGCCCGAGCCTAGGAGAGTACAACAGCCACCTGGGCCTCAGCAGATCGCCAGCCAACTGGCCACAATGTCGGGAGGTAAAAGAGCTAAGGGGGCCCTCAACGGGTCTCCACAGTCCGGCCCCTGCGCCGCTTCCTCTCCACCCTTACCGGGGGCGTCCAGCTCTGTCCGTTTTTGCATTGTAAACTTATCTAGTTTGGTCTGGACTGAAAGATATCATGGAGGCCATAGTGGTAATTCGTACATCTCTTGAAACAAGGATGGACTCGATAACGGCAGAGGTGACACTGATGAGGGCGGACATGCACAATATTAGTGAAAAAGTCAAAAATATGGAGGTGGTTACAACAGAGTTTTAAGTGTTTAGGCAACTCAGATGCAATGGGATATCAAGGAACTCCAAGTGGCCAGCAAGAAAATGGAGAGACTATTGGACGATTATGAAGGCCGCTCATGAAGGAATAATATCAGGATACTTGGAGTCCCCGAGAAAGCAGAGGGGCCAGCGGGCGACCTCTTTGTTGAAACCCTCATCTGCGACTATTTGAAACCAAAGTCCTTGTCCGCATTCTTCACAGTTGAAAGAGCACACAGGGTTCCCGGAGGTAGGCCTAAACCGGGTGCCCCCCCTAGGCCCCTACTGGCGAGACTTTTACATTTCAGGGACCGAGACGTCGTTTTACAAACTGCCCGTACGTCCCTGCCGATCAAGTATGAAAACAGTGAGATCACCTTTTACCCTGACTTCACGATCACAGTGCAAAAAAAAAAGGACTTTTCTGGAGGTCAAGAGGCAACTGCGAGAAAAAGGTATCCGATACTCGATGCTTTTTCTGGCGAAGCTTGGAGTCGAAGCAGAGGGACGGTCCTGGTTCTTTGAGACGCCGGAGTCGGCGGCTGACTGGCTGGAGGGGTGGAGACTGGCAAGAGACCACAATCCTAGAAAAGGGAAGGAACATTTCTTGAATGCTAAATCTACACAGCAGGGTTGGCGGCACGATTCATCTCCAAAGGAGACCGAGGGGGCCGGAGCGCACAGCTGAGAGACGGGCGGAATTGGCATCGCCGATGGACTGAGTCAAGCAGAGAACGATAAGTGACTCGGTTGTATCAGTAAAGATGGGTGTTAGAGACATGAGGAAACATTGATTGGAGGGGCGGGAACCGGGGGGACCGGCCTGGGCCCCCACCTAACATTACTTTTAGTTAGTTGCACATGGGGCGACAGGCACTCTGCATAGTTGGGGACGTGGGCAGTTCTAAGCCCAGAGTGCAGGGGAGCAGGGAGGGGGGCAACGGGTGTTGTGTTATTGTTGTACTGTTAGTCTGTTACAGATTCACATATTACGAGCAGGGACATAAGAGGGACAGGGTGGGGGGTAGGATCCGAGGGACCAATTGACCACAGCCACCCCCCCCTTGGTTGGACACATTCGATGTGGAGAAGGGGCTCGGGCTCTATATTTGGGGGTGAGTAGTGTACAGAATCATGGGCACCTCAGGTGAGAAAGGATTCGGACTCTTGTCCTGGAACGTAAATGGATTACGGGACAAACTTAAAAGAGGAATCATATTGCAGTTTCTTAAACGACCCGCCCCGGAGGTGGTACTACTCCAGGAAACACACTTAATAGGAAATATGTGCAAGGCCTTGGCTAGATGGGGTGATCAGCTGGAGGTACACTCCGGGTTTACCACGGGGTCGAGGGGAGTGGGTATCCTGAAGAAACGGTCTTTCCTCATGACCATAGATCGTACATGCACCGACCACCTGGGGAGATATGCAGCGGTGTCTGGGATCTGGGAGGGAGAAGTGCTGACCCTAATATCGATATATTCCCCGCCAGGCCTACAGGAGACAGCGTTCAGAGATTTGGGGAAAGTAATGCTAACGTTTCCCATTGGAAAATTGATAATCGGGGGAGATCTTAATTCCGTGTCGGGAAGATTAGACCGTTATCCACCCAGGGATATAGCCCACTCACAGCTGATACTCCCACACTTCACAGACGCCATGGGACTAGTAGACGTATGGAGGGTTTGCCATCCCACTGAGGCACGGTTCACATTTCACTCTGGGGCCCATAATAGTCTTTCTCGGATCGACTATATCCTTACCCCGGCGGACCAGGTACGAAACGTTAAGGAGATCCAACACCTAGCGAGGGGCCTATCAGATCATTCCCCCGTATGGGTACAGGTGGAGGTCGGTAGGGGTAGCGGTACCAGATTGGCACCCATACACCCTTGGCACCTCCGAAATCCGAAGATTAAGCTAAAGATCACTCAGGAAATAGAACATTATTTCAGGGAGAACGAAGGGTCGGTCGCATCGGCACAGTTCCTTTGGGAAGCCTTCAAAACTGTGATCCGGGGTCATGCGCTATCCTAGATAGCGGGAGAAAAAAAGCAAAAGAATGCAGGGTTACTAAGGTTAGAGGAAGAGATACTGAAGCTAGAGAGTGAACTTACTACATCAGATGAGCAGGACAAGACTCACATTCTTAATTTAAAGAAAGAGGAGTATAGAAGCGAAGCGAGGGACTTGGCGAGAACACTGAATAGGCAGAAGTTGGGGCGCATATATGAGCTATGGGACAAAGCAGGGAAACTGTTGGCGTGGCTAGACAGGAGAGAACTGGCGAGCCGGTTGGTCACAGAGCTTCTAGCGGATTATGGTAACTGTCTTACAGACACGCAAGACATTGCGGACGAGTTCGCCCAATATTCCGAGCAGCTCTATACTTCCAGGATCACCAGGCAGGACGGGGAGGTGAAGAGGTTACTCTCTGGAATGCATCTACCGGTGCTGGCGGACGAGGAGAGAGCACAGCTGGATGCGGATTTCGCACAGGAAGAAATAGCTCAGGCTATACGTGACCTCCAGACAGGGAAGGCGATGGGCCCAAATGGTCTCCCGATCGAGCTCTACAAGCTGCGACCGGATAAAATTGCCCCCCACCTTAAGAAAATGTATGAGGAAAGTCTTGAGAACGGACTCCTTCCGCAAGACCAAAGAATAGCCACTCTGGTAGTGATATATAAGGACGGAAAACCTAAAAACAAATGCTCATCATACCAACCTATATCACTGCTGAATGCAGAGGTCAAAACTTTGGCCAAATTGCTGGCAACCCGGCTGGTCCGGGTTATTTCCAGACTGGTCCATCCTGACCAATCAGGCTTTATGCCGGCAAGAAATACATCCTTAAACTTGCGGCGATTACACGGGGTGATGGGAAGGGTGAATACCATAAGAGAAGTTGCAGTGGTGGTGTCCTTGGACGCTACCATGGCATTTGATACCATATAGTGGCCATATCTCTTCGCCGTCCTGGAGAAACTTGGGTTCAGTCCTGCATTTATCAGCTGGGTGCGATTCCTGTATGCGGACCCCCTTGCACAAGTAGTGGTTAATAATAAACAATCGGCCATCTTCCATCTTCACAGGGGGACACGACAGGGTTGCCCTTTGTCCCCGCTTTTATTTGCGTTGACGCTAGAACCCCTAGCATACTGGATCCGAAAAGACCCTATAATACGGTGACTACATTGGACAGAGGAAAGGGAGGATCATATCTCACTCTAAGCTGACGACATCTTGTTGTACCTGGCCTCTCCAAAGAGATCCCTGCACAGGGTTCTCAACATTTTCACTAACTTCGGCACCTACTCCGGCTACACCATTAATTGGTCAAAATCGCTCCCATTTGTGTTGAATGGACACCCGCCTCCCATGCCCAAAGACTGCAAGGTGACGATCGCCACGGACGGATTCAAATATCTTGGACTGTTCATTACTAAAGATCCTAAACTATATTATGCGTCCAGCTTGTTGCCGCCGCTACTACGGCTGAGATACGATGTGGAGCACTGGAAGACTCTTCCACTGTCGCTACTAGGCAGAGCGGCACTTTTTAAGATGTCGTTACTCCGTTTTTTGTATGTCCTCCAAAATTCACCTAATTCAGTCCCCGCATCATACTTTAGATCTGTGGAAAGTGCGCAGAGAACGTTGCTATGGGGAAATAGCCCACCAAGAATTGCATTCCCAAAACTGGTAAAAAGTTGGTACAACAGGGGAATCGGCCTACCGAATATTAAAAAGTACTATTGGGCGGCACAGCTGGTTGCCATTAACCACTGCATATACCGACCTCAGAATCACCCGGGGTACACTATGGATAGGTGGCTCTTGCCCGGGAGTAACCACACACGGGCGTTATACTCTGGGCCCACGAAATTCCATCTGACAGGCCCCACAAAGCACTCAGTTCAGGTGTGGCATACGGTGCACAGGAGTATGGGATGGGTGAGAACCATCACACTGGCCACCCCACTGTGGGATACGGAACAGTTGGGCTCCCTTTGGAGAACAAAGGGTTTCGATAAGTGGGATACCATCGGGATATCTCGGGTGGGAGACCTCTGGAAAAAGGGGGAGGTGGTGCCCTTTGCGACTCTGCAACAAGAGCACGATTTGGCGGAAACTGAGAGATTCTGGTATCTGCAGATACGACATGCCCTGCAGACAGTGATCCCAGGGGGAGTGACCCCTCCCGAGGCCTCACCTCTCGAGGATAGGCTGCTGGATGGATATATGCCAAGAAAGGCGATTTCCCTGACTTACTTAAAACTGATCAATCATTCGCCTGATCCTCTTCCGCAACTCCGTAACAAATGGGAAAAGGACTTGTCGGGGCTGGAGGAGGAGGACTGGCAAGAAGCACTGGCATCACCAAGGGAGGTAGCAATATCCTCTAAATTTAAATTGGTGCAGCTGAAAATATTGCATAGAGTCTACGTCACGGGGCCCGCCTTGGTCAAGATGGGATATAGAGAAGACCCTAGTTGCAGAAGACAGTGTGGCCGGGAGGGCACGTTCTTCCATACTATATGGGACCGCCCACATATTAGCAGGTACTGGAGTGATGTCGTCCTGTGTATGGGGGAGGTACTGGGAGAAAAAATAGTACCTGAAGCCAAACGCTGCCTATTGAACATATGGGAACCAACAGATTTGGGTAGCAAAGAGAGGACATGGGTGACGCTAGGTCAGATGGTCGAAAAGAGAAACCTAGCAAGGAAGTGGGGGGCACAAGATGTTCCGAAAGTGCTGGATTGGAAGAACGACATGAATTGGTGTATGTTCAGGGAGAAAACAGTATACGTGTCCAGGGGGTGCCGGAGAAAATGGATGCAAATATGGGATAAATGGAATGCATTCAGGGGGATATCTGTGTACCGCCCAGATTACCGTCGCAATTTTCTCCTGACGAACCAGAAGCCTGAAATACAGGACCAACCTAACCAAGGGAGATGTTATTTACAGAAATTGCCCCAGTGTTCCACGTTAATGATTACTGTAACTTAAAGTCTGCACTACTTGTGAAATCTGTACTGTTTGTTGTATTCAATGAAAAAAATGGAAAAAAAAATTCTTGCTATTTGCGGATTACGCCTTACTTCTAGCTTTAACCCCAGCCGTGCACAAGCGCTTATTAATTCTTTTAGTGACTTCAAATAAGGGGAGAAAGGATTACAAGCACCAAGCACTTTAATTAACTTGGCCTTAGATTCTCAGATAAAGAGGATTGGAAAATGCATAAAGACTTTACTGTTACTAACATAGCCAGGAATAATGAGGCGATGTTTAGATTTGCCACTAAGCTTGGGGCGAAGGGAATACCGGACATGATAACGTTATATAATGCAAAGAATATTTCCATTGCCAATTATATGGCAGGAACCTGGGTTTCAGGGGACAACACATCCTTGAAAATGCAGGAATATACATTTTTACGAAGGTTGTTATCCGTCCCAAAATCAACTCCTAGTATTATCAGTCATTTAGAACTTGGCTTACAGTCCATAGCAGCGTTACTAGATGAGACCATTGCTGCTCTGGCATTCAGTCTGGACGAAAAATTAAGCTATACTGACCTGGGACATTATAAGGGACTGTATGTCACTAGATGATGCACATTACATAACATGGCTGTTTTATATTTAAAAGGGCCTCTACACTTTAGCTGACAATATTACAAACCTGTGGGAGCATCTGGGGGACAAGCAAGTAGTCAAGGAAAAAATAGGGCATATAACAAGAAATATGGCGAGTCCCAACCAACAGTTGCACTATATACATCATACCAAACTTCCCATGGGCTACAGCCGTACCTGGGAAGGACTCATAACAACTATCACAGGTTCCTATTGATTAGATTTTGCATATCAATATTCCATCATTTGATAGCATTTCCAACAGGCTCTAATTAAGCTCCCAAAGACTAGAAGCGCCCTTGTGACAATGTAACCACCAATCTACATTGCATGCAGTTATTTATTTATATTATATTTTATATAGCGCACGAATCACCCCATAAGGGTATCTCAGCGCACGGACCGCCTAAGAGTGCCAGGGAGAAATGATTTAGAACAGCGATGTTTTTAGCAGTTTCCTGACAACCAGGTAATCAGTGCATTGTCGCAGAAGATGGGGAAGTTCGTTCCAGTAAAGTGGGGCAATATGGTAAAAGGCCTTACCACCTTGGCGGGATTTTTTAAAACGCGGGACTTGTATCAGGGCTTTAGCTCCTGAGCGGAGGGGCCTAGAAGGTACATAATTGACAAATTTGTCATTTAGATAACTAGGGCCTAATCTGTTGACGGCTTTATAGGCCATACAACATATTTTGAATTTAATCCTTTTTCGTATGGGCAGCCAATGTAGTTTCTGAAGTAAGGGAAGGGAGGCCGTTCTAGGGGGAGCATTGGTTACCAGTCGTGCCGCAGTATTCTGGACGACCTGTAATCTGTTTAAGGCACTTTCATTGGCTGCAATGAACAATGCGTTACAGTAATCTAGGCGGCTTAAGATTAGTGCCTGCATCAGGGTTTTTCTGGAAGATAATGGCAGAAAAGGGAAGACTCTTCTGAGCATGCTAAGATTGTGGAAGCAAGATCCGATAGTAGAAGAGACGTGGTCTCCCAGCGTAAGTTTGTGGTCCAATCGGACTCCTAGATTTTTACCACCTGTTTTGGACGAGGTGTGGGGCCCAGTTCCTCTGGCCACCAGCTAGGGGACCATTTCACAGTGGCCTCGCCAAACAACATTATTTCCGATTTAGCCGCGTTCAGTTGTAGAAAATTAATTTTCATCCATTCTGCTATGGTCTTCATTCCTTCACCAAAGGTGGTTTGAATATTGGGGTTGGATTTATCAAATGAGAGGAGTAATTGGGTGTCATCCGCATAGGATATGGGGATGAATCCCAGTTTCCTCAGCAGCCTCGCCAAAGGAGTCACATAGATGTTGAACAAGGTTGGGCTCAAACATGAACCCTGTGGTACTCCCTTGGTCACCTTGGTGGTCTTAGAATGGTAAGGTCCTAGATTAACTGTTTGTGTTCTGTTAGACAGAAAGTTAGACAGCCATTTTAGAGCATTTCCTGTAATGCCTATGTCACCCAATCTACTGAGTAATATTTGATGGGAGATGGTGTCGAATGCCGCGGAGAGGTCAAGCAGCACCAGAAGTACTGCTTGACCCTCATCCAGCAGCATCCTAATGTTGTCTGTGACTGCTACGAGAGTGGATTCCGTGCTATATCTGGGGCGGAATCCAGATTGTGAGGAGTCCAGAATATTATTGGCTTCAATGAAATCAGAGAGGTGTGTATTGATGTGCTTCTCCAAGATTTTTGTATGAAGGGGAAGGAGGGAGATTGGTCGATAATTTGTTACGTCTTCCATTGAGATTTTGGGGTTCTTTTTATTGGGATTATTTGCGCGGCTTTCCAATCTAGAGGGAGGACTCCTTCCCTCAAGGAGCTATTAAGAATATCGCAAATGGGGTTAGCCAATTGTTTGTGTAGAATAGCTGTAATTTTTGCAGGTATAGTGTCCCGTGGAGAACCTGATTTTGCGCATTTTAAAAATGCTTCTGTACCTTCAATTGTAAGTAGTTATCTTTGTACATTTTACACCAAAGGCAGAAAAAAGCACTTAAGGATCCTTTTTAGGTCTCGCAGACCTGCGTTGCAGTGCGCATGCGCTGCTCGCTCTGCGAGGCTTCTTGTAATCGGGATATTTCAGAAGTGGAGTTTAAGCCCCGCCCATCATTCCGATTGGCTGCCGTCATCGTTTATGGTAAACGCTGGCCTCCGATTAAAAATGAGGCTTCTTTGTTTCCGCCCTGTCTCCTTTTTGGACGGCCCATCCGGACTGGATCGTTTACTTGCGGCGTGACACGGTCTCCTTGAATTAGTCGGTGGGCACTTTTTTTCTCATTCGCACAATGGCGACAGCTTGTTATTAGTTAGGGACACCGCGCTCTGTTTATTTATTTCTACGGCTTATCTGCATTGTTAGGTGTTGAGACACAGGACAGTTGGAGACATGCGTGTTTAGAGGTGGGAAGTACACTATGGCACGCTTCTCCACGTCCTTCGTCTCCTTAAGCTTCTGCGCCGACACCGAGCTGTGAATAGCACGCATTTTAAGGCCCACACACACAGAGGACTGCGGCTCCAGGGGGGCGGGCGTTGGGTTGCCTCCTCCTCCTCTGAGGGCCAGCTGGGCAGAGGCGGGGAGGAGAGGAGAAGGCTCACGTCGCGGAAGCGTAAAAGCTTTTGGTGCACTAAAGCAAATAATATACACGTCACAAACATATGATGAAGAATATTTTATTTTGTAATCAGGGCACGCTTTTATTATAGCGGCCGCTTTTTCAACAATGCCCCCGAATTTCCCCCCCCCCGCCGGTCGGAACCGGAAGAAGGCATTGCTCGCAGCTGCTGGTTGCCACGGTGTCATGTTCGGAGTAGGATTTCACTTCTACGAGTAAGTAAAAATGTTTTGTGTCCTTGTGTTGCATCCTTCTTTCTCCACACCCACTCCGGGGGTTTACCTGGAATCAATTGTTCACTGCAACACCCTAGTAAAAGTGTCACGTTTCTTTTCACACTGGTTCTGTACATTTTTGGGGGCGGGGTGGGTGTCTGTGTGTTACCCTTGTGTGTCCGAGTGTTACATCCATGTGTCTCCACGCACCCGCCGAACGTTTACCGGAAATCTTTTATTCACTGCGGCACCCTAGTAAAAGTGTTGCCTCTATTTTCACACTTTTTAAACGGTGAACCCTCGCGGTCAGCCGAATTTCACTTCAGAGGCGCTTTATTGTGAGTCCGAGGTCACGGTAGAGAAAGTGTGTTTCCACGTGATCGTTTTATTTCCTTTGGACATCTTCTTGCACATTACTGAAGTGAGTAAAGTCTAGCGCGAAGAACACTCCCGTTTCAGAGAATAAGAAAGGTCTGTGTGAGAGAGAGGGGCTGAATACCCCTGGCCACTACCATCAGTGTGTTATTGTGTACAGACTGTCTACCGCGTGATAATAAAGACTGCCTGGCGTGTTATTTTTGTCTTTTACCGTTATGGGCTTTAATGTCCACCGAGGCAGGCTATAAATCATTATAAGTCACTCTTAATAATAAAAAACTTAAGAAAGCAGTCGGGCAGCATTTTGGGGTGTATTTTTAATGTGGATAGCTACTAGTACCAAATTTAGGAATCCACATTGGAAGAAAAACATAGCTGGAGTGTGCTGAGTTTTTTTTTTTTATCAATTGCTTTGGTGGCCCCTTTGTGTAACCAGGCTGGAGAATGGACCAGGCCTCACAGAAGAGTATCCGTGTACACTCGCAAGACTGGAGGAAACTATAGAATGGGTCTGCTGAAAGCAGGAGCACAAAATTACTAATAGAGAAGAGATAATGAATAGGAGTCCTAGGCATTCATGGGGAAAAATCCATTTTGTTACCACGTGAAATGAGGTGGTGGAAAAAAGGAGTGGGCTAATTGTTCTAATCTTGTAGCAGCTAGGACTGAAGCGGGATGTGCTTTTCAATTCATTTCCCTGGTAATTGTTAACAAGCATTTGCAATGCAATAGGTCTCGCATTTGCGAGAGTTTAAGCTACTAGCATTGCAAATGACAATGCCTTTTATTTGTTTTAAAAACCAAAACATAAATAAAGGACATTGTAATTTACAATGCAAATAGCTCAAACTCGCGTAGATGCGAGACCTATTGCATTGCAAATGCTTGTTTTAAGTGAAGGGCTGCGGTCATACACAGCAGCTTGCACATTTTTTATGGAAATGCAAGATATAATAACTAGTTTTGCCCTCGCATCCTTTCTTGCCTATGTGATTAAAATGAGGAAATCATTAAGGGACATAGGATAGATACATGTATGGAGCGATACCTTTTTTGTAATCATTACGGTATTTCTGTACAATCAAGATTTATACTGTTATTTTAAAGATTTTATTTGTATTTCATTATTCATAATGGTGTATTAACCAAAAAATGTCTGGGCGGGTTTGTTGTACATTTGGTTTATAATTATTTTATATGCTTTTATGTTCATATTCTTTTATGTACCGGATAAAGTTTATCGAACTCTAAAAAAAAAAAAAAAACCTAAAAAAAAAACCCAGAAGCCCACCGACCCCTTTAAGGCATCTATCAGCTTGTTAGCGTTGAGCTGCAATATCTGAGTCCTCACCAGCCACCTACACACCCAGATACCTAAAGTGCTCCGTTTCCCAACCTAGACCCACTCTAGGGAGAGAATCCGCGGGACCGCTCGCCAAGTGAGCCAGGGGGAATATCAATGATTTAGTTCTGTTGAGCCACAACACCGAGCAACCACCAAACTCTTCCAACACCTGTAGCAGCTTCGGGACCGACTCCTGTGGAGTGGAGACATAGAATAGAGCGTCATAGGCATCGAAAGATATAATGTGGAAAGTCTCGCCAACTTTGATGCCCCAGTGACCCAAGTCCCTGCGCATCCATATTGCCAGAGGCTCTGTTGCCAGCGCAAACAGTAGTGGAGAGAGCAGGCAGCCCTGACGCGTCCCCCTCCCCAGGGGCCACTCGCTCGACCTGCTGTGCCCCACCCGTACCCTAGCGGTGGGCGCTGTGTACAGGATCTGTACCCAACGTCTGAACCGCGGGCCAGAGCCAGCCACCCTGAGCACCTCCAACAGATACCCCCAGTCCACCGAGTCAAAGGCCATCTCCAAATCTATGGAGACCAAGGCTAGATCTTCGTTTCTTTCCCGTACTTCATGTAGAATGTGCATTAACCGCCTGATGTTCATGCCAGTGTTACGGGTTGCTATAAATCCACATTAGTCTTCGTGTACCAAGTGCACCATGTGAGGGGCCAACCTAGCCGCAAAAACTTTGCACAGTATTTTTACATCTGAATTTATCATCGTCAGGGTCGGTACGAGGAGGGGTCTTGGTTATTCACCCCTGGCTTGAGAAGCATAACAATTTCCCCCTCACGCATTGACGGGGGCAATGCTCCAGCCTCGAATGCCTCTTCATACACTTGTAGCAACGGCTGTATGAGCTGACTAGAATAGGCCTGTAAGAAGGCCACCGGGAACCCATCCGCCCAAGGAGCCTTGGCACCGGGCATAGCCTGAAGCGCCTCCTGCGCTTCCTCAGCAGTGATCTTAGCATCTAATTCCCTTACTGTGGAGGGCATGAGCTGCGGAAGCGCCAACCCCCGACCACGGGAACATACCGCTCAGCCATAACCCCGGGGCCTGCGGTTTATACCTTCTGTAAGTGATGCTGGAACACCTTGAGTGGCCTGCCCCTGGTGTGCACGAGGTTCCCCCCCTCAGCCATCAATGCAGTAACAGATGGGGGAGCCTGCTCCCTACGAATAATCCAAGCCAGCATGTGGCCCAATTTGTCACTCTCCTCATGGAGTCGTTGGCGATAACGCGTCAAGGTGTATTTGTCCAGCCTATCCCAAATGTCCGCTATACACTCAAGTTGTCTCCTTTCCATCTCACCCACCCCTGTGTCAGACAGGTTCCCCGCCTGTATGTCGATTAACGCTTTCTCCTCTCTATCCAGTTCTCCAAGCAACTGTCGCCTTACCCCGCACACCAGTCCCATGATGGCCCCGTGGGTCACCGCCTTTAAGGCTTCCCACTCGGTGGCCCTCCCGGTGGGACCCCCCCCCCCCCAGTTCGTCGACATATAGTCGGTTACTGTCTTGGATAATGTAGCTCTCCCCACTTCATCCTCAAGCAGATCGTGTGGAAATCTCCAACGCCTTGGGCCCAGCATGGGTGATCCCCACCTCACCAAACATCGTACTGGGGAGTGGTCGGACAGGAAGCACGCCAAGTGGGTCACCTCCACCTCTGGGAAGGCCGGCACTCCCCTGGCTTAACATGTTTAATGTCAAAATAGCAGTAGCGCAGCGAATAATCAGAAGACAATTGACATTTCAACAATCTAATGCTTTCACCCAAAACAGTCAGTTGGAGCACGTAATGCTAACATGCATGCATTTTTGAGCAGTTTTTATATACTTTTCCCTTCAATGCAAGTCTTTGGAGCTTAAACACGTAACAAAAGCGTGTTAACTTCAGAAAAATGTATCTAATGAGCAGGTGGTAGGATATTTTCATGTACGATATGCAAGACACCCTTGAAACTGAGATACAAATAAATTACCACACTGCTGCCTTCATTAATTTCCTAAAATAACACTTTTGGTTGCCAACATCGAATACAAGGCTGTGCTTTTCTATGAGATGCATGAAATGTGCAAATATAGTACCTCAGATTAAATGGCTTCTAGGCCTACTAGCCATGAAACTTAGCAAGCTTATTTTTTAAAACCAGTTTTATTGATTTTGGAATGTGAACACAGCTCCTGAAGGTCGACATGCAAAAAATAAAAACATAGGCAAATGCCTCCAGATCATGTGTTCCACCCCCTCCTAATCTCATCCTATGCCATAAACATCAGAATTTCATCATTCACTATTTGTCGCATAGAACAGACGGGTTCCAACTCAATGCCTCGTAATTCGCCCACACCTGCTATATCTTGGGATGTTTTTGTGGGCAGCCTTGTATACCGCCACCTCCAAGCCCATACCGTGATCCATCCCTTTTTTCTACACCGCCTAGGACAGAGGGCTGTGTCCTTCCACTCTCTCGCTATATCTTGTTTTTCCAGAGTCAGACCCATGAATAATAGTGTCAACTTGTATCTGTTGCCGCCCAATGTGTCACTGATATGGAGGAGGGTAAACTTTGGGTCCATCGGAACTGACCAGGCCAAGACCCTGCCCAGGCAGAATGTCACCCCGCGCCAGAACCAGTCTAAATCAGGGCAACCCCACACCGTGTGTAAGAATGTCCCTTTCCAGCTGCACTGCATCGGAGAAATGTCAGGGAGGCAATCACTGCTGTAGTCTGTTGCATGTGAGATGGACCCTATGAAGGTATCTAAGCTGGATCAGCCTAAGTCTGGCCGCTGCCCTAGGTGCCCACAAGGCCTCAGTCCAAGCTTTGTTCTCTAGATCCCCAGGTCGGCTTCACATGCTCTCCAGAGAGCAGAGAATGTGTCGGGTCGATTAGAGATAATAGTCTGGTATATCTTGGCAATCTTATGGTCTCCCATGATAAGTTTACCCTCCAATGGATTAAATTCACGGAGGTCAGACTGGGCCATGTAGTATGCTGTACGTAACTCATAAGCCATTGTAATATACAGTACTTAACTCATAAGCCATTGTAAGTATTAGAATATAACTACATGGTTCCAAATGACATCATGCTAGAGTTAAGACACAGAATCAGAATGTTATCATTCAAGTTAAGCTGTTGGACTAACAGGAGCTGTGTATGCTGGCTGAGGTGTTATGAAGATACTTAAATAAACCTTCTGGATTTATACATAAACTTCGTGGATTGATCTTTACATTGGCGACGAGCTGAAAGAACCTTTTTTTTTCATCTACACCTCAACGCTACCTGCATCTGAATTTTGAAGATCTTACTGGCCATCCTTCTGCCTTTTGGTATTGTATGGCTTTACATTCATTTTAAAATGTGTGTTTCTCGATGAAGCGCGTAGAGGAATATGTCTTTTCTGGAGGAACTGTGTGCCGTTTTAATTGAACGCCGTTTTAATTGAACTTCATGCGGAGGAGGGGCTTAAGCTTGTTGGCGCTTTGGCATTGCCTTCTGATTTTAACTTGTGCACTTAGGCGTTGCTTACGTGTGTGCCTTCTCGCTAAATTGGCCTAGCGCTTGTGTTACCACTCGGAAAAATTTACGCTGTTTATTTGGCTGAACACTTTTTGTCTTTAACTTTGGGGGCCTTCAGTTGAGCGCCATTCATTTATTTCAAACTGCTTCTATTAGAATTGTTTACGTTTCAAAACAATTCTCTTACTTCCTGCCTCCTCGTGAATCTTCGTCTGCGTTTAGCGCTCCCGATCGTCACATGTATCACGTGACGTGCGCTCTTCGATTAAAGACTAGACTGCTGACCGCATTTCAGAGAAATTCCTCTTCCTTGTTTTGGAACTAGACTGCTAACCTTCCATGGCGTCTTGCATCACACGTCCAGAGATTGAATGCTAGACTGCTAACTTTCCTCCTTCTTCAAGAGAAATCTACTCCTCACTTTCTGTTAATTCTTGGAACTTCTTCAACAAAGCAACATTCTTACCTATTTAACACTGTGGAACCTTAGATTCTTCGCTGTTCTTGCATTCTTGGAAGATTATCAGTGGAATTTACTTGCCTGAGTATTCCAAAGACAAAGCATCTTTGTTACCCAAATCAGAACGTCTTTATTACCATCGTGGGAAATTCCTTGAGAGAACATTCTTTGTTGGCAGAACTTTGTTTATTGTGAAAATTCTACAGATAATCTGTCTCATTTTTACTATGGGACTTTAAGTTATTCCTTATAGTATTTTTTTTTGGTTTTACACTAATCTCTTGCTTTACAGGTATTGATTGTATATTTACCTTGCACTAACCTCTTCCTTTACAGATATTCAACTAGTCAATTTCACCATGCAAAATGTTCCTCCACCACCATTTTTCTTGTCCTCTCCCGGTGACCCACAAATTGCTTGGAAGAAGTGGAAAAATGTATTTTCACATTATGCACGTGTGTGTGGTGTATCCCTTAGTGCAGAAAGGAAAATGTCTCTGCTTTTACACTGTTTGGGTTCAGAGGGGCAAGAAGTGTTTCAACATCTTCCAGAATTGTCTTCACAAGATGCAGACAATTTAAATGATTATGAGGTTTGCCTAAAAAACTTGACCTACACTTTTTACCAAAAGTCTCCACTGTATTGGAAAGACACCATTTTGGTAAACGCATGCAAAGATCAGGGGGAGTGCGGAGGAATATATAACAGAATTAAGGAAACTGGCTTCTTCATGTAATTTTGGAGCTAACTATGAGGAAAGGTTAAGAGACCAGTTCATGCTGGGTTGTACTTTAGACGAAGTTAAAGAAGCTTGTTGGGAGAAAGACAATCCTTCTCTTTTAGATGTCATCTCTATAGCTAAATCGTGCGAACACACTAAGGCATGTGTAGAACAGTTAAAGAAAAAAGATGATGAAGTTAGTAAAGAAAAAAGTGTACTTCTAGTTAACAAAGTTAAAGACAAACCAGATAATTCAATGTTTCCCCAACAGAGTAGAAATGAAAAAGGTTACTCAACAAAACAAAGCGTCTTCTAGTTTCAAAAATGAACACAGTAGGGCCTCTAATTACAAAAATGAATCTTTCTCGAAAAAGTTTCAGGGAGCCTGTTATAGGTGTGGAGAGTATGGTCATGCCGCAAATTACAAAGGTTGTATTGGTTGGAAGGCAACATGTAAAAAATGTTTTTAAAAAAGGGTCATGTCTCAAAATGTTGTCGTAGTGATTTCATGAAGAAGAAAGTTCAAGAGATCTCTTGTGGTGAAGAATGCGAAGCAGAAGAGATTATAATGAGGATCAGTGAAGGTGAAAAAAGTGGTCCTTTTGACGTTGTGAACATTCAAAACATTCCAGTGAACATGTTGTTTGATTCAGGAGCCAAAATCAATTTAATCCCAAAAGAGGTGTATGATAAATACTTGTTGGACAAAGTAATTCTACATAAACCTGATATTAAAGCTAGAGGGTATGGTGGTGAACCCATTAATTTGTCAGGATTTTTCAATGGTAGTATATCTTACAAAACCATTACAGCCACAGGAAAGATTTATGTTACTGAAAGAGGGGATTCTTTGGTAAGTTGGTCTCTACAAAAGGATCTCAGTTATTCTTGACCCCAATGAAACTCCCTCCATAGGGTTAAAACAAGACAAATTAAATCTTTCACAAACGTGTCATAAGGTAATCTTGGATGTTGAACAAAACAAGTTATCACAATCTGATTCTTATTCGTATGAAAGTGATTTTCCTGAGGTGTTCAAAGAGGAATTGGGTTGCTTGAAAAATTATTCTCACAAAATAATTTTAAAGAAAAATTCTGTTCCTGTCATTAGTAAGGTTAGAAATGTTCCAATTAAAGTTAAAGATAAAATGAAGATAGAACTTGAAAAACTTTTAAAACGTGGCATCATTACTGAAGTCGAAGCAACAGAATGGCTGGCTCCAGTCGTTATGGCACTTAAGGCTAATGGAGAGTCTAGACTTTGTATTGATCTCAGAGAACTTAATAAATGTGTTGTTGAGGATCACTACCCATTACCAAATATCTCTGAAATGTCGCTATTGGATGGCGCCAGGTTTTTCTCCTCTATAGATCTAGCATCAGCCTACCATCAAGTGAAGCTACATGAAACTTCCCAAGACTTGACAGCTTTCATAACTCCGTTTGGGACATTTAAATTCTTAAGGATGCCTTTTGGAGGGGGCGTGGCCAAGCCGGCGGCTAAGATGGCCGCTTGGTAGAGAAGCTCCGGAGGGCGATCTGGCTCATCGGCATTTTCCCATCATGATCGCACTGTAAACCGGCCCAACACCACAGTGCCAGCCAGCGGAATGTGCACTGCAACAGCGGAGCCGAGTTCCGGGGGTAAAATAGCTTGAACGGCGGAGTTACAGTCCGATACGACTGCACCGGGAGGGGCCAGCGGCTGGGCGACCTGGCGCCTCACTGGACTGAAGCATAAGCGAGGCCCTGTCGGCGGATGGGCGCTGGAGGGGCGGCCCGGCCCTAGTGCGGTGAGTGGCGGTGCTTCGGCGGAGACTCTGCCCCCCCCCTACGCCCAGCTCTCCATTCCGGACTCACCTGATAGCGCTGCCCGGTCTCGCGCCCCCTCGGAGTACACGTAGGGCCAGCCTGCCACCGCTGGCGGGGGCGCGAGTGACGGCGGAGGGTTTTCCGGACCGGTGGGGGGGGTCCCGCCGGGCGTGGTGCCACGGACCGCCTGGGGATTGGCCCTCTGGATCCCTGTGCCGCTGCAGACTAGAGCCTTCACCGCGCTGCTACCAGGCACACTCTCCTTAACATGTTGTTGGCCACACGCATGCCTGCATTGCCTCAGTTTAGCCATCGGAGCGCTGCCGCTTGAAGAACTCGGAGTGCACAGACTGTGGAACCTCATTGATTGGCCATATGAACGCTTTGGGCCCCTGAAGTAGCCTTCACACCTGATATCAGCGCCACGTCTTTGCTCGGTCCTTTTTGACGGCCGGGGCAGGCCTGGGCACACTATTCGGACAGTGGCCCCTGGTCGACTTCCTGCAGCACACAGGTAGATCTTGTTGCGGCTGGCCTACCAGCACACGCAGCTGGAGCTTTATAGTCCACCGCTGCTCCTTGCCCATCTTGCCTCAAAATCCTGCGACGCATCGGAGCCTGGAACTTTTAGTGCGGCATGGGCCGCAAAGATCCTAAACAGAGAACCCTCCCCTTCGAGAAAGTGCCTGACAAAACGCCTTTGGATACTGCCGAAATGGCTGACAACACACACGCCGCGACTGCTGAGACGGCCTCCGCGGCCATGTTGCACGAAATGAGGGCAGGCTTCAAGGCCCTAGACTCACGTTTCGATGCACTCGACAAGAACATTGCAGGAATGGGAGCTAAAATCCAAGTGCATGATCAACGGCTGGATGTAGCGGAGGCCCGCATCTCCGACATTGAAGACGGGACTGCGCAGTCGCTCAAGCGATTGGAGCGAGTGGAACGTATACTCAAAGAAGTCGCCCTTAAAAACGAGGATTTGGAGGCTCGCAGTCGCCGTAACAACGTCTGCATTCTGGGAGTACCGGAGACGATGGCCACTGGCCGCATTGACCTGTTTGTAGAAACTCTCCTTAGCGATCTGTTTGGCAAAGACTCCTTTACTGCTGGGTTCGTGGTGGAAAGGGCCCATAAGTCACTGGGCCCCAGACCTAACCCGGGTCTCCCTCCCAGGCCCATAATAGCTCGCCTCATGAATTTCAGGGACCGTGACACTACACTGAGGCTGGCCAGAGAGCGGGGGGACTTGACCTGGCAGGGGTCAAAGCTGGCATTGTATCCAGACTTCACATCAATGGTTCAGGAGGCCCGACGTAAATTTAATGGGGTAAAGGCCACTCTGCGCAACCTAGGCCTCAAATACGGCATGCTATACCCTGCAAGGCTGAGAATAGAGGTAGGAGGCAGGGCTCGAATATTCGACAATCCGACTGAGGCTCAAGAATTCTGCCGCACCTATAAACAACGGAACAATCTATCCTCAGTGGAAGGGAGTCAACCTTCCCCGCCTTATATCGGCTCGGATGCGAGTGCAGAACTCTTCTCCAACGCAGGCACTGGTTAACACGTTTGCTTGATTTAAACCATTCTAATGTATATAATTGGGAAAAGGTTAATCATTTTTGCATTAATGCGTCATCTAGCCGGTCTTCGACCCGGAGTTGCCACCCCCACATGGTGTATCCGTTGAATTTGTTTTTTGTTACACTGGGGTACTGTGTTTGGGCAACATCAGTCAAACTTAAAGTGAACTTGTACTTCTTAATTGTTTGTACACAGAGGGTTGGCCTCCTTTGGGATGAAAGGTGGCTGGGTGGAGGGTTGGGGGGGGGTTGATTGGAATGTACATTTCACCAGTTGTAAAACGCACCTTTGTTCACTACCACTAGAAATACTGCGCACTCATCGCTGTTATGTCCAACTAGACTTCACGCCCTTTGCAGATGGCACGACTGGGTAACGTTGAGGGTCCCTCGGCACTCTCCCTGATTTCGTGGAATGTCCGGGGGCTCAATGACAACCGTAAACGACGGCAGGTGCTGCATTACCTGCTCCGACACAAAGTAGACATAGCCTATTTACAGGAAACACACCTCCCCCCCCCCACTGATGCGGCGCGATTCGGCGCCAGCTGGGGAGCGCTCAGGTTCTTTGCCAACTACAGCAGCTATGCTAGGGGCACTGCCATCTTAATACACAAGAGGGTCCCCTTTAGTCTCAGTGACGTTATCCGGGACCCAGCAGGGAGATACATCATTGTCACTGGCTCCTTAGGTGGCCACAAGGTCGCTCTGGTCAACGTTTATGCCCCGAACACTGATTCCCCTGAGTTTTTCAAGGCGCTGAACGCCCAACTAACGAAGCACGACCCTCATAAATTCTTGCTGGGAGGAGATCTTAATTTGCTAGTTGACCCTAGACTTGACAGCACATCACGGGCCCCTGACTCCAAACCACGGGCGCGGCGAGCTCTGACGGAACTCTGTGAGCAACACACACTTACGGATATATGGCGGAAGCGAAACCCGACTCTCACTGAATACACTCACTTTTCAGGTCAGCATAACACCTGGACCAGGATAGACTACTGGCTGCTCTCCCCTGAATACACAGACTGGTTTGACTCACTCACGACACTCCCTAGGACGTATTCAGATCACTCCCCGATAGTGTTGCGTCTGAAACTCCCACGGCCAGAGGGATACGAACGACAGTGGCGCTTTCCCGGCAGGGCCCTGCAGGACGAACTTTTCAAGGCTGAACTACGTGAAGCCATAGAGGACTATTTCGAGATCAACACCGGTTCCGTGAGTTCCTACGCGGTATTATGGGAGGGTTTCAAGGCAGTTATTAGAGGCGTATGTATTTCCAAACACGCGGGGGTGCTTCGGGACCTCCGAAGTAAGTTGTCATGCATTGAACGAGACCTCACTGCGCTGGACTCGGACCCCCAGGGGTCCTTGGACCCTGCAGGGCAGACAAAACGATTATCCCTACTGTCGGAATACAGAGATATCGCTGACCGGGAGATATTATATCTGGGGAAGTACCACACAGCCAGGCGGTATGGAGAGGGGGAAAGACCGGGGAGAGTGTTGGCACACATGTTGAGACCTCCGTATAGCAAATCGTACATCACTGAACTCCACGCCGCATCTGGTCACATACTTAACACTACCCCGGATATCCGTGACGAGTTCCTAGACTATTACACCTCACTGTACACTTCAAGCGTTGGGGCGGACGGGGCAGCCAGGAATGACTACCTCTCTGAGATCGCAATGGTCTACCTGGAAAGACATATGCAGGACTTCTTGTCAGAGCCCATATCAAAGGCCGACGTCACACTCGCCATCGACACCATCCGGGGCTCCACAGCCCCAGGGCTGGACGGCTTCACAGGGGACTTTTATAAAGAATATAGGGATCTTCTGGCCCCGCAACTAATTGAGGTATATGCGGAGGCATTGGAAAAACAGGTACTTCCCCCTACACTACGCGAAGCCGTAATTATTCTCCTCCCCAAACCCGGCAAAGACCCCACGCTCTGTGAGGCCTATCGTCCACTATCCCTATTAAATTTAGATTATAAAATACTAGCTAAAGTCCTTGCAAATCGGCTGTCTCAATTAATGGAGTATATTATCTCCCCAGTGCAGTCCGGTTTTGTACCCCACCGGTCAACCTCCCTGAACCTTCGGACCCTGTTCGCAGTCCTTCACAGGGTTAATCCAGACACCCCCGCGGCAGCGATACTATTGGACGCGGAGAAAGCCTTTGACTCCTTGGAGTGGCCATTTATTATTGAAGTGATGAAGCGAATGGGCATGCCATTGGGTTTCGTAGCCACTACTGCGCTCCTCTACAGCAGGCCCACGGCAAGACTTCGTCTAAATGGTACGCTGTCCAGGCCCTTTGCATTATTCCGTGGGACTAGACAGGGCTGCCCCTTGTCTCCACTTTTGTTCATATTAGCAATGGACCCGCTGATTCGGCACTTCCAAGAATGCCACCTCCATCGGGGATTGCAGTTCAACACTGGCCCTCTTCTGGTTTCCCTCTATGCAGACGATACCATTCTATACGTCCGTGAACCCCAAGCCAACTTGGCGCCCCTCATTAGAGAAATTCTTCGATTTGGTAGACACTCTGGGCTGGGCATAAACTGGCACAAGTCCATCATTTTCCCCTTAACCTCGGGCACTCAGCCGTGGGAATGCGAATATCCACTGAAATGGTGTTCTGAATCGGTAAAATATCTCGGGATTCACGTCCACTCAGACACCGCACAAATCATACGCTTAAACTATGGACAGGCAGTGCATAATTTAGAGGCACAGGTAGAACGGTGGCTGCGGCTACCATTGTCATTAGCTGGGCGGGTGGCAATTATAAAGATGGTCGTACTGCCCAAATTCCTATATCTCTTCAACAACATCCCCATACCTATCACTGACGGGTTTTTCGGACATTGCGATCCCACCTCACGCGGCTGGTGTGGGGTGGGAAGCAGCCACGGGTCCGCTGGTCAATCCTCACACTCCCATACGACAGGGGGGCTACAACGTACCGGACTTACAATTATATTATTTAGTGGCACAGTGTCGCTATGCACACGCTTGGTTTCACCCTGACGCAAGAATACCGTTTCTGCGGCCAGAAGCAGATCTTGTTCTACCGGACCGGCTGTCCACAATTCTTCCTAGGGGCTTCCCGCGCGATCCGCACGACATACAAACGGTGTCTACCACCAGCTGGGCGTGGGAAAAATTGAGAAAGCTCTGGTGCTCAGACTCTCTACTCCTCCGCCCTTCCTCTACCCAACACTAGGTGGTTCCCGATTTCTGGGGAGGGCCTGGTGCGACACACATTGGCCACCTTGGGCATAGTTAAAGTGGGAGATTTATATCCTGACGGACACGTATTTTCCCTAGACGACGAAGCACGGTATGTTGACTGCAGTTTTATGACTAGATTTGTTATGACTCGAATGCGATCAGCCCTGCGGGCGCTGCTCCCCACGTTTCCAATTGAACCGGAATCGTTTACCCCACTCACACTAGTGATAGAGAACTCGGACGGAGCACGCCTCATTTCTAAAATGTACAAAGCTTGCGCTGGTATGAGACCGATGTGTGACGACCGGCTCCGACAGGCCTGGGAGGCAGACTTGGGCGGACAAATAACAGACGACCAATGGTCCAAATGCTGTATGGCCACCAAAGAAATCTCCCTTAACAGCAGGCACAAGCTTCTCCATTTTAAATGTCTTCGTCGTGCCTATTTTACGCCTGCTAAAGCAAATAGGATAGATGCATCTAGGCCGCATACCTGTCCAAAATGCGTTGCTCCTCACGCCGATTTCATCCACCTGGCGTGGACATGCCCCCGAGTACAGACCTACTGGGTTGACATCCACACTACACTTGGGAAGATAATTGGCTTACCTCTCACTCCTATTCCTGAGGTTGCACTGCTGGGGTACAATGTGAACTTTCCCAAGGGAGTTAGACGGTTTGCATCACTGGGACTACTACTGGCTAAACGGGAGGTTGCTATTCATTGGGGTAGGAAAACAGTACCCAAGGTACAGGACTGGCTGCGCAGTTTAACTCATTGCAACGTTAATGCGGAGGTCTATGCCAGTCTTATGCCCCCCATGTCATGCCCAAGGGACATATGGGTCCCACTCCGGAAATATGTGGCAGATATTGTGCGAACCACCAGCTCTCAGATGGAGAGCGGTATTGTACCCGAGGGAGTGGGGTGATTGTTTCGGGGACATTTACATGCACGCCGGGGGCGACAGTTGGTGGCATGGTGTTGCTGTACATATCTGCTGAAGGTAATTTCTGGGCGTCAGTATCCTGCGCAACTGTGGATTGAACGGGGATTGGGCTTGAAGAGGGATTCCTTGGATAGGATATCAGATGTTATGATATTTCATTATGTTAGTCGTGCCCCATATAACTGTATAATACTACTGGGCTGGACATATAGAACTTGGACAGTGAATTTATAAGATGTGATGAAAAAGGTGATTTCAGTGTACAATTGGAATGTGTTACATATTGGAAAATAAAGTGTTAAAAAAAAAAGGGTGCCTTTTGGACTCATTTCAGCTGCTGCAGTCTTCCAGAGAATGATGGAACACATATTCAAAAACTGTGATGGTATAAAAATATATCAAGATGATATACTTATTTTTGGCAGCACTGAACTAGAACACGAAAACAGTCAGGTTTGTTCTTAGTAAGCTTAGAGAAAATGGTCTGACTTTGAAAGCTAAGAAATGCAAATTCAATATCACTGACATTGATTATTTAGGTCACAAGATCACAGCCTCTGGCATTGAACCTAAAAAGAACTCGTAGGCACTATCAACAGCATGTCCAGTCCTTGTAGCAAGGATGAGGTTGTAAAATTTCTAGGAATGTCCGAATACTATGCCAAATTTATCCCTAACTTTGCTGATAGGACACAGAACATGAGGCTTTTACTCAGAAAGGGTGTTACCTTTGAATGGAACGCAGAATGTGAATCTGAGTTTAGAAGAGTTAAGCAACTCTTGTCTACTGCTACCTCTTTGAAGAGCTTTGAACCTAGCCAAGAAATCATTGTTATGACTGACGCCAGTGCTACAGGGCTAGGTGCAGTCATGATGCTAGTACATGATGGCGTGGAACGCACTATTTTGTTTTTATCCAGGTGTCTAAGAGGAGCAGAAATGAATTACTCCGTCATAGAAAAGGAGGCGTTAGGTATATTCTGGGCTGTGAGAAAACTCTGGACATTTTTGTGAGGTAACAAATTTACGATCAAGACTGATCATAAACCCCTATGGGAAATTTTTGAAAAGAAAGGTTTAGATAACGTTTCTTCTAGAATTCGAAAGTGGGTGGTAGCCCTTCAAGAATTTAACTTCTGCATAGAATATATTCCGAGAGCCAGGAACAACATAGCTGATTGTTGCTCTCGTCTGACCTGTAAGGTTGATACAGATGACGATGTGCGTGAAGATAGTTTATCTGAGTTTGATGATTACGCTGTGTGCCTTGTCAATGACAGCATAATAAAGGAAAACACTTGGGTCAGAGAACTAGAAAATGATGAAAATTTGCAAGCTGTGATAAGTGGAATCAAAAGCAATTGGAATGAGCATTCCAAAGTGAGAGAGATTCCCTTAAGGGTTTTGTATGCGTGAAAGATGAATTATCCTTTCAGAATGGAATTTTGTTGAGAGGCTCCAGGTTGATTCCTCCAGCCAGTTTAAGGATGCAATTTGCACATGAGAGCCATCCAGGAATCTCTAAGACAAAAGAAATACTGAGACAAATTACTGGTGGCATGGGATGGACATTTCTATTGAGAGATGTGTGAGGGAGTGTGTCAAATGCAATCTGTGTGACAAAATTCTTAAACCTAGAGTTCAACCCATGACTTTAAGGACTCTACCCAAACTTCCTTGGGAAGAGGTTGCAATAGACATTTTGGGTCCCATCAAACACTCCAGCATTGACAAGTATGTTTTGGTTCTCATAGATGTGTATTCTAGGTGGCCTGAAGTTAAGGTCACCAATTCTGTGGAGACAAGAGATATAATAAAATTTTTATATGATATTTTTGCAAGAGAGGGTTTCCCATCCGCATTATTATCCGATAATGAGGTTCAGTTTACCTCGAATGAAATGAACAAGTATCTGTCTGATAAAGGTATTAGTCATAAGAAGTCTGCATTATATCCTCCAGAAACAAATGGAATTGTAGAAAGGTTTAACAGAGTACTCAAAGAAACCATTCAGCGTGCTTTGTCTCTTCACAACTGTTGGCAGACTGAAATACATAACAAAGTAAAAAGCTACAGGCTATCTCCTCATTCCGTGACAGGTAGAACTCCCTTTGAGTTGTAACGCAAGAGAAGGCCTTGTACCATGATCTGTCCCTCCTGGATTCTTGACAAATCTCAAGGTTTGAAAACTGTTGGTGATGTCCAAGATAAATTTGAGAAAGAAATGAAGAGAATGTGTGAAAACAAAAAGAGATTTGATGTTAGGAAAGGGGTAAAGGAGACAACTATCAGTGTAGGTGACATAGTCAAAATCAAAAATCCTCGCAAAGGGACAAATGTGAATGGTTCTAAATACTTGTTACCTATGAAGGTGATTAAAGTTTTTAAAAATGCCATCAGAACTGAGGATCACAAGGTATGGAATCTAAATAGTTGCAAAACTCTCTTTTCCATCGTCTGATGGTCTTATCGAAAATAATGGTAATCATCCCTCTATGTTAAAATGTTATAACAAAGATGTAAGTACTAGGCAACGTACCAAACCTAAGTATCTGCAAGATTATGTTTTGTTATAATGCTCATTCTTTAATCTTCTCTGTTTGAAAACATTTCGTTTATTTTTCCTTATGTACTTCTTTGTTCCCTAATTCATTTTGTGATTGCTGTTATTGGGAGGGAGATGTGTAGTATGCTGTACGTAACTCATAAGCCATTGTAATATACAGTACTTAACTCTTAAGCCATTGTAAGTATTAGAATATAACTACATGGTTCCAAATGACATCATGCTAGAGTTAAGACACAGAATCAGAATGTTATCATTCAAGTTAAGCTGTTGGACTAACAGGAGCTGTGTATGCAGGCTGAGGTGTTATGAAGATACTTAAATAAACCTTCTGGATTTATACATAAACTTCGTGGATTGATCTTTACAGGCCACAATGTATGGGTCAGTGCATGCCTGAGCTGGAGGTAACAATGGAACTGAATGCGATGGAGCTCGTATTCCGTCTGTAGAGTCAAAGTCAGTGCACGGCAGAGCTGGAGGTAACAATGGAACTGACTGTGATGGAGCTGGTATTCCGTCTGTAGAGTCTGAAAGAGCTTGAGGACTGTCCCGCTCATTACATCCCCCAGGGTAGAAGTCCCTATCGGGTCCCATTTCGAAATCCCTCTTAGCAAGCTTATTGAGGCTAAAGGGCAATTCAGATTAATAAGAAAACAACATCCACATTTGATTACAAAAATAATATCATACATTGTGATATACTGACGTAAAGACTATAAGGCTCTACTACATCTTGAGTGGGCCAAGACTCCCTTTTCTCTATTTGTGCAGAATCATGAGCATGCGACGTCTGTCTTGAACAAGTGCCTTGGTATGTCTATTTCAAGATCAGACATGAACAAGAGCCAAATCAGTGTAGTCTGAATTGACGTGTTTTTACCTTATTTGCTTTTAACAATGTGTCTTGGGCTAGCATCTTGATACAGAAAAAAGTTATGTCAGAAATTCCCATCTTAAGATAAGATGCAGTATAAAAGGCCCGACACTTGACCACTTGTCATTAGAGGTCCTGTGGTGTCTGTGCTTCACTTGCTAGTGCACTTACTTTATATAATATATGTTGTAATGTTGCTTTGTGCTTGCTGTTGTATTATATGTATTACTTGCCATAGAATGTTTGGGCCAGGCATTTGAATGGCTCTACAGCCAGTTGGAGCTACCACCTTGAGCCCTCTACACTTGTGTACCTTTGTATCCTGTTGACTGCAATAAATCCACATAAAGAAAGAAGACTCCTGTTCTATGTGAGTTGCTGTACAACTTTATTGAAGAGCGCGTACTTCAATTTTGGCGACAAGCTTGGGATCAGAATTTTTACTTCAGGTCCTATGCCCCAGATTAGCATGCAAGATACTGCCAGAGAAGGTCTTGACTGCCAGAGATTCAGCCACAACGCATTTTCTACTGATATCGAGCCAAGTCCAAGAGGAGAGGAGCTGATGCGACGTGTGTTTCCTTTGGCAGGGAACACAGCCTCCCCGACTTTTGACAACTATATCGCTTTGCTGTAAACAAGTATGCAGTGCGCTGGTTCTCCCTAAGAAGCTCTAGATGCAAGTTATACTACTCCATGCTTTCCGAATGCAATGCGTAGAAGTAGGTTTTAGTGTGAAGTTTTTAGATGACATTTTAACTACGGTAGAAAGGTTCTTTTTATTATTCTTGTTTGCAACATTTTTTGTGCTGTTATTGTGATATTCAGTGTGATTATTTTAGATATTCTAAGCAGCAGGTTGAGACTGTTGCAATAAAACGCTTTTTAGGTAGTGTCTTTTTCTTAGTGCAGTTTGTGTGTGATATTGAACAGAACAAAATAGGGTTGTTTCCAATCACAACGGCATCCCTGGGTCCTTGTTTAGGGCCTGTTAGTAACCCAAAAGCATTGACACCACATCAGTTATGTATTAGGTGGGGTTCTGTTGGGCTACAATAACCTGTCTTTCACATTCAAGCGTTGGTGCATTGAACTAAGTTCACTCATAGTAGTAAGCCAAAGTCTACATTCATGCAACAATACAGGTGCACGGGTAACATTAACATTGAAGCAATACAAATAGAAGATTGTTTTCACAGTACCAGAAAAGCTCTGATTTAGTGTTTCTTCCAACTGAGGACCAGGGAAGATTGAATGAAGCTCAAACAATGATTTGGCAACTTATTCTCCTTAAGGGAGTAACTTGAGTAGCCAAGAAGTCACCGTTTTTGAAGGGGGTGTTATGTTTGTGAGGAGAGACAATAAATTGCATAGATATTAGGTCTTAATTATTGTTTATTTAATTGATTGAACTCCAGGATGTCCAGGCGGTTGATTATCTCTGCTTCATTTTTATTACTGGGTCCCTCCATTAGAAAAACAATTGACCTTTGCACTGGGTAAACATGAGCTAGTTGTTGGTATCTTCTAAGTGGGATGTGACAGGGTTGTATCTTGGTTTGCAGTTCATGGGATGTACATTAAGGAGTTATTTCGACTAGAGGAACATCTTGTGATGGGTGTTGGAAGGGTGCAAAAGTAGTGCCTGAGATTTCTTTGCACTTTACGGTCTCCACTTGGATTATTGCTATGTTTCGTGGAGCACCTTTCCTTCGGAGAGGCCTATCAAGTCAATGTTCTGCATCCAGTACACTGCAGATCTCCAGGGTGTGCTTGGTGGCTAGCTGAGAGCTTGTTGGCCAATCAGATTTTGGATTGAGGATTCATACTGCTTTTCAGTGTCAGTTCTGATCACAAAGGTTTGATGTTTGGGTAGAAACTGTAATTGCTAGCCTGGCCCCTGACGGTTGGTTACCAGCTGAGTCGTTTGCAGAATTGTAGAACTGGTTCAACTGTTACTAAAGATCATGCTACTCGAAATGTACAGTATATGCCAATCAACTTTCTTGCATTTCTTGTTTTATCAACTTTCTTCTATTCAAATCTGAAAATTGTGTGAAGAGTAGAGATGTCCTAATATGTCTTTCCTGAGAATACATGTCATTAAGTTATCTCTTTGGGTTGGAATGAAGCAACATTTTAGGCTATGCTCAAAAGTTACAGTCTTTGTTTTTTTGTCTGCAGGAGAGATGCTTGGACAGTTGTGCTTCAAAGCTGATCCGTTCCAACCACCGGCTAATGAGTGCCTATGTGGGGTTGATGCCTGGAATTGTCCAACGCAGAATCAGTGACCAGGAGGCCAAGGCTGCTGAGCTGACCCAGAGTTCAAGCTCAGAATCGACTCCTGCATTGGCATCCGGGGATGGCACAGATGTACAAAGCATTCCCAGTGGAGAGAGCCTGCAGCCCATACCGAGCAGCGCAGCAGACGGCAGCAGCTAGTCTCGGGTTCTTGAGTGCCTGGAGCCAGCTCAAGATTGTTCTAGGTTAATGAACATTGAGAGGAGTGTCTGTAATAGTAACAGATACCTGTTCCTCACATCGTGCAATCTCAAAGTGGCGGATTAACATTTACAGTAACATCTGCAGAAGATAGTATGAAAATCTTGCATTTGCTCAGGGCCTATTGGAAAAATGGAAATGCAAGAACTAACTGCCACCTTCTCTGCACGCCTGGCATCTATGAGCCAGCTCAAGAAGTAATGTTAAAGAGCTGAAGGTGCTAACAAACTGCTTGTGTTCATGGGCGAGAGGAGTCCAATAATGGGATAATCACAGAAATAAAACAGAAGAGAGGAAACCGGAGAGAGGGGTTCGAAGACTGTCACTGAGCATTGGCAGCTAAGGGCCTACTGATAGACTTTCAGAAAGGCTAAAGTGGGCCCCAGCAGTAGTGTTTATTGAATTACAGGGGTATTGCTCCATGCACCGACAGAGTTGGGGTTGGCTTCTCCCATCTATTCAAGGGACAGTGCCTCTCTACCTGTTATAATGTTGGCTGGCGGCCACTCACTTTGCCTGTCGCTTGTGACTGCCAGCTTGTTCTGTGACTATCTTAGCGTGTGGGTCTCTGTGGTCGACACAGCCTGTATGGTCTCTCTATAGCAGGACTCATTTTATCGTTCTGGAGAGATTAATCTCTTCCTTTTGGGATGCACTGGTGATCAACAGATGCCAGTAGATGTTGACCTCCGAGCCAGATAAAGTTCATGTTCTTCTGCATTGTCCCCCGGTGTCATTGCCTTAACTTTGAAATGGAGAATTCAGTCCAAATGCCCATTCCACATGATTCCAAATGTGCATTTTAATTTAATTGTTTTGCCATAAAGTGGTTTGGTCACAACATCTGTTTGTATTTATGATGGAAAGAACATTCTGTGTGCCCTAAACGTAAGAATTGAGGGTATATAATGTATATATCTTTACCGTGGCGACTTTTGTTTTTAATTTTCCTAGAGTCTGACTACAGGGGCTTTCCCTTCATTCCTCCTCCCATGGAGCACGTAGATTGAGGTTCTAGGGTAAGGTGTGAGAGATCTCATCTCTCATTTTATGGTGTGTGCACAGATGAGTGTCACGTGTTACACACATATAGCCACGCACGTTAACTCGTGTGGTTGTGGTTCCGAATGATTTTATTTAAGTGACCGAGCATACTAATGATGGTTCATTTGCTTACAATTTCTTTCTTACAGGTTTACAGAGAACACCTTGAAGTGGAGAGTGACAAAGGTCACCCCACCTAGTGGTATTTTCTCACCACGAACGTTGGTAAGAACGGAGCCCTTTTGATACAGGCCCTGATGAATGCCACGTACCCCTTAGGGACACCAGGCAGAAACATGTTGACCCTATTCACTACGGTGAGGGGATAATAATTTTCCCCACTCCACCGTCCACCTTTTTTAATACCATACAGCCGCCTACCCTATTAAAAATTTAATTTGGCAACTGTAATGGTTTTTAAATTTCACTCACTTCCCATGGGCCCCCACTTAGTTTAGAAGTGCATCCCTGTCGTCAAGTGAATGCCTGCCCTCTATCAAACCGAGTTTTTAGAGGGCGAGGACTGCCGATGATGAAGCATGACACCAGGCGGTGTGTGAGGCCAGTCCTTCACTTTTTGTGAGATGTCCACACTCAGAATTTATTCTTGAGCACCTTCGGTCACTACTCTGGGAGCGGCCTCATTTGTGTTGAACCTTTTGTGTTGGAGGCTGGCCTGCTCCTGGCGCCCTGTGCCTCTAGTTCCCTCCTCCAGTCAATCCCTGGGGATAGTGTGGTTACATGTATTTATTTGCTACCTTTTACCATTACAATGCTTCTACTTTCTCTACATTTAAAGAATGGAGTGTTAAGTGTGGGTGTTCGAGGTACTCCCTCTGCTTCTACTGTAAACCACAGGAGTACATTTCCTTAGTCATGCTTGTAGTAGTGATTCTGACAGGTCTTTGTTGGTACACTGCCCGTGCAAGCAGAAGCAATAGGTGCTGAAATGGGAGTGGCTACATTACTGTGCAGTGTGTTGGAAAGAAGCATTCATTTGTTGCATAGTATGAGCAACTTGTTTCATCAGCAGGGCAATGGAGAAGGTAGAGTGATGGGACAGGACGAGTGATGCTCTGACGACAACTGACCTTGTTGAATGTAGTCAACCCTCCCCAATACAGACTTGCTTTCTTGGGGCACTCCCGGCACATGCGCCAACATTGTCCCATTGTTTCATTCATTTTATCTTAGTTATAGAGCCCTACGCCTAAGCGCTGTACAGAAACTAATTAAACAAGCATCATTTGACATTCAAAAGAATACCAGCACAATGAAGGTGCAGGGCACCTCTCTGCCAAACCCTATTTACACTAGGGAGACCACTGAGTGACTGCCTGTGGAGCACTCACCTGCCATCCCTCATTGGTAGTGGCCCATCTGCATTATTCTTTCCTAGATCTGCCATGCAAGGTAAGACAGGCGGGGAAAATCTGCAACGGTGGCTCAAAAGAAACATGGCTGAGAAAGAACCCTAAATATGCAACAGCGAAACCCAATTCCTGTCACCCCCTCATCCCGGAGACATTTCTCCAGGTCTGCAAGCACTGCAGGGTAAGGAAGTACTTCGCTCTCTCAACTCCCGCTAGGATCCCTACGGACACAACCTCAATGAACCACCCTCTCATCATGTCTTCATGTGAAAATAGGAATTTTCCCCTATGCTCTATTAATGTGGGCTGAATTTCCAACTGAGCTGTGACCCCTTTCGGTGCCAATTCTTGATTTATACTCAACAGCTCTTTTTTCCTAGCCGTTGTGGTTGAATTCTGGACCAGATAAAGCAGTAGGTGACACTCCCACCATCACAGTGCTTCCTGATTTGCTTCCAGATGTTTCTGTTCGGGGATAGTCTGTAGGTGCATAGCAGAACCTTGCACACCCTTTCCTCCCACAAGCCCAAGAGCCCACACAGCACCTCTCCTTGCTCTGGGAGACCACCCTCGGAATCTAAAGTAGTCGAAGGTGTGCGCCCTTCCTCACATTGATGATCGTCCTTTATATGTCCTCCATTTTAACCAAGGATTCCACTGTCTACCTCCAGAAGGACTCCAACTCATCAGACTGTAGCAGTCTCAGTGACGCAATCCTGCAGTTACGCACAAACGACCACACCTCTTCTACTACTTTCTCAATCCTCATCTCCACCAGTTATGGTTTCTAGTTTTTATTCAACGCCGGTAACTGCTTGCTCAGTCTTACCAGATCTTTCATGTAAATTGGTCCTCATTCCTCTTATGAACCTAAAAAAAAAAAAAAAAGCCCTTTCCACTAGTGACTACTCGCTCTCTTCTGAAGCATCTGGCAGGCGCTTCTTTTGGTTGCTTGGTAGATTTCGCCATATGTGAAGAAAATAAGTCTTCTCTCCTTTTCTCCTTCGTGCCATAATGTGTTCTAGTTGCCTCCGGCGAGTGTACTGCATGAAAAGTGGCCTTTAGATCCACAGGTTCAGATCATCCCAATCGTGCTCCACAGGAATCTCCAGCGTGGTCTCCAGGTACCACAGTTGGGCCTAACTCTCTGTGAAGATATCCAGGGGACTAAAGCTGATGTCTTGGGTACTGGGCCCTACCAGCCTTCTCTCTGTCGGTCCCCCTGACACTGATTAAACTGTGATCACTGAGGAAGCCCTGCTTTCTGCATTGTCTGCTGTCATACTACGGAGTCTGGTGACACACACGCTCACACTCTCACACTCCCCCTCACACACACACCCCTCATACACACACACACACCCCTCACACACCCCCACCCCCTCACACACACGCACCCCTCACACACGCACCCCTCACACACGCACCCCCTCACACACGCACCCCCCTCACACACACCCCACACACACACACCCCACACACACACACACACACCCTCACACACCCCCCCTCACACACCCCCCCTCACACACACACCCCTCACACACACACACACCCCTCACACACACACACCCTCACACACACACCCCTCACACACACACCCCCTCACACACACACACACCCTCACACACACCCCCTCACACACAGACCCTCACACACCCTCACACACACACCCTCACACACACACCCCCTCACACACCCCTCACACACACACCCCTCTCACACACACCCCTCTCACACCCCCCTCACACACCCCCTCACACACCCCTCACACACCCCCTCACACACACCCCCCCTCACACACACCCCCTCACACACACCCTCACACACACACCCCCACACCCACCCCCTCACACACCCACCCCTCACACACCTACACACACCCTCACACACACACACACACACACCCTCACACACACACACACACCCCCTCACATACACCCCCTCACATACACCCCCTCACATACACCCCCTCACATACACCCCCTCACATACACCCCCTCACATACACCCCCTCACATACAACCCCCTCACATACACCCCCTCACATACACCCCCTCACATACATCCCCCTCACATACATCCCCCTCACATACATCCCCCTCACATACATCCCCTCACATACATCCCCCTCACACACATCCCCCTCTCACGCACCCCCTCTCACGCACCCCTCTCACGCACCCCCTCTCACGCACCCCTCTCACGCACCCCCTCTCACGCACCCCCTCACACACCTCCCCTCACACACCTCCCCTCACACACCTCCCCTCACACACCTCCCCTCACACACCTCCCCTCACACACCTCCCCTCACACACCTCCCCTCACACACACCCCTCACACACACCCCCTCACACACACCCCTCACACACCCCCTCACACACACCCCCTCACACACACACCCCCTCACACACACACACCCCTCACACACACACACCCCCTCACACACCCCACCTCACACACACCCCACCTCACACACACCCCCTCACACACCCCCCCCCTCACACACCCCCTCACACACCCCCCTCACACACCCCCTCACACACCCCCCACACACACCCCCTCACACACACACCCCCTCACACACACACCCCTCACACACACCCCCTCACACACACCCCCTCACACACACCCACCTCACACACACCCACCTCACACACACACACACCACACACACACACACCTCACACACACACACACCTCACACACACACACACACCACACACACACACACCTCACACACACACACACCTCACACACACACCTCACACACACACACCTCACACACACACACCCCTCACACACACACACACCCCTCACACACACACACACACACACACACACCCCTCACACACACACACCCCTCACACACACACACCCCTCACACACACCCGTCACAGACACACACACCCGTCACAGACACACACACCCGTCACAGACACACACACCCGTCACAGACACACACACCCGTCACAGACGCACACACCCGTCACAGACGCACACACCCGTCACAGACGCACACACCCGTCACAGACGCGCACACACCCGTCACAGACACACACACACCCGTCACAGACACACACACACCCGTCACAGACACACACACACCCGTCACAGACACACACACACCCGTCCACAGACACACACACCCGTCACAGACACACACACCCGTCACAGACACACACCTGTCACACACACACACCTGTCACACACACACACACCCGTCACACACACACACACCCTTCACACACACACACCCCTCACACACACACACCCCTCACACACACACACCCCTCACACACACACACCCCTCACACACACTCCCTCACACACCACACACACACACCCCTCTCACACACCCCCTCTACCTACCTGTGGGCACGTGGAAGACTCCGAAATGGTTGCCACATCAGCCCATCAAGACTTGCTCCCTACAGAGTCTCTGCTTCATCTCTGAGACGACTCTCCAATAAAGGGGAGGAGGAGCGGCAGACCAGAAACCCAACACAGAGCTCACATAGAGTGTGTAATATGCTGAGATGTTACTTGTTGTCTGCTTGGTACTTTATTCTTGTCTTGATGCCCCTTTTTCTCCTTCCCGCTCTTTGTCCTTTCCTTGTGTGTCTATGTGGCTCCCCTCGCAGTGTAGTTGAAATGAAATTAGAACGCTGTAAATGATGAAAGGAGGCAATACTGACATTCTGTTAGGATTGCTTTTAGATAATAAACCTTACATGCTTCCTTCCTGTTCTGGTCATTACACGGACTTACTGGCGATGAATGCAGGATTTGTGACCAAATAGTAATGTGCACAGGAAAAACTTTTATGCCATAAAAACCTAAGCTTGGGCAAAGTGGTATCAACTACAAAAACCATTGAAGGGTCAACAAAAGGAGTGAAATGTATTACAGAAAGATGATACTCATCACTCTGAGTCAACTTCATCCGCAAAGAAGAAGTCACAAAGAACATTTCAAACCAAGAATACAAAAGTAAAGAAAACATAAGACTGCATGTTATTGTTGTGGGTCTACCTTCCATGAGGCTCCTAGCAAAACTTGCCTTGCTCTGAACAAAGTAGGGAAAGGATACAGCAAAAGAGGCCATTTTTGCAAAGTATACACCCCGACAAAGTGTATGTATGTATGGAGTCAACGAACAGTACGAAAATTATTTGATGGAAAACCTAGTATTACTAATTGCTATAAGAGAGCAAAGAAGATAATAAAAAACACACCCAGTTGCTGGTTTCACTTTGCATGTGAATGGAAATTATGTGGAAGCCTTGTTGATACTGGGTCCAAAATCACCATAATTTCCTAGGACATGTGCAAGAACCTCAGTAACAAGGCACCTCTTGAGGCCAGCAGAATTATTCAAGGTGCCTAGAGCGGATATAACATTTAGCCAGTGGGAGTATTTCATGCAAAGCTGGCATTCAAGGAAAGAAATGTGTGACAATTTGTTTTGTTGTAAATTACAGTGTAGCATCCTAGGGTGGTTGGAACAACAGAAACTTAAAATGATGATAAATTCTTGCAAACACCCTATGTCTTCATTATCCAAGAAATCTATGAGAACGATACAAAGAAGTATTCAGCGAAAAACGTGGATGTCTAAAGGACTTTAAACATCAAATTATCCTTAAACCTAGTACCTATCCAGTCCAGCAATATGTAAGAAATGTAATACTTTCAGCGCACACTGAACTGAAAACCATACTGAAGGAGTTGTGTGATAATGATGTGATTGAACCTGTCAGTGTTGCTGCAGCATGGTTGTTGCCCATGGTGAATGCAAGGAATAAAAGCGGAATGCTCAGAATGTGCATTGATTTTTACCAACTCAATCACAAAATATTGGCAGACTGCCAACCACTAATGAAGGAAATGGTGATGATATTGGACCAATCCGAATTTTTCACAACACTTCACTTCAGGGTGCTTTACAACCAAATACAGTACATGAAGATAAAAAAACAGTTTTGCAGATTACTATTTGGACTTTGCTCAGCATCTGTAGTTTTTCAATTTTTTCATGAATCAGATGTTGGAAGGAATCTGTGGTGGAAGAGCTTTCCAGGGTGATTTTAGGTCGCAGCCTACCAGATGGTGCAGCTGCGTGGTATGCGAAAGACATCTTGGGGAGTTTCAAAAAGTGGATCCTGGGAATGTATTCTGCCCCTTGCTTGCCATTGGCTTTGTAACTCTGGTTTTCTTGCTTTTAATTTGCTGGCTCTAAAGGTTCACTTTCTACCTCCAATGCCATAACCTTATTTACCAGTATTCTTCCGAGAGCTCCCTTTCTGTAAACAGGCCTGTAAATCTTGTTCTTATCTCGTCACATTTGCTATGCATTCAAAGACAAAGGTCAAATGTCAAGCTGTCTTCCTGAGGGGCTCAGCTGACTTCAAAGTGAGAACGTTAATAGGAAAGAGGAATGCAAATTAGTCTCTGCATGGAGCCCACTGGTGCCCCTCCTATGCTCCATTTACAAGGCTGTAATAACCCTTAAATAGCACATCATGTAACATTTGGATGACTGATTAATTTTTAGGTGCGGAAAGATAAGTGAATTGTTTTACTACCTCCCTCTCTGTTGCGCGATACCGTCCTCCCTCCTACTCAGTTCCTTTTTGTGCTGACGTTTGTTTGGTTGTTTTTAGAAAGAGCTGCTCATCTCTTTGCATTGCTTTCATAGTGCTCTGCATACCGGCTTAGTGTAAATTGACATGATACTTGTGGCAAGCGCATTAACCCACTGTTCTACACTGTCTTATAGTGTTAAAGAGGGAGATCTTCACTCCATAATATCTCCCAAAACTTACAGGTGCGCGAGCCCTCCTTGCCCTGACATGCCATTTTAACAGCTCTGTCTGACAATATATATAGATCTCTAAAAAGCAGTGTGGATTAAGATGTGAAGCCGACAAGCCCAGTAATTATTTCTACATAACTCTGATCATCGCTGCATAGATACCCAACTTAGATCAACTAATTGCCGTAGCATTCCCTGTGCTGATTGGAAACTGGTGCCTCCCCAGCCCATCAGACAGGCGAGGACCCAGCGCGCGTTTCTCCACTTTCTTCCTCGTTGTCTTGTACTTCCTGATTCTGATTTTATAACATCTGTGATGTGCTTTTGTTTATTTAAATGTAGATGGTTTCTGTTGAAGTTCCAAAGGCATGCGTTGATTGGATACCACAACTTTGCGTTGAGTTCGGCTTTGAACATTATAAAAACACAATGCTGCAGCTTGTTATAAATATGTATATAAAATGAATTTATTACCAATCACGTTGTAAACATTTATATGGCATTTTAGGTTCTATGATCCTAAACATAAAATTGTTACATTAACAAACTTTTAAAAATCTGGACATTCTTCTTAGTTGAGGCCATCATTCAAATTGTAATCTCACTTGTGAGGTCCCATATTGATTACGCCAATGCTCTTTACCTAGGTCTCCCTAAAGGTTTGAGCCAAAGACTGCAGCTTGTTCAAAACGAAGCAGCCAGATTAGTCTATCAACAACCTAGATATTGCCACACTAATCCTTTGCTAAAGAAACTGCACTGGCTCCCAGCTGCACAAAGAATCCAGGGTAAAATAGGATGGACGATTTTTAAATCCGCCATGGTAAAAGCCCACCTTTGTGTCCTCCAGAAAACGGAACTACATCCCCCAGGCGTAATCTCAGATCAGCACACCTCAATCTCTTAGAGGTATCCAAATGTAATAGGAAGAAACGGGGGAAAACAGGTTTGCTGTGTTTGGAACTTTCTCCTGAAGAACATATGAGCCGCAACCTCCTCCGAACATTTCAGAACCCTGCTAAAAACATGGCATTTCAGACTAGCCCACGATTAACTGCTTCTTCACTCTGCTGCTAGTGCTCTCAGCGCCAAGAAACCTTTCGGTGAACATGCGCTTTAGAAGATAACATTTCTCAACATTATTGATCTTCGATGTTGTAATATTTCTTTTTTTAAATTCAGATCATATACATATTTATAACAAGCAGGCGCACAGCCAATAGGTCTCACCTATGCGAAAGCTATGCTGTCGGGCATGGCTAAAAGTGAAGTTAGACAAAAAGCGCTGGCCGCATCATAGCACTTTTTTCTAACTTTATTTTTAGTCATTTGGCACTGCCACACTGCTGTACAACATGGCTAAAAGCCCTTAGCAAAGCCAATAATTTTTGCATATGCTCGACCTATTGCCAATGCTTGTTAATTTACAGTAGGACAACTGATTAACATGTTTCAATCTTGGAGCAAGTTTTACAAAGAATCTTAGAAAGTGGGCAAATGTTTTTTTTTTAAAACACTGTAGAATATTAAGGGCATTAATTGAAGAAAATGCTGTAGACCGAAACCATCTGTTAGTTTGGCAATTTCTAAATCACCAACAGAGGGATTGTCATCTTCTCTAGGTATGTGTGAGTTCTACTGAAAGTTTATAAAACAAATACCCTGTCAAGGTTTAACCTATGCCCAAGTTGGTAAAGAAACGCACAGGCTTTGTATGGAATGACGAGTGTGAAACCAGCATGCATGAGATTAAAAAAGTTGGTGTTAGTACCATCCCTACAGTCTTTCAATGAAAGATTATGATGCATTGTCACTACTGATGCAAGCCAGATTGGATTAGGAACTGTGCTCAACCAAAACTGCTGGAAGTGAAAACACCATTGTGTTCGCTTCACACAAACTAAGAGGGGCAGGAAGTAAATATTCAGTAATTGAGTGCAAATTATTAGCCTATGTCTGGGTGGTTAATAAGTTCAAAAGTTTTCTATGGGGAAAAGAATTTGTAATTCGAACTGATCACAAGCCCCATGTAGTTATCCTGGACTGTGGCACTTCAGGCAAAATATCGCCCAGGATTGGTAAGTTGGTGTATCAATACACAATGGAACACATTTCTGGCAGAATGAGGGCCCGATTCTGATGCGGGTTGGAAAAGCTTCCCGACCGAGGGCCTGATTCTGATGCGGTTAGGAAGGCCTCCTAACGGCATTTGCTCCTTCCAAATCGGATCGGGAACATGTCTTCCCGACCGAGGGCCCAATTCTGATGCGGTTAGGAACAAATGTTCCCATTGAAGTCAATGGGAGTTCAACCAAATCGTATCTGGAAGCATCCGGATGCATCCTACTCCGCCGGTCGGACTTTCCCGATCCGAGTGGGTCGGAAACCATTTCCCAACCGATTCGGTCGGGAAGCTTTTCCAACCCGCATCAGAATCGGGCCCTTAATGTTTCAGGTGACTAGTTGTTGCATACCCCTTGTGATGAGCAAGATAGGGGTGATTTGGAAGAGGAAGGAGATCTAATGGTAGCATGTTGTTCGAATGTGATGACTCCAGTGGACCCATAACAAAAAAGTATGATTGGTGGCTCTCCAGGGTGATGAGGCACAGAAAAAAATAAAATAATATATTGTGAGAGGATGGCCTTTTGAAAGGGTGCAGGTTGAAAGTATTCAACCATACTGGGAAATAAAAGATGAAGTCATGCTACATGGTGATACTCTAGTAACACTAATTTGATTGAAAGGGCGCATAATAACTTTAGCCCATGAGTTTCATGTCGGTATGACTGGACAAAAAGAAACTCCGAGCAGTGTACTGGTGGCCCTCAATGGACCAAGACAGACATTCATGCGAGCAGATGTTCTACTTGGCAGCAATGCTGACAAAGCCCTTTCTGTACGTAAATGCCCCACACCTTCTTTTGAATTACCTGAAGGCCCCTCGATTAAGGTCGTAATTGACTTCATAGGATTTATAAATGCATTCTCCATGTGTCATGCAATTGCGCTAATAGATTATTTCTGTAAATGGACTGAGGTCTAGTTGTGCCCCGACCCAGCACTGTGGAGGTGATAACTTTCTTAAAAGAGATATTCTGTCACGAAGGGTTTCCCCAACAATTAGTGACAATGGGGTACAGTTGTTTCACAAGGAATTGTAAATAGCTTAAAAAGGAATAGAATACAACATAATACCCTCACTATACCATGCCCAAAGTAATGGGTAAGTTGAGTGGGCCAATCATTTAGTAAAAGAGACTATCCAGATAGCATTAAGAACTCGTGTTCAAATTGATGCCGATCTTGCAACAAGTAAACCACAACACCACTGGTAAAATGCATATGAATTGCCCATGCGTAGATTAGCCATAGCCCAGCTGCATTTATATTGGTCAGATGTATGGAAAGTAAGGTTCTGGCAGATGGTGAAGACCAGATGCAGGAAGTAGTTTTTTTGTTGAATATTTATATAGCGCGAACTCGACCTGAAGGTATTGGAGCGCTTTACATGAGCACTGTATTTACATTACACATTCAGGCACGGGGAGATTAAGTGATTTGCCCAGAATCACAGGATGTGGACGCGACCCCGAGGCTCGAACCCTGGTTTCCAGCACCAAAGTCGGCAGTCTAGCCGACGGACCACATCCTCTCCTGAAGGCAACGTGCTATGTACAGCAATTATGCCAGAATTTATGCCAAGAGAATGTTTGTGCAGACTGGTGATCGTTAAGGATAAGATACCCTACGAGTAGACTGAACATGAGCAGGTTCAATGAGCCTACGCGGTGGATTAGATTAGATTATAATACTTGTAAAGCGCATGGCTGCCTCGGCAATGAGGCGTCCCATCGCTGAAGCAAGACTGAGTGGGGAGCAAGCAAGAAATTAAAGTTGAGAGAAAAGCCAGGTCTTCACAAGCCGTCTGAAGGCCTGGTGATCAGAATTGCTGCGGATATGAAGAGGGAGAGAATTCCATAAGGCGGGAGCCAGTCGCCTGAAAGAGCGCCCACCAGATCTGGTCCTTCGTATACGTGGGATTCGCGCAAGGATCTGGTTTGCCGAGCGCAGCACTCGCGGTGGAGAATAAGGGCGCACAGGTCGCTCAGAATATCTGGGCCGATGCCTGTCAGAATCTTGTGCATGGTGCAGAGCGCCTTAAAACGCACTCGATGTTCAAGGGGCAGCCAGTGCAGGCGATGGAGGAGGTTGGAAGCATGGCTGTACTTGGAGAGGGCGAAAATGGCACGTGCTGCAGCGTTCTGGACCCGCTGTAGTCAGTTCAGCACGGACTTATTGGAGCCCAGGAGGAGCACATTGCAGTAGTCCAATCAGGCCAGTATAGAGGCTTGGATGATCAGCTGACGCGTTTGGGCGTCAAATAGACCAAGTATCGGTTTAAGGCCACGCAGTAGCCCAAAACATTTTCCGGCCACTGATTTGGCATGCGTCTCAAAGCTGAGATCCTTGTCAAGCATAAAACCCAGATTTTTCACTGCAGGTTTGGGGGCTGGAGGAGCTCCAAGGGCCGGAGGCCACCAGTCATTATTCCAGAGATGGGAGTCTTTGCCAATCAGAAGAATCTCAGATTTAGCAGAGTTCAACTGCAGGAAAGTTAGCTGTCATCCACTCTGCGATGGCCACTATATTTTCTTTAAATTTCGCTCTGTCCTGGCTGGGGTTGTTAGACAGGGTGATCACCAGTTGGGTGTCATCTGCGTACGACACTAGGGAGATTCCTTGCGCTTTAGCCAACCGTGCCATAAGCAGAGAGGTACAGCAACCCTATTAGACAATTGTTGAAATGTGATTGTGATGAAGGTAACCGAACCGTCCAAGAGGTCTGTGTCCGGCTCCAATAGTCTCTCTGATGCCCTGGATGGTCCTATGCATGATGTGAATGGTGAAGTGATGGGCAGAAAAATAATGCTGGGTGGTCTGCGTGTTACTTCACCGAACGAGGGAGCTGTTCTTGCAGATGAGGTTCATACCAGAAGGAATGTTGACCCTCTCCCAGGTTGATTCAAGGATTATGTGAATTAATTCCCTGGTAGAGGGAGAAGATATAATATGCTGCGTTATTTATTGTCTGATTTGTTCTTTATTGTTGTCTAGATTCCCCTTATCGCCTTCCTGCGCCTTGTCCTTTTCTTTTGTGTGTGTGGCTCCCGTTGCGCTGGTGTTGGAATGTTATAAACAATGTAACGAGCTGTTATCGGCATTCTGTTAGGAGGGTTTAAAGTGAATAAACCTGTTTGTTTTGTGTCCTTGTTTTCCCAAGTATTGCCATCTGGTGGCTTGATTGTCTGCGCACTCCACCTTTTGGTTTTTTTGAGAAGTGCAAGTTTGAGATAGAGGTGGGCGAGCAACTGAAAGCTTGAGCCAGATGTCCGGCCCTCGCCCAGCTTGAGGTTCTCTTGGAGCCTTGAGCCCAAAAGGAGCCGAGCTTTCATCGGAGGAGATGTGGCCTTGTGGCTATAACTGCCGACCATGTACCATGGAGAACCAGGTTCGTATCCCTGTCTCGGCTAAGGAACATGTGAGTCTACTCCCTTCACTGAAAAAAGTGCAACACTGTCTGTGTGCCTGTTGTAGAGTGTTCCTATGTCTTTGGGCAAGGTTTGAGGTGTGTGAAATTGCCAAAAATAAAATGTGAATGCTGCCTGTCACACACATAATCTCATCGTCCAAGAATTAAGGACAAAGCATTAACTATTGATGTCCTAACAAGATACTCATATAGTGCCTGAATTGCACTGTGTGAAACTGGAAAATCTGGGATCAATCCCAGCTTCTCTGCTTGACCAAATTGCGTGATTCTAGGCAAATACTTTATTTCACCAAGCCTCTTTTAGTTCATTATGACATAAGAGAGCACCTTTAAATATGTGAGTTCAGGATGTGTGCTGTAGAAAAACCTCTCTTTTTTAAATTTTTTATACTAGCTTGTAATGTTGCTCATTCTATAATAAGAATCTAGGCCACATGTAGAGTACATATTACCCCTGTTTTGCCTCTTAGTTCACGAATAGCATTGTCATCAGGGTGGGGGCAGGAATGTTTCTCAGTTCATGTTTAAAAACTCTCACTTTTAATAAATACTTCTCAAATAATCTGAGGTACTAAGGTGAAACGCTTCAGTGTGTTAAAGAAATACGCTATTTTGAATTGTCAAGACCCTATTATATTCTAACCTGATTTTTGTTGCATGGTTGACATGTCAAATATTTACAAGGCTTGGATCTCCTGTTAACCTGTTGGCTCACCCATTTCTAGTGTGACAGCATGTTTAAAGGAAAGGAGGAAGCACACGGATGTGAGTTAAAGATTAAACATGCAGAACAAAAAGGAAGGAGAGGTTAGAGCTCAGGAATAAAAGAGGCTGGGGCAGGGTCAGAGAGGACTGCAGTAGGTTTGCCCCGCCTGAGCAAAAAGTGGAGAAAGCAGAGATTCAATGCAGGTTGCCCTGAAGGACACAGGCAGGAGGAAAGAAATATGGTAAGGTATTCATTAGGTCGAGCCTAGCGCAGCGCGCATGCGCTGCTCTATGGGGAGGCCTCTTGGAATCACTCAAGACTTTCTCCAAACTCGTCCGTGTGGTTTTTCAAGTTCCACACATTCTATTGGCCTTTGCGTGTGGCTTTCAAAAATGAAAGCACGCAATTGGCCAAAGGCGAGTGCATGTCCCACCTTTTCTGTAAATGTTCACTCCCACTGCCTTTGGGTCTCGGGAGTGAGCAGCGGCGCTTTGGGTGCCAGCTGCATTCCTTACATTCCTTGCAGTGCGCGCGCGCCACCACTCGCAGTCTTGTTTTTCTCGCGGTCTTCACACAAGTGTGCTTTATCTTCCGCTTGCAATCTGCTCTTTTACTGCCGAGGAATTGTGACTGAGTGCACCTTTATTGCAGCTTATCGGTCTCTTGACAGCAACAAGCTGCATCGCTCAAGCCTGAGGTGGCCTTTGTTAGAGCCCTCTGGGCACAGGAACACAAAAAATACACACATCGTCGTTATCAATGCGAGACGCAAAGAACAGACGTGCGTAGGAGGGTAGAAACACGCGGCCTTTCCGTTCTTCCCAGACTTAAACCGATCTCTAGAATCAAGAATACCAACGTGCGTGCTGGAGAACATTTTAGAACGCTTCTTGCCCCTGTTTGTTCTCACTAACCGACGTCGTTTGAATGGTTGTCGGTCGTCAGGGTCTCGTGGCGGCCTCTGGAGCGCGGTTCTCCCTGTCACCTTCCCACAGTCGCTTATAACATTGACGCATCCACACAAGATTGAAGTTTACGTTGCAGCCGGCTGTGGTGGCGTTGTTCCTCAGCCCTGGTGATAGGACATGCCTCAGCATAGCAGTGGGTTTATTTTTACGTGCAAGTGTCTTGCGGGGTGTAAATCACAAGCTCGCACGCGGTACACACTGCTCGGACTTATCTGGGGCCTGCAAGCCGTTGTATTAATAGAACCTGCTGCATTTTCTTTTTATAAAAACATGAAGAGCAGTTTGGTGGTAAAATGTCCTGGGCCTTTCTCTCTTGTCAGTCGGGCAGCCTCATTATGCGGCAAAATTAGGGCTGAAGTCACTCACTTCTTACTCTATTTTTAAACTCTTTTAGCACGTGCATGTGCGCGTGAAGTATGCATCTGGGACCCTGTTTACTCACTTAATCATTTAAACATGCCTTTATTAAATAAATGGGCGGGGTTCTTTTATATGTCCATACCAAGATGACACAACAGGCCTTCTCTTGCTTAGTCACCAGACTACTGAACAAGAGCACCGAATGCATAAGAACCAGCCCATCTCTTCCTGGCATACTGAAAAAATCTAGAAGCACAACATTTCAGGTTTTTTCTGTTTCTACAGTTGTTTCCCTACCAGGAGGAGCCAGGTACTAATTATGCAAGTGGCACAGATATACAGTTTGGAAAGTTAATGTTAATTGTTCTATATAATTGAAATGCTCTATATAACGCGCATGGTTCCTCAGCGGCTAGGGCTACATTCAATAAATAAAGGAAATTGTGTTCGACCTTGATCCAGAACTTACATGATGCTCGTTTCTATAATCGGTGGTTATCGTGAAAATGGGCACGGATCCTGACCGAAGTTGTGTTTGCAAAGTGCTGTGCACCAGGGCGAGCAGGCCCATCTTTATTGCTGGTGGCGCCCGGAGTTAAAATCTTTTGCTGCCCCATCCACCCCCATGACCTCCTTCTCAACTGATTCCCTCACTACCACCCTCCAACAGTGCCCCTCATCTCTTCCTAGCCCCTCTCTCACATTCATGTATTTTTTTAGCACTACTCATAATAGTATTGGGTGTCAGAGCACATTAAATCACACACATTATATAGAGACAATGAATCATACATGTCTAAATCAGTCTATGGGAAATGTTACATAAAACAATTTATAACCTTCTAACCTATACTGTGCGGTTTAAATGCAGCTTTTTGAAGACAGTTCATAGGTCACTGTGCTATATTAGGATTGTAATTTCTAAACTAAAAGTAACAAAAGATCTCTGTGACAAAAGCAGTAGCCCACTGAGCTATCCACAGAAAATACAGCTGTGTGATCTGCATGTTACACGTTCTTTGCAGCAGGTATATCAACCGTCTGCGCTACTTTATGATGTCAGACTGCCACTAGACAAAACTCCATCTCTCTCCAGGAAGAAAGTTAATCACCAGAGTTTCTCGACATTTTTATTCTTTCCTGAAAACTGCTGACACAGAAAGAACTCAGCAGCAGGTGCATAGAAAAACTCAGCAGCAGGTGCGTGTAAAGCCATAAGTTATTTCTAAACACAGCGCTACCGCCCCCTCCTCCAGAACTCAACATCAGGTATGGCTGCACTGGTCACACCGCCCGAACGCCAGCCCTGAGGATGAAGCACCTCTTGGTCGTCTTCTGGGAGCCAAGAATAAACATTTTACCTCCATCTCCAAATCAATGTGCTCCTATACTCTGCCACATGCTGTCTTTCACAATGCTGCTGATTCCAATTTGTTGCAAATTGCCATGTGCACCATAAAGCTAATGTCGTTTGCATTTTCTACTACTGACTTTGCTTCAACCCTCACAGTCAATTCACATTTCCTCCCTTCACCTTGTTCCCTTGCCATAAACGTTGCCACCTTCACACCATCTCCAAATCAATGCACTAAAGTTACTAAACATCAACTCCTACCCTTACCTAAATTCAATTTAATTACAGGGTAACCATGATTTAAAATAATAAGTTACCTTGTTATAACAATAAACCTAAACATGGCCTTCAGTGATATTCATTTAACAAATGTTTATTATAATAACGTAATGCTAACCCCAACACCCAACTGTTATATATTATTGTATCCATCAACGCTGTGGTCGTCCCCCTTAACAAAACAAAGCTTTAGCAAACAAACATTAGAACACACAGGAAGAATTTTACAGCATTACAAGAACAAAAAAACTAGAAGACATTTGTTCTGTTAATTCTTTTTTAATAGGGTCGTTCAGTTCTACATAATATCTTCTTGGTTTTATGTAAAATAAAAAAAAATACAACGCTTTTTTATTATACAACATGTGGCACAGCAGCCACACTGCTCTACACCATATCTTAAAAACATTGGCAAAGCCAATAGCTCTGGCTAAACACTTATAAGGTCCCAAAGGCGAGACCTATTGGCTATGCCAATGCTTGTTTTTAGAAGTGAAGACCTTAGTAAAGTTAGAGGCCAAAAGAAAGGAGCGGGAACACGATTGATAAGGCAACTGGAGTCGTTAGTGAGATTGTCATAAAGAAGGTGGAAAGTCATTAGGCACGCAGTGTTTGGACCACTTCTACTTTGTAAGAAAGCACAGAGGCAAGGAGTTAGCCGAGGCAGGAGAATGGTGCAAGACAAGGAATGGGCAGCATAGTCCATGTCAAGATGGAGCAGAAGAGAAGTGGAAAGGGCCGGAGACGCAGGAATCGCCAAGCAAAATTTCACATTGAGAGGAGGGGGGCGGGGAAGGTGAAGAAAAAGGAAGTAAGAGAGTGATGTGAGACAGGAAGAACAAGAGAAGGAGTAGAAGATGTGTTCAAAATAAGCAGTAAAGGAATAGGAGTAGAAGGAAGTTAGGAGAAATGTTACAAATTAAGAATAGAAATAAACGTATATTAGTGTGGGAAGAATGGAAATTAAGGTTAAATTCCTCCAGGAGAAGAGAGGAACATTGGTGGGTTTGCAGAGTGACGAGGTCATCTCAGGAGGACAGGAGACATGGCCCATGGTCAGTAGACAATTAAAAATGAAATACTAAAGAGTTGAATAAAATAAAAGTGAAACTTAAAAGTGGCAAAGGCAGGAAAAGAGAGAGAGGATCCAGGAGGAGAGAAATAGTATATTTTCTCCTCACCAACCTGACGGTCATGAAAGAAAGAATAGCAAAAAGTAGTGAGATTGGCTTGGGGTATTATTAAATGGGGGATTCTGATGGATATTTCTAACCACAAATTCCTCACCTTGTGAATATTCTCCAGGCGTCACTTTGGATCTGCAAAATTCTAAAGAAGTATTCCTGCTCTCCGGTAGGTGGTGCAATGAGGCTCCGCACCGAATTTGTTCCATTCTGGATATGACAAATGGAGCTACCTATAAGTGCCACCCACGCGTGCTGACAGTGTTTCACAGGCTAGTCAGTGCCCTCAGACGCAGAACCCACTAGCTGCATGGCAGATTATAATGCCGAAGACTATTTACCTAGAGATGGTTCTTTTCTGTATTTGCTCCAAGAAACACACAAAGAGCTGATCGTCTGCAGGGTGGTCTCTGGTAAAATCAGTGTAAAAACTGAGGATTCTTTTGGGATCCAATCAATGCAGTCTCTACTCTTTCTAGAGATGAGGCATGGCAAAGAATGCCGAAAGGGCGATAGCCTGCCCAACGTGGAAAGGCGTTACTACGTTTGGTAAAAATTAAGCTCGAGTTCTCAACCCCAATTAGTCTGGGAAAAATGTTGAATAAGGCGGCTGGACATAGAGTGCCTGCAGCTCACTCACATGACAAGCTGTTGTTATTGCAGCTATAACTACCATTTCCAGGGTCAAGTGGCTTTGTCGACAAAGGTGCATAGGCACAATGCACCCATACTTACATGGGTGGCGCTTCATATTTGGCTCCATTTGTCATTTCATGCATTCTATAAAATTAGGGAATTCATGAAATCGGACAATGTAACGTAGGGGCCGCTAGAATGATGAAGGCCTATATATGTGGACTAGTTGGAACACGCAATTGGGTGTTGTTACACCTGTCAGCTTTATGGTGGTCTTCCCCAAACCTTTTGCAAACTTGCCTCCAATTATTTGCTGGATTTTTGCTTTTGTTGGCCTTAGGACTCTGTGCACTTTACCACTGCTAACCAGTGCTAAAGTGCTTGTGCTCACTTTCCTAAACATGGTTTGATTTAATCTGATTTATAATTTTATATAGTGCTCGAATGCCCTGAGGCATCTTGGTGCTGCTGCTTTCATGAGAGAGAAAAGACAATGAAAGAAAATGCTGCTCTAATGACTAAAGAGCCAAGTCTTCAGAGCCTTTCAGAAGGTCATGAGGTCTGGGCAGTTTTTAAATTAATGGGGAGAGAGTTCCATAGTTTTGCAGTCCCCAAAACAATACTCCTTCCTCCCCATGATTCCCGCTTGACCTTGGCAGTACTAAGTGCTTGGCTTCCGAGGATGTGAGTTTCCTGGGAGGAGTGTACCAGACAAATCTCTCCTGAACATAGTCTGGACCAATGTTGTGCAGTGCCTTAAAAGCTATAAAAAGAGCCTTAAATTCAAATCTATTTGCCACTGGAAGCCAATGTAGTTTAATCAAGGCCTGCAAAACTGATTGATATTTTGGTATGCCTGACATAAGCCGGGTGGGGCATTCTGTAACATCTGAAGTTTGTGGAGGGATTTTTTTCTGGATGCCCATAAATAGGGCATTCCCATAATCCAATTTGGCTAAGACTAGAGTAGTGACCACCATTGTTTGGAGGTCGGAGGGGATGAAGGGACAGATTTTCCTAATTATTCTTAGGGTAAAAAAACACTGATGAGGCTGGAGCGTTGACCTGATCTTTGTAGTTAAGTTTATCATCAAAGACAATCCCTGGGTTCTTCACTTTCCGCGCTGGAGAGGGAAGTATCCCCATATTCTGAGAGCACCAGCTTGGCAGCCAAAAAGAATCGTCTTTGCCTAGAAGAAGGACCTCTGTTTTCCCAGAGTTGAGCTTTAAACAACTTAGCCTCATTTAACAATCTATTGGAGACATACAAGAGCTAAATTTTAAAGCAGTGTCTTCAGGATTGTTGGATATAGATACCACTATTTGAGTATCATCAGCATATGACACCACCGAGAATCAAAATTGGCATATACCTAATTGACATCTTTAATTTACTTATAATTCTCTTGTAGAGTGGTATACCACATACCCAGGGCCTGTAAATTAAATGCTACCAGTGGGCCTGCAGCACTTATTGTGCCATCCACTTAAGTCGACCTCAAAAAACAAGTCCCAGGCCTGCCACTGTAGCCTGAATGGAGTCACCCACTGCCATGCCAACTTGGCATTTAAACACCTTGCCAAGCCCTAAACTTTCCTTTTATTACATATGGCAACCCCCAGATAGGCCTTAGGTAGCCCAAAGGGCAGGGCGCAGTGTAATTTAAAGATTGGACATGTACTTTTGAGTTTTACATGTCCTAGTAGTGAAAAACTCCCAAATTAGTTTTCACTACTGTGATTCCTACCCCGATAGGATAACATTGGAATTCCTTATTACATTTAATAAGCTGTTATTCCTAATTGAGAGGAGGTAGATATGTCATGTTGGGTACCAATGAAATTGTAATGATAAACCCTCTTCACTGGTAAAGTCAGATTTTTCATTACAATTTTGAAAATGCCACTTTTAGAAAGTTGGAATTTTCCCTGCCCATAGCCCTTTGTCCCTGCAGTCTGCCTTGGGTCATGTGACTGGGTGTAACTGACAGACTTTATGAATTCCTCCCAGACAGTCACACAATAGAGGGATTAGGTGTGCCTGATTGGGCCATCTGCTGGCAGGATGGGGGCGGAGCTGAGCACAGCCCAACTTACACCTGAATAGCCTGCGCACTGCCTTCACACAAAGGGCCTAACAACCCTATATTGTCACTGCAGCCAGCTTGGCGCCAGGGCAGGAAGCCCATGCACTTAAAGAAGCTTTCCAGAAGCTTCTCCCACCTTCCAGAAGAAGGGCACCAGGGCATAAAAATAGAACCTTCAGACCCACTCTTCAGTTGACTACTGCACCTGTGGAAGGAGTCTTCAGAGGACTGTCTGCTGCTGTGCACTCTGCCAGACTGGTACTGTACCTGGAAGGACTGTTTTGCTGCTTGTAGCCTGCCTTGAACCCTCAGAGGCCAGCCCTCCTGTTGAGCCCTGGCTAATGAAGGGTGTTACCCAGAAACCGGTCCCAGGATGCTTGTTTCCGGTTCAGGGAAGACCTGGCTTGGCAGTTCGGGCTGGACTGTTCCCATGAGGCACAGGGTCAAGACTGATTTGCATATAGCTGGGTCTGAACTGAGGTGGCAAAGTGAGTTAAAGAATGATGATGGTTTCAACCCAGATCTGTGACTGGAGGTGAGTGTCTGAAAAGTTTCAACCCTCCGTCCATCATCTCCTTGTGTTTGCTTTGTTAGCCCTGCATCTACACCTGCACCCAGGACTACCAGCAGTGCAGGGCTGGTTTGCTGGGATCCTTTTCAGAGCCACAAGGACATAACAGGCTCCCACCATCTTGAACCCACACCTGGACCCAGCCTGAGTGAGTCCTGAATCCCCAAGTGGTGTCTCACGAGTCCTGGACCCTTGGTTGTGGTACTAAAGGTGGTCTCATTGCCAATTTCCAAAACTGAGCACTCAGAACCAGGAGGAGCCTGTGACCAACCTGCTTGCTGATCCACTCAAGGTGCATTGTTGGTTGGATTGACTTTGCGGCTTCTCCCTGTTATGTACCCAGGTTGGGCCCATGTAGCGAAGCTGCTCATTTCCTTACATTGTCCTCTTTTTCACAATAACATTTCTGCTGTGATGTTTTGCACACATTCACGTGCGTAATAATGTTGGATTAGTTTCTCCGAAACTACTTCTGTTTACACATCTAGTTTAGCATAACATTATCATGATGCCTCGAACACCAAGTACAAGGCCTCTACGCACGAATGTACAATTGTCGTTCTATCTTTATCCACTGGGCAACAGGGCAATCTATCTACATATCCATAACATTGCTAATCTCTACATGCATTGCAAGGATGCTTTCCATTATAAATAATCAGCAACTCATAAGATTAGCAGAGGAGGCACTTGAGCTAACACCGAGGGTCCCTGAATGCTGAGACTTCACCACGCAGCGGTCTGATATCTCCGTGAGGGGTGTCCAGTTTGTGACTAAGACGGACTCCTACATTCTATCCCGCCAAGCAATGGGGTTGGATTGTCCCTTGGGGGATTCTTGGCTTCACACCTACACACACTCTAGATCACGCAGAGTAGGGTTTGCATTGTAGGAGTAAGCCTGATTACTGCCTTGTTTTATATGCCTGCATATATACACTGTTTAGCACCATGGTAGAACTATATCTACAATTCACTCTTTTGATGCGAGTAAACACTTTCATCTGCTTCTGTCTACTTATTATCACAGCACATGTATTCTATACAAGAATAACATTGGTTCAATAAATATATTGAAAAACGTTCCACTGTGTATTCTCTGTATAATTCTCCGAGCACAAGTAAGCACGAGTGACTGAGCGAAAGGTTCTGATCTGTTTCCATGACCCCTATGGGGTCAGGGTTGTCATGTTCAGTGGTTGCCAGAAACCATTCACTCCCTGGTAAGGTTAGGGGGGCTTGTGGTGGCACTGTGAGCTAGCTGGTCTCTAGGCCAACATATCCTGCAGGGGTGCCCAGAATCAGACTAGTTACAGGAAAAGGGTATAATCCAGATATGCCACTGGGACCTGGCATATCTGGATTATACCCTGGATTATACCCTGGGTAATTGACAGTACAGAAGAAACGGTCCCAGTGGGACAATTTTAAACAACACAAATATTCATGCAACAGCATCCATTGAATTACTTATACTGTGATCTTCTGCTCAATATTGTTTATTCATATTGAACATCAATCTAAATGTTCAAAATCCAGCAGACATCTGGAATATATGTACACAAAGTGCCCCGAATGTGTAAAGGGAGAAAGGGAAGATTTGTGTGTAAAGTGAGGGTTAAATGGGAGAGGAAAGGAAGTGACAATATATACATCAACAATATTATTTACAAAGAAAAGACTTGTCCAACATGACAGTTATATACGAACAAATTATCAGCCATTATGTTGCTAAATAGGCACAGTGAAAAAAACACTGTTGACCACACTGGCATAGAAACAAAATGTCGACGTTTCGACCCCAGCTATACGTGGCGACCTTGATCCTTACACGGGGTCTTCCTCAGGACTGTGTAGGGGGCACCTGAGAATTGGACAAAGGAAATTACTTAGGATTTACTGTGATTTATAATGCAAGCACTAAGTATAAAAGGGGAAAAACTGAATTACCGTAAACCACCAATGACTGGGTGGTTAATTGATAATAGCGGGCCTGTGGGCTCCTAGGGCAGAGAACGGGCAGATGGCAACCTAAAAAGAGGGTTAAGCGCCATCAGTCATTTAAAAGGGAAATAATACTGATATTAGTGTATGCAAAGCATATCACAAAATCATTATGGACTTACTTCTTATAGGATGAATTTGTTCCTTTCAAACATGAGGGCCAAGATAAATCCGAGGGTTCCGAGTACTAGAGAGATAAACAAACAAGGGACCAAAGGTATACCACCACTCTTAACAACGGTATGGAAGTCTAAACTGTTAAAAGAGCGTAAATGTCAAATTGTGACTTGTTACTTCGTGAATTAGAGCAGACATCGTCACGCAGTTATGGCATTTTAATTGGCCTCGAAAGTACCGAGCTTCTAGAAAACAGATGGACAAACAGGAATTACCATTATGTCCAAATACTTCCTCGTTCTGAAGAAAAACCGGGAAAGATTAGATCTCAAATACCTCAAATTGGAGTGCTTCCGTTCACTGAATCGATAAACGGAGCACTGAAAGGGAAATGGGTCAGAATGGATGGTAAACTTGATATCATTACTCCTCTGATTTAACCACATATGGAAATCACTTAGTGACAAGGCATCGCCAGTCCAGATCAACAAAATACCGTCTATGTAGCGCCTCCATAAAGTTACTTGTGCACTGTAAAGGTTGTTGGTATCAAACACATGAGAGTTCTCAAAGTGATCCATGTAAATGATAGCTGGAGCAAAACTGGCACCCATTGCTACGCCCTTGGTTTGTAAATAAAAATCACCTTGAAAATAGAAAAAATTGTGCATCATAGCGATTTGGAGAAGTTCAATAATGAATTCAGTGGGCACCCCCATGGGTACTGGTCTTTTGTTGAGGGCTGCCTTCATTGCTTCAAGAGCAGGTCCTTGTGACGTTTTTGCTTGAAAATTGTAAATATTTATTTTCCCGTGGTAATAACAATGTAACAATGTAAGCCAATATTACATCCAATATATCCCGAATTTGGTACGTAATAACTAGTACCGTCTCTTGGCGAAAATCTAAATGCTTTTTCCTTTTAAAACCGTCATCATTTTGAGTAGTCTTTCCTCCACGTTTTTAAGCTTCGTCATCACTATGGCCTCAATCTGACAGCATTGAGCGACTGTCACGGCAGGCTATGCGTACGAGTCATGATGACTAAGTATTTAAGGCATTTCCCTTTCAGTGCTCCGTTTACGATGCAGTGAACGGAAGCACTCAAATTTGAGGTATTTGAGATCTAATCTTTCCCGGTTTTTCTTCAGAACGAGGAAGTATTTGGACATAATGGTAATTCCTGTTTGTCCATCTGTTTTCTAGAAGCTCGGTACTTTCGAGGCCAATTAAAATGCCATAACTGCGTGACGATGTCTGCTCTAATTCACGAGGTAACAAGTCACAATTTGACATTTACGCTCTTTTAACAGTTTAGACTTCCATACCGTTGTTAAGAGTGGTGGTATACCTTTGGTCCCTTGTTTGTTTATCTCTCCAGTAACTCGGAACCCTCGGATTTATCTTGCCCCTCATGTTTGAAAGGAACATATTAATCCTATAAGAAGTAAGTCCATAATGATTTTGTGATATGCTTTGCATACACTAATATCAGTATTATTTCCCTTTTTAAATGACTGATGGCGCTTAACCCTCTTTTTAGGTTGCCATCTGCCCGTTCTCTGCCCTAGGAGCCCACAGGCCCGCTATTATCATTTAACCACCCAGTCATTGGTGGTTTACGGTAATTCAGTTTTCCCCCTTTTATACTTAGTGCTTGCATTATAAATCACAGTAAATCCTAAGTAATTTCCTTTGTCCAATTCTCAGGTGCCCCCTACACAGTCCTGAGGAAGACCCCCGTTTAAGGATCAAGGTCACCTACGTATAGCTGCGGTCGAAACGTCGACATTTTGTTGTTTCTATGCCAGTGTGGTCAACAGTGTTTTTTTCACTGTGCCTATTTAGCAACATAATGGCTGATAATTTGTTACGTATATAACTGTCATGTTGGACAAGTCTTTTCTTTGTAAATAATATTGTTGATGTATATATTGTCACTTCCTTTCCTCTCCCATTTAACCCTCACTTTACACACAAATCTTCCCTTTCTCCCTTTACACATTCGGGGCACTTTGTGTACATATATTCCAGATGTCTGCTGGATTTTGAACATTTAGATTGATGTTCAATATGAATAAACAATATTGAGCAGAAGTTACAAAGTATAAGTAATTCAATGGATGCTGTTGCATGAATATTTGTGTTGTTTAAAATTGTCCCACTGGGACCGTTCTCTTCTGTACAGAATCAGTCTAGGCACCTCACCCAAAGTTTATGTTGTCCAAACAAACGTGCAGATCCTACGGCTTAGTAGGAACTACACGACATCCTGCTACATTCTTCACAGTAGCAAATCCGTTTCAGCAGTCTTTTGCCAAAGGCGTATCTGGCCTTGTGGAACTGTCTTCAGCTACAGCCCTCTGCCTCATCTCGCTGTAGTTTTTCGACTTCCATTTTGGCAACTAAGTCCGAATGTAGAAATCTTCACTGCGGCTCGACCCAAGGCCATCCGATGATGACATTCCCTCCTCGGACACCTCCTGCAGCCTTGCCCCGCTGAACTTTACCTTCTCAAACAGAATTTTTTTAAGTCCGAAGGGAAGCGTTGCTGGGCCTTACCCACTTCTTGTATCCGAACCGTGCTCCATCGCAGTTAGCCTTAAATTTCAACTTCGTCCTGGTCTCGCGCAACTAGATGTCCGCGGTTGGAGCTTTGATCTTTTAGGGTCTATTTTGAAACTTAAATGTTAAAAATTCGTAACTCTGGTTCTACTGATTGAATTTTTGTCGGTTTGGTGTCAATTAATTTAATAAAATTTACTCTTCTTTTCTAAATTGGTTTGGGATTTTTATTGTGTTATATTTTCACCATAGCCTCTAAGTTAAGCCTGACTGCTTTTTGTGCCAAGCTACCCAGGGTTAAGTACCGGTTAATTTAGTGACTTTTTCGTGGTTCACTGCAAGGGATTGTGGCTGTTGCTTGACCAGGGCTCACACCCCAGTCAACCAACAACCCAATTTCTCACAGGTCTATCATGGTCTTGAATAATTTTGGAACTGCCTCATTTAAGTGAGCATGCAAGGGCTGAAAGATGATGCAAAATTTTGGACAATGAAGTACATTTTATGCATAATGAAGGTGAAATAATGTGAATAAAATTGTGTTAATGGACATTCCACATGGTACTGTTTTGTTGACAAGGATCTAAAGGCAATAGGTTGTTGAAAAAACATATGAAGTTAAAATATTCCATTTATTAGTTACCAGTAGCGACTAAAACCACTATTGGAGGGCAAGGTATCTTGAATCGATCCCTTCAGAATACAATTTTTTTCTATATTTACAGATTAGCCAGGTACATGTAGGGTACATTTGGTAGCCCCTATTTTTTTTATCTGTTGGTTTGTCTGCGGGTGCAGGTTGGGTCGCCGCTTCACATCCACAGCAAATCGATCTTGCAATTCATTTAATTGTGAGGCAACAACAGCTGATGTGTTTAACTCTTCGGAGCATAAATGAGAAAGAAACGATACATAACAGGTGACTGCTTAATGTCATCCAATACTGCCTTTGAGAGATGTTGGCTATATATATATATCTCTATCTGCTGTAGTACAGTAACAATTACATGAGAAAACCACAATTCACTGAGTGCATGTTAGAATGACTTTTCACAAGGAAACAATTCTCCTAATAGTTACAACGCCTGTTTCAATATATTTTCAACTTACTGCATACATGTAGGCCCTTGGGTAAATGTCTTTAAAATAAAATATAAAAATACACAAAATGCCATGCATAAACCATATATGCACATAGATATAGTGTAATATTATATTCAACTACATATGCTCATGAAAAGAGTGCAATATTAGATTTATTAACATCCTACCTGCAACACTGTGATGTCACCTCTGTTGCTCCCAAGGTAACTCCTGCTGGTATTGCTCCCAGAAGAGGCTAAGGGGTGCAAGAAAGATGAGCCCCCTATCTACTGGTTGGATACTGAAAGACAGCCAGACTTTGGGAGCAGAGGGCCCGAACTCTCCTGGGGCCCCTGCACCTGCTACATAGCAGCAACAACCCCGGGAAGCTTCCTTCACTTCTCTACCCACGAAGTATCTCCTGGACTATTCCCAAAGCTTCCTTCCTGCTGGGAGAGAAATCAACAACAGGCCCAGTCTAGTGTGGGACAGTATCAGACATAGCTGCCACGTGTCGCAGTCCATGAGAGACTAGTTGGTCCAGTTCTGGTTATTGTTCTTTGAATTCTGTGACTTGTAGTCCTGGTTTTATATTGGATTAAATAGGACCACAAGTCCCACAATTCTAAGAAAAACAACGCTGGCCTAACTAGTCATGCATGCACCTGGGAAGCTTGGTAGCTTTGCTGAGGCAGTCCTTTCGATGCTCCTCATATTAACCTTGACCACAGCCCCATTAAGAAGGTTTTGCAGAATTAATTGTGATGCATTTTACTCCTGAAATACAAACAATTCATTTGCACAATTAATCACCCCATACCATTTTTTTAAGCAAACACAATCCTTGTAGTATAACCATTGACATATCTTTCCCATACATACTCCTTAATCACCCCATACCTGTGGCTACTTTTGCAAATTAAATGCTTGCATTTCAAATGTAAAATGCAAGTCATTGTTATTCTGATATTACCCTTCACCAGGCAAGGGGCGCCTCAAATACACAAAGCAAACAAGTGTGGTGGGGGTCGGAAGGGAAATGGCCCCTTATGTATTCATTTAATGTATTGCTGTGATTTTATATAGCGTTGACATTGCCCGGAGGCATCAGAGTGCTTTACAAGAAAAGAAATATGAAGCAATCATAGCAGAAGTTTATTTAAGATTCAATAACAGAAAAAATAAATGCAGATATTAGAGAGCTAGTGAGAGAAAAAGGATTTAACACAAGTGTCTTTCAAAGAGAAAAGCTTTGAGATCTTTTTTGAAGGTTGAATGGCATGTATTCATACGGAGGCTAGGTGAGCGGGACTTCTTGTGACAATTCCAGAGAGTGACTGGTTAGTGAATCCCTCTTCTTTGAAGATGGGGAGCTCCAGGAGAAGGAATTGCCCCCACAGCCCTGCCAAGTACCACGCACCAGGGGTTAGACTAACGCATTCTAGTGTGGTGTCCACATCACCTCACTAAAATGCATTAATCACACATTTTTGGTGCAATCACAAACCCGTGCGAAGCACACTCAGAGTCTGGAGCTGTATTTTAAGAAGTGAGTGGGCTGCCAGCGAGTGCACTCTGTGCTGCCTTAGAGCCTGTGGCCTGAACTGTATAGTATATTGGGGCTGTGAAGGGTGCGGGGCTTCACTCAACTATCTGAGCCCGGCCTCTTGCTTCAGCATACCACATGGTCTGTCAGCACCACATGTAGTACATAATAAAATCAGGAAGACCCAACATGCCCTCATGTGGATCTGGAGCGTTGCCCTGCCTGTTTATTTTCCAGCAAGGCGCCACCCCACTGGATACATGCCCACATTTTAGAAGAGGAAAGTTGGAGATTTAAAAAATATATATAATTAGGAGAATGTATTTCTCCCATTGACTTCTATTGAGGCCTGAATCTGGTCTATTGGCATGTATGGGACTTGCAAGTGTGCTGCTGCAAGATTGGATATCAGAAATGCAAATATACGTTTGTCCTTACCTGTCAGGAGCACAGAGAAAGCGCTATGGCAGGCAAAGAAAGTGTGACAAAAATGTTGTGCACTGGTCTGCAGCAGCAGGTTACTGGCAGTGCATACTCCGAGTCACGCAAGACCAGTCCCTGTCAGCTGAACCCCGTCGAAGAATCGGGTTTTTGCAAACAGGAATCGGGAGGCAGTAGACTAGCCTTGAAATCGGTAGTTGCCCGTCTGAATTGGGAGGGTTGACTTGTATGCGGGTTTTACTTTTGAATTCCTCAATATTAGCAAACCTTGTACGGCTCAAGCTCAAATGCACAGTCGCCACCCTGCACAACACCTGTACAGCAGAGGTGGCGGGCGGCAGCTTTCATTTTCCTTGCTGTGCCCACCGCCAGTGCAGCCTCCAAAGGGTAGATGTGATTAGGTCAGTGTGTGGGCTGATTTTTTTTTTTTGTGTGCTGTTTGTAGTGAGTATTGCAAAATGGATTTAACCCAGATCATTGTGACGGGGGGTGAATGTGTGCATTGTCCAGCATTCCGTCCATCAATTGTTTCTTTTGCGTTTGTAGTGACTAGCGCACCAGGTTTTACTGCTGATTTCCCTGACATTACAGCACACATTGCTTACAGCAAGGTTAAATGCACAAAGTTCTCTCCCAGACCTTGCAAAACTCCTACACTGCATATGAGATGGCTAGCAGCAGCTTTCTTCCCCTTGCCATGCCCGCCGCCAGTGCAGTTCCCGAAGGGTAGATGTGATGAGGTCAGAGTGTGGGCTGGTTTTGTTTGGCTGTTTGTGGGCCTGTTGGGTGTTGGGTACTGCGGGTTTTACTCTTTATTTCGCTGATATTATCACAAACAAACCCAAGACCTGCTGACCTTCAGGAGGCTACTCAAGACCTGGCTGTTCGACCAGTAGCGGCACCCCCCCTTTTTTTTCCCCTAGCGCCTTGAGACCCTCGCGGGTAAGTAGTGCGCTCTACAAATTCTGTGATTGATTGATTGATTGAAACGTTGCCTGCAGCAAGCACACATGCACGCAGTCTCCAACACCTGGCCAAACACTATACAGCATATCTTGACAATTGCAAAACTGCCCTTTCAAATGTGGGCCACTTTTTATCTGTCTGCTTTGCTAAAGGGGCTACTTTTATTTTGGTGACAGGGTTTATTTTCTGTCTCAGTCCAGCCCTGGTGGGGGGATGTTTCCTCTCCGGTGTGGCTGGCAGACACATTTGAGCTCCCTAATAGCTGAGGACTGGACCGTCCGCAGCTCTTCAGCCTACATGAATCGACACTGGCTGCTGCTGCAGCCTGGTAGCCCCACTGCCCATCCCAGCCAAATAACTTGGAAGACACTCAAGTCAAGGGCTTATCTTGGCAGACACTCCCTTGATACTTCTGGTGGCACAGTTTAGTCAGGTGAGTCATGCACTCTTATGCACTCAAGATCGCTCCTCTCTGCAGGATGTACATTAACCTACTAGGCCACCCTTCAATTTTTAGTTATATTGTACTTAACAACCAGAGGCATGTTTTTCTGAATTTTGTTTTATTTTCAGATGCACTGGCCTCTAAAACTTACATAGCTGCCAAGATTGCTTATGTGTGACATTTTCATAATTTCAGTGCAATTATGAGTGACGTTTCAACGACTATGAGTGACACTTTCTCGCGAGCAAAATCAAGCAATGAAGACAGAAGGAAACATATATGAATATCAGAAATTACACCAATTTTTTGGCTGACAAAATGTTTTTCAAATTTTTTTGTTTTTATTAATTTTTTTATAATCTTTTTATTAGTAGCATGTAAATCAGAATCAATGTACAGACATCATTGTTACAAACATCAGTGCAATATACTATTGCCCGTCCATGGGTGCCCCTTGGTACAGTTCTCAGAACATAGAGCATCGCTTAGGAAGCGGCATACAGGAGTTGGTCTTGCAGTGTAATCCCAGCCCTATTACGTGTACAACATTCAAGAACCATTCATGTACTGCCCCAGGGGTGGTCCATCCGCAATTGCATCCTGTGATCACATTACTACTTTAGTTTTACTTATTTTTTAAAACAAAACAAAACGTACAAACTTATTATTGCTATTGCCAGCATCTGGCGGCACAAGCGTTCTCCCATATGTTGTGTTTGCGTATCCTTATTTTATATTTAAGCAAGGTTTCAACGTGGTGCAACATCCCACTCCTCTGATCCCTGTACCCAGTTAGGGTGTGTCTGAGTGGGGGAGGGGGGCGCGAAGGGGGGGCACATGCTGAAGGTGAACCAGCAGTGGGGGCCCAACTCCTCTACAGGGCTTCCCAGGCCTTGGGGTGGGAGTCTGCCAGTCATTGACATATGAGTGTATGTGGTCCAGGGTTGCTACCGCAGTGCGGGGGAACGTGGTATTGTTATCACTATATGGCTACGAGGGGAGGGTGGAAACCCTACCGGAGAGCTGCGTTGTGTGGATGTCCTGGCATCGTCCCCAGGATGGTCAGAGTTGGTCCCATCAGGGTGATTTGTCCCTTGCGCGCTGTCCAACATAATGGCCCAAGTCTCTAGGTCTCGGTACGCATTCTCATCCGTGCGAACCGACCGGAGCCGGCGTTCTTCCGCTACCCCCATTCGCCGGGAGGGGGATGCAGCCGAATTCCAATGGATAGCTATACAGCGTTTCGCCAATACCAGCCCGAGCATAGCAAATTTATGCTGCATACGAGTTGTGACCTTGGGGGTCGGGAGCACCCCGAACAGACATTGTTTGACTGAGGACTCAATTGTGAGCTTCGTTGCTCTCCGCAGAGTGTCCAGCACTGTGCTCCAGTAGGAGCAGAGCGTAGGGCAGTCCCAGGTCACATGGACAAAGTGGGCAGGGGTGACGCCCCATCTCAGGAACTTAGGCGAGTGCGATGGGTCAAACCTCGACAGGGGTAGGGTAGTCAGGTAGGTGCGGTGTAGGTAGTTGAATTGTGTAACCTTGAATCAGGCATTGCTCGAGGACGTCTTGAACTAGCGCAAATACACGTGTCCATTCCCCCTACGTTAATGGAGTAGGTAGGTCTTCCTCCCACCTTCTCCGTGTCTGGGTCAAGTCCAGTCTGCGGTCCGTTTTTAAAGCCTTGTATAGCCGGGATATTAATCCTCGGAAGGAGCCTGGGTCCAGGATTGTGCACAGCGTGCTCGATTCCTCTGGCTCGTTCGGGAACGTGGTCCATATTTCACGAAACGTGCGGGTTATCTTCGCATACTGGAGGAAGTGACCCTCCGGGACCCCATAATGCTCCTTAGCATCCTCAAAGGATAAGAAGGAATCGTTGAGATATAGATCCCCCGCCATGGTGCAGCCTCCTGCACTCCAGCTGGCCACATCCATTACTGACTGTATCTGGCGAAACCCCGGGAGCCACTCCAGAGGGTGAGCGTGTGCATAAGGGGCCCTTCACAACACAAGGGTCACCGCTCGCTCCCACGCCCAGGCAACTTGTTTAACTACGAATGGGCAATCCGGAGGGGTTCTAGCCCCCATCATCCGATATCTAGGGAGGTCTGCTTCAGGGCACCAGCCAGCCAGCAGCCATTTTTCCATGTTTGGACCTTCCGCACACCATTGTGCCGCTTAATGGAGGAGGCCTGCAATATAATATAGGCGTAGATCCGGAAGCCCCAGGCCGCCCTGATCCATGTCCAACTTTAGAAGATCAAGTTTAACTCTGCTGCACTTGCCCAGCCAACCCAGCAAGACCAGGAGGCTATTCAGAGTGGTGAAGGTGTCGTTCGGAATGTGGCAGAATGAATTCTGGAGAGTGTATAGGCATCTAGGGAGTAGGACCATCTTCGCCAACGCCACCCGTCCCATGACTGACAACGGCAACCGGTTCCAGAAGAGTATTGACTCTTTCAGGCTTTTGAGAGTTTTCATTATATCCAAAGTGTATTGGGCTTCGGGAGAGTGGGCTATCTGCATCCCCAGGTAACGGAAATGATCGCTCTTCCAAGTTAGCGCTATCGGTGGGAGTGCAGTCGCTTCCCATCCCGCCAGACCCGCTAGTGGGAACACGACTGATTTTGTGGGGTTAATTACCAGTCCGGACACCTTGCCAAAATCGACCAGGAAGGCCATGAGGGCCGGGATGGCCTCAGCTGGGTGACGCACGTATATCAGTGCATCATCTGCATAAAGGGACACAACGTGGGTCCGTCCGCCCACCACCAGGCCCCAGCACTCCATGTCTCTCCGGAGATGAATTGCAAGTGGCTCCATAGCAATCGCAAATAGGAGCGGGGACGGGGGCACCCCTGCCTTGTGCCCCGTTCGATAGTGATCGGGTCAGAGACCAGCCCGCCAGTGCGCACTTTAGCTGTGGGCCTCTGGTACATAAGCCGCACCCCTGCCACGAACTCCAGGCCCAGCCCCATTCCAAGCAGAACTTGCCATAGATAATCCCATTGCAGGGTATCGAAGGCTTTTTCGATATCTAATGAAATTACTGCAGCTGGTGTCTCCGAGTCTGCCACAGAGTGCATTACATGCGCCAACCTACGCAGGTTCACATGTGTGCCCCGGCCCGGCATAAACCCTCATTGGTCCTCGTGCACCAACTGAGTCACCACCCTGTTCAGCCTCGATGCAAGAACCTTAGCCAGGACTTTGGTGTCCACTCCCAGCATGGAGAGGGGGCGGTATGAGCCCGGCGACGTGGGGTCTCTACCTGGTTTGAGTAGCATTACTATTTGAGCTTCTCTCATAGTGTTTGGGAGTATACCTGTCTGCCTAGCCTCCGGCAGCGTTTCCAGCAGTCGCGGGAGCAGCTGGTCCGCGAATGCCCTGTAATATTCTACAGGTAGGCCGTCAGGCCCCGGGGTTTTACCTCCCGCCATGTCCTGCACGGCCTCCTGGAGATCCTCAAGGTCGATCTCCGCCCCCAGCATCTCGCTCTGCTCGTCAGTGAGTCGCGGCAAGGGTATTTTGTCCAGGAATTGTGCTATGTCGGCCTCTCGGGCCCTTTGGCCTCTGCTGTACACGCTTGCTAGATGAGTACGCAGCTGTGAATTTATGGCTGATTGTGTGTGTATGAGGGACCCGTCTGGCTGACTGATTGAGAGTATGGTCGGGGGTGGACGCTCTCTCTTGAGATGCCAAGCTAGCAGCTTCCCAGTTTTATCACCTTCTTTGCGTAGGAGCTGTCAGTATTCTTGTCGAACCAGACAGTCCAGCCTGTCCCATATTTCCCCTACTCGGCAGCGAGCTCTCAGTCGATCTTTACCAAACGCCCTTGAATTAGGGTTTGTACTCTGCAGAGTATTCAAATCATTTTTGGCAGTTACGGGTCTGCCTCCAACCGCTGCCTCATCACACCCACCTTTGATAAGCACTCCCCGTGCAACACCACTTTTAACGCGTCCCACTCCATGCCCCTGGAGTCTGTAGAAAGCCAATTACTATCAAAGAAGTTGGCGATCGAGCCTCTGAGCTCTGTGCGGAATTCCTCATCCTTCAATGTCCTAGGCTGTAATGTCCAGAGCGGGACCACGGGCCTATCCCTCCCTGCACCCCATTGCAGTATTACTGGGGCGTGATCTGACAGGAATCTCCCAAGTATGCGTATGCTTTAGGCATGTTCAGCCGCCTCTCTGGTGAGTAAGAAGCGATCTAGACGACTATAGACCACGTGTGTCGGAGCATAGCATGTGTACTCCCCCTTCGTTGGGTGTACCGTCCTCCACCAGTCCACACACCGAGCCTCTGCATTACCCCCGGAGGGCCTCCACCATATTGGGTTTAGTGTGCAATTTTGGGGGAGTCTGTCGATTGACCCTTCTAACACACAATTGAAATCCCCAGCCCAGAGGAGTGGTATGCCTGCGTGGGCCACTATTAATTCTTCAAGGCTTGAGTAAAAAGCGCCGTCGTCAATGTTGGGGGCATAGATATTCAGGAGGCAAACCTCCGCCCCGTCCAGTACCCCATGTACTAGTATGTACCTCCCCTGTATGTCTGCAGTATAACTCAGTACCCGGAATGGAGTCTGCGGAGCTATCCAGATTGCCACCCCACGAGCATAGCTAGAATATGTTGCGTAGAACATCTGTCCCCTCCATTTCTTCTGTAGTTTTTGGGCCTCATTGTCGGTCAGGTGTGTCTCTTGCAACATGGC